>CM067309.1:29547977-30058697 GCA_034231615.1 Meghimatium bilineatum
TATATGAGGGGCAATTAATATGTATATCATGAGAGGCAATTAAGGGTGTCTGGGTCTTGAGGTTGGCTTCCCCGTCCCTGTGAAAGATAAAAATGATCCCAAAAATATAATGTCTATGTCGGATGTTAAATAAGCATATATTGCTGTCAAGCTGTATACTAAGAAAACGTACTCAGTTCTCCTATTTTATCATGTTAAGTGACAGGAGTTTTACAACGAGTGCCGGCGGAGAAGATCGACATCTGGAGACACTGTTTAAAGTTCGACAAATGCATGGATAAGTTTATTCTGCGTTTCTTCTCAAACCCCTGCATATTAATTGGATGCAATTCAGAGAACCGATTGTGTTATACCAAAATGTACAGCTTAGCTGTGATAAATGCGCCTTTCGGTCTCCTACATCAGACTTCCGCAAAGCATGATTGAGAAATTAACATAACGATCTACACAATCGGGTTGACATAACATAAACCCAGACAAGCCCTTCTCCAGAATAGTCTTGATAGCTGAACCAAAACAGCTTAGAGTGACTTGTTTGATCCAACTTTCTCGTGATGTTATAACATTCATCAATGATCAGATGCATCAGCCAAACCGCGTGACGCATCAATTGGGCATCAATGCACATCAGTATTCTGGGAAAGGAATTAACCCAGTCTCCTTTTTTCAAGAATCTGGGAGTACATTCAAAATTTCAATCTACAGATCGCGTCTGGACAAACAGGACAAGTGGTCTGTAGTGCTCCGATCTAGCTAGCTCCCTTGAGACTCACTCTACTGCGAGTATCATCAATTCTTGTGTATTGGAGTGAAGATTTCAATTAACTAGTAATATTATGAATATTCTGTACTGTAATCATGGGTCTATTTACGGTTTTGTGCTTGTTAGTCTACTGGTGTTTTCGTTTATGTTTCTGTCTCTTATTGTCACTCTGGGGATTCGATGTAGACATGTTATTTCAGTTGTAAACTAGTTTTCTTTTGGATTCTGCTGTTAGTGTCCACGTTTGACATTGGTAGCATAGTGATGGTATGATGATCGTTTTATATAGTGCAATTTTGGGTGTTCATGCTCACATATTTGTTTTTTGAAAATAGGAGACATCTACCCTACAGATTTAACATGGTAATTTCTTCGTTTCCGTGTGATTTTTTTTTGTGGGGCCCTTCTTGTTTAATTTTTTTTATAATGAAATAGAGAAAGGGAAACCATTATGGGGAAATGGATAATTACTCATTTGTTACCAGCTCTTTTGGCTTGTGTCATAGTATGAAATACATTATGCCTTCCTGTGGCAGAGGAAGTTCCCTCCTTTACACCCACTCCTCCGCCAACGAGCTTGATTACATAATACATACGAAATTAACAGCATGCGCTACCTGAGTTTAAACTACAAATATCATCATGTGACAGACTATCCAACAACAATATGTTGGAATACGATGGATTTCCAGAAAGGTCACTATTCTCCGTCAATACCCCTACAGATGTGTCTGGTGGAGGTTTGCCAGAATAATCTGTGAGAAACGCAGATTTTTTAAAGAGAATTGTGGCATCTTTAGTTTCTGGTATGTTTATTTTCTTCCAAGTTGAGGCGGAAATGTTTTTTTTCAGATCGCAATGGCTCCAGGATCGACTTAGCCTTAAATGGGTACTGGATTAATCCGGGAAGTAAAGACTGTGATGGAGAGGAGATGGCTACCGCCCTCATTTGCAGAGCCTCTGAAATGTGAGATCGCTAACATCTCACACCCTTACGCCATTCATAATTGCTATGGGTTACTTTACTACACGATGTCTATTTTCTATCTAACTCTACGGTTGAGATGTAGTAGGTCTGTCTCGGGTAGCCAACGTGTCTATTCGATTTGAGATGCAGGCAGTTGGACAATAGAAACGTTCAGAAAGTAATGGTAACCTACTGGACGTAAAGTCCCCAAAAAATCACTACAACCAAAAAATGCGTTGATCACCACATCCTGAATAGTAAATTCTACATGACAACGAAGGAGAACAAACATGGAAAAGAAGCTGTGGGGAACCCACAATGACCACCTGTTGACGAATGAATTCATGTAGAGAACCCACTTACCTGTATAGACTAGTAAGCATAGGACACTGATGGCAGAAAACGAAAGTGGTGGGCATTAATATACGAATATCGCCCGTGTGTTGCCGGGGCCCGAAAGGGGAGCAAAGAATAGCAACACTGTTTACCTTCCGTGCATGCCGTAAAAGGCGACTAAGGAGGTTATGAGATGGAGTTGGCTGTCCCATCCCATATAGGGTCAGTGACCCAAAGCCATGCTGAAGTCGGATGTGTCAGGTCGAAAGGCGCAGATATCGCAGCAATGCTGTAAACCATGACACAACGCATTCCGTTCTCCGGACTACATCCTGCTAATCTGCAGGAGTTTGAGAATGAACGCAGAAGAAGAAGAATATACGAGTATGGAACTCACAAACTCATGTAGATACCACACTATGACATTGGAACCCATAGGTCGATGGATTAGTAACCAAACAATTAACCAGCCAACTAAAAGATTTTGTGACAATTCCGTTCATAGCAAGATCAATAAGATCAATACGATTCAATATTAGCAAGAGAATGCGTGAAGTTACACGATGGCCTCTCACTGGTGTACAGTATTATATTAATAAATATTTATGTGTGTAGATTTAAAAGAGGAGGAAAGAATAGTAACACTACGATGCACCAAGCATGAGGTAACTAAGAAGGTTGAGTGTGGTGTTGGTAGCCCCACTGCATGATCTCTTCTGTGTTGAAGTCTGCTGAAGATCCATGGACCACTTACTGGACCACTGGGAGGGAATATACCCTTTTATCTTGAGCCTGCCTAAGCATTGTAAGGAAGCCCCCTCCAGAGTGGAAGATTTCCCAAATCCTGACAGTTATACAACCACATTGAGTGAAACAAGTCATCTGAGACCATGCCTCTAGATTATAAGGAAGCCCCTTCCAGATTCTATAATATATTATCTTTATAATACTTAGCTTTAGTTCTAATAATGTTATTTTGAGAGTCTGGGCTTGTCTATATGAATATATATATATATATATATATATATATATATATATATATATATATATATATATATATATATATATATATATATATATATATATACAAAAGAATACGCCCCACAATCTCTATAGACATTTTCCCGTCAAAGACGGGTGTGTCAGGCCACTGAGGCAAATAAAACGGCGACACAACGCATTTCCATACTCTGGACTACATCCTGCTGGACATCTAGTAGGATCATGGTCCTGCTACAAGGGAGATCCAGCGGGAGTTTGAGAATGAAACGCTGAAGAAGAAGATGTAGCCAAATTTAAGCAAGAAAATAGAAAATTAATGTTTTCAGAAAATGCCAAAATTGGCCACAAATATAAATTTCATGGCTGGTAGCATTTAAAAATGACCAAACTGGCAACTCGTTCTACATCCGCTGTCTTTTGAGAATAATAAAATATCATAAAGTAGCACATTTGTATGTAACATTTAACTACAGTCAATTCTTCTTCGTCTTCTTTTGTTCATTACGTTTCTGCAGATGACCAGGATGTGAATCCAGGGAACGAAATGCGTTTTCATTGTTTACAGCTTAGCTGTGATATCAGGTCCTGACACGCATGACTTCAGGCATGGAGTTGGCATACCCCCTCCCCCAAACCTCCTTACTCACTTCTTACAACATGCATGGAAAGTAAATAACTTTGCTCCACTTGCGGGCCTCGGTACACGATTGACAGTTATACTTAAATAAGGAGCCGCGTTAGCGCACTGGCTTCGCATATGAGTGGTCCCTTGAGGCGGAAATGTTTTTCAGATCGCAACGGATCTGGGCCAACTCTGCCGTAAATGGGTACCGAATTAATCCGGGAAGTAAAGACTGCGAGGGAGAGGAGATTGCTACCGCCCTCATTTGCAGAGCCTCTGAAATGTGAGATCGCTAACATCTCGCACCCCTACAGCATTAATAAATGCTATAGGTTACTTTACTTACTTACTTACACGATTGACGACAGTCAATTGTGAGTGAGAAATACGCAATCGTTGCAGATGCTACCGATATTTTAATAAGAGTGAACACACTCTACAAGCTTGCCACATATAGGAAGGCCATGAATTCAACCACGCTGAAAAATAACTCAGTAAATCTTTTTTTTCTAAGGGAAACAACCACTATATAAAAATGATGCTCTTAAATATTCCGGTTGCTGTTCTTCTTTGATGTTTGTTACCGCATCTCCATGGCGGCGAAGTACATTGTCTCCGGCGACAAATGTACCATGTTCAATCTCTTCGCCGCAGTTTTTGGAATGATCCAGAATGCTTTGAGAATCTAGAATACATAACCCTTAATACATTCTGTTTTGTTTGTTTATTAAATCAGGGATTAAAGCCACCATTTGCAGAGGTACTAGTTTTTCAGCCTAAGACCGGAATCTATATTTGTTTGTCAACATTCTAAAAAATTATAACCATTTTGTGCAATGGAAGACTATCGATGCAGACCCGAATTCAAGTGCTGAGATGTTATATCGAACCAATTCTTTTATATGGATGTGAAGCATGGATTGCTCCCACGGAACTGGGAAAAGTGTTGGTGTTATCTCTCTTGTTATGTCTGGTAATTCTTCCTTATAGTCTCTGTTTAATTTTTTTGGGTCGGTGTATAAAACTGCTCCTCTTCAGTCTTCCACTGACTAGGTCACCATATCTGGTCCTCATTGGATGTGCTGGCATGCTCTTGTACCTTTCTGCATGGACCATGGTCTTATAGTGTCTCGCCTGTATGATAAGGGGGTGATGCCCGTAATTTTTTCCATTTCATTTATAGGAGAGGTCTTCATGGCACCTGTGATACGGCGAAGTGCTTGATTTTGTACCTTGTTCAGGGCTTGTAGATGGGAAAATCCTAGCTCAAATCTTGTTTGCTGCCTTATAATTTTTGCACCGATCTTAAGCAGTCTTGAAGCGACCATGATTGACACTTTTGAAAATCTGATCTGACAAGGTCCCTTAACACATTAAGGCCACCTTAATAGTTCTACTTAAAACAGGTTTTAATGCACAAGTATTTTTGTTACATAATATGTAATGTATCCCCCCCCCCCCCACCCAAACCTTCCCAAAAATCAGTAATTATTCCTCAAAAAGTGAATCTTTAAAGAAAATTTAGGATAGGTCCTCCTTAACAAAGTCATATCTAAAGCACTGCATTTAATAATAACACAGTGACTTGCCATGCATTGTATAAAAGACACCTAAGGAGAGTTGAGTTTGAAGTGTGCTATCTTGTAGAACTCAGAGCCCACAAATTTTAAAAACAGATATGCTAGGTCAAAGGAATAATTACAGAAGTATTACTGTAAAATTTGTAACATTAACTCCATGCCAAAAGATGACAACTGACATTCTGTAACCGCTTTACTGTAAAACTTGTATCACCACTTAACTGGCGTGGCTCAAATTACACAGAGGAATTGAAGTGGTTACACTACTGAGAAAGCAGAACATTTTGAACAAAAAAGGTCAAATACCCGGTAATGCTTTCTCAGAGGATTGGTACATGGTAACAGACCCCCATTGACATACAATATATGCCCAATCACGGATATGTTGGGTTAAAGGAATAATTTCAGCAGTACTACTGTAAAATTTGTAACAACATACTAAACTCACATCAAAAAGATATTGAAAATGGATACTCTGGATTGTAAGAATAATTACAGCAGCTTTACTGTAAAACTTGTATCACTACTTAACTCAAGTAGCACAAATTACACAGAGGAATCAAAGTGGTTACACTAGTGGGAATGTAGAACATTTTGAGCGAAGGAAGTCACAGACCAACCAGCGATACTTTCTCAGAAGGATGGGGGTGGGCGGGGGCATGGTAACAGACAGCATTAGCTCTACCAATAGTATACGATATATGCCATGTCATGGTGACATCGAACATGAATGTAATATTAATCTAAAAACATAATACAAACTACCAGTACTCATAGATATGTGGTCTGAAAGTGGCACAAAGAATAGTAACACAGCCATGCATGTCATAAGAAACAACTAAGAAGGCTGGGTGATTGAAGGGGTGAGAATTTTGCTGACTTCCTTGCTCAGTTCAGCTATTGGTTTAATATGATGTTTTGTTTACCTACAGAAGGGAAGTGGATGGGATTCAACCCTCAAACCCCCACCCTTGTATCTATCATTGTCCCTTATCTTCTATCCACATACGGAGATCAAGGGTTCTATGCCATGATCTATAAAAAAAATTGGTAGAATTCAGGACATGGCTATCAACCCAGCACTTTTTGGCTGTCGTGATTTTCTAGGTAATATAAATGTGTTCAGTAGTTTGTCAGTGCTTTATGAACGGTCCGGACGCACAAATGACTGTGGTGGGGATGGAACTCGGTACCTTGGCCATAATAGACTGTACCAATCTGCCACAGAGCCGGACACGCCATGATCTGATGAATGAAATCAGACACAGAGTACCAGTATCTCAAATATCTTGGTGCAGGAATAAATTCTCATATTTGTCATAGCCAAAAAGGAAGCAAAGAATAGTGACACTGTTCATAAGAGGCTAATAAGGAGGTTTTAGGGTGAAATGACAATTCCATCCCACATAGAGTCAAAGTGATCCAGACGCTGTGTTGAAGTAAAAGCTTCAAGAAACTTCCAGAAGCTCAACCTTCCTAATGCTACGACCCTTTAATGTAGTTCCTCATGTTGTGGTGACCCCAACCATAAGACTATTTCCATTGCTACTTCCTAATATGTGTGTTCCGAATGTCTTAGACGACCCCTGTGAAAGTGTCATTCTACCCCCATAGGGGTCGCAACCCACAGGTTGAGAACTGCTGTTGTATACACACTCTACAGGAGACTGTCATTGTACAGACATTTTATTGTATAGCAAATAGAAAGAGCAACCTGTATTTTATGTATTTAAGACTGCTTTAATATATAAAACATAATTAAGTAATGGTATAAAACAGAGTTATTACATTTTTCACAAATGCAGCACGCAAAAATTGGATGAAAAATCGATGTGCAAAAAACATGGTTTTGACTTGCAAATAAGTAACGGTTAAATTGTAAAATAAACTCAATTGAACATAGACTCAGCTGATTTATTAGTAGGCCTATAGGCTATTATTACTCAAAATATATAACAAAGAAATGGAGAGCAAATAGTAAAGGTTTTCATTCTTTACAAGATAGTCTTTTGCATGTAAGTAAGTAAAGTAAAGTAACCCATAGCATTTATTAATGCCGTAGGGGTGTGAGATGTTAGCGATCTCACATTTCACAGGCTCTGCAAATGAGGGCGGTAGCCATCTCCTCTCCCTCGCAGTCTTTACTTCCCGGATTAATCCGGTACCCATTTAAGGCTGGGTCGACCTGGGAGCCGTTGCGATCTGAAAACATTTCCGCCTCAACTGGGGAATGAACCCAGGACCACTCATATGCGAAGCCAGTGCGCTAACCACTGCGCTAACGTGGCTCCCAATAGTTCATTCTCAAAACTCATGCAGATTAGCAGGATGTAATCCAGAGAATGAAATGCATTGTGTCATATACGACTTCAGCATTACTTTGGGTTACTTTGACTCTATACGGGATGGGGCAGCGAACTCAACCCTATAATCTTCTTAGTCACCTCTTACAACATGCATGGAAGGTAAACAGTGTTACTATTCCATGCTCCCCTCTTAGGTAGGCAACACACGAACATGAGTCATATTATATGGTCCCCTGAGAACCACAGAGACTTGAAGAGGGTGGATTTAGAAATTTGGGGGAACCACAGAGACTTGAAGAGGGTGGATTTAGAAATTTGGGGGAACCACAGAGACTTGAAGAGGGTGGATTTAGAAATTTGGGGGAACCACAGGTAGGAACCACTGAATGATAATGTTGTTTACAAATGTGTTTTAATATATCAATATACTTCCATTATTTCTTATGGTACAAATTTCTGATAAAGGTCTAACCAAATAGAACTAGAATTCTTGGTTGAATAAAGCGTACCTCGCCATAAGAGATTATTTAAAAAAGTTTAACCTTAAAAGTAATGGTGATCTGTTAAGATGGTCAACAATCAATTTTTGTAGACACTGGGGAGAGGGGGGAATGGAACACAAAATGACCTCAAAAAGGGAAACGTTTTTTGGAAAAAAAACAGGTTGATAACTATTGGTCCATATGATAGCTACAATTGATATTTCTCATATTGGTGTCTGAAACCTACACACAAACATTACATTGTTATCATTTCATTCTCTCAATATGTGCTACAATATATCAATATGTCCTACATCCTTTTTATAACCATGTCTCGTTATTACTATTAGTCACAAATCTCAATAAGAATCCAATATTTTTTTTAATCAGAAGACAGTAAATGGGATTTGAATCAGATTCATTCAAATTTCACCTACTCACTTGCCTTACAACTTTAGTCAACCAGTTTTCCTCATTCAACCACACTACACCTCTAAAACATATCTTAGTCAAGACTTCCAAAGTGTATAGGCCCCTATTCTCATGTTATAATGAATATGAACAGTGGATCAAAACCGACAACACACTCACACTGCACAGTTATGTACATTTCTCGGGAACCACAAATATTCAACACAAGTAGTATGTTCCCTAGATGTCATCAGGCTTTAGTACTACAATCATACAATGACCAATTAGGCCTACTTGCAAACATACACAATATATAATGATAAACAGAAACCAGGTTGTTTAGGATGTAACATGGGTAAATGAGTACCGGGTATATGAACAGGAAGCATCTAAAATAAAAAAGAGCTCATCATCTTGTGAAAAGAAGAGAAATGAAGCAGCTCAACAGCGGAGATCAGCTAGAAAGTCACGGATAGACCAAGATCCATCTACAGTCGTCATTCCATGTCCGAACTGTCCAGGGACATTTACAGCTCGAATAGGGCTCATTAGCCATCTACGAACTCATAATCAAGGATATAACTAAAATTGAATTTTCAAAAGTGGATGTAACAAAATGGTCATCATCACTTGTGATGGACGAACAACAAGGAAGCATCAAGGTGTTACGGAAAAATAAGAAGACAAAAGATGAGATTTGAATCAGTTCCATTCAGCTGACACCTATTCACCTTGAGTCAGCATGTTTTCCAAATTCAATAACACCTCATCTCTAATTTTTTTAAAGGATGTAATTTTAGTAAGTTTTCAAAAGTGTACTCAAGTTACTATGAATATGTCACATGATACATAAACACTGCATAGATAAATAAATTCCTCAAGGACCACAAATATTTCACATGAGTAGCCCTATGATATGGGCTATCAGGCCCCGGTAATACAAGGACCAATTAGGCCTACTTGTAAACATAAACAACACATAAACTATATTTTACTTTTGAGGTTCAATTGGAATAAACGATGAGTTTTACTAGTTTTAGTGACAAAATTAGAAGACAGTAGACTAGTGGTTAGTAGTAGGCCTAAAATGGGATGTGAACCAAGGACCGTTTTCAATTTAATTTACACCTATGGCTATTCTAAAAAATATAAGATTTTAGACAAGAATTCCAACGTGCATATTGATGTCAAGTTACAATGAATATGGACCCGTGGATAGTCAACAACAGACACACTGCACAACGCTTGTAGTAGTAGCCTAGGCATAATAAATTTCTCGAAAACCTCAAAAACTCAGTAACCAGGCCAATATTTATCATTAATAATAATCGTACTTGTTTTTTAACTTTACGGCATATTTATTGTTATTGTGTGTGCCGTCGTCATCTCATGTGTATTTTCTTCAATGTGAATACAATAGTGTCTTACCTAAATCCTCCATTGCACGATTTTTGTAGACGATGTCAACAACAGTAGTAACCGTATTAGTATTGTAGTTTAGTACTATCCAGAATCCAGTTTTAACGGCGTGTAACAGTAAACTTAAACTGTAAACTGAAAGTAGTCTTTCTTATCTGCGTCTGCTGTGTTTACGTGAACTTTCAGAAGTTGAGATTCGAGGTGTTCAGATGTCTTCTTCCTTGTTTTGCATCAGCATTTCATAGACCAAGCACTTCTTCACACCACGAAATTGTTATCCACGTGCAAAGAGTTGATTTAAGAGCGATAAATGTCTGAGTGAGTCTGAGATTGATAGCTTACTTCCGAAAACCCTTATCGGATAGAGTAGTAATGAGCGGAAGTCAAATATGGAATGAGTACGGAACACATCTGGCAATCACGTGACATGTGTTTTCCCTATGCAATAATATTACATCTCTGTACCTTTTTTTCAAAATATTCAATTACGATTATTGTATTTGTGTCATGTAAAACAAATATAATAATAACAACAGTACACATTACTCAGCGCATCCGTGCAAGACTGAATAGCTTCTTTGTTATGGTTCTAACAGCAAACCCTCTTTGTTATGGTTCTAACAGCAAACCCTCTTTCCGGACTTTATCAAAGAATTCTACCTCACAGAAAGTAACTATTATATTTTGATCTTTTTTCTGGAGAACATCTACTATAGTCTGGGCAAGATGTATTGTTTGACCTTCAATACTTAGGCTTATGTGTTTTCTGAAGCCTGTTTGGTTGTCTAGTACAGGTATGTCAAACTTGCGGCCCCTTGCAAGCACGTGTGCGGCCCGCACAAAGGATACTGTAATTTTCTCCTTTAATGGCGAAAATTGCAGTTTTAAATACTTTAAACTGTGTGTATAAAACAGAAATATGGCATTGTGTCACGTAAAGAAAACTACGGCGATTTTAAGCAAGCTATTAAGGGTTTTCTATCTATGAAAATTGACAACATTGATCGGAAGTAGCAGACATGTTGTTATTGCCATGTTAGAATTTTAAAACAATAATAAATTGTATCTTGTGGAATCGTGCCGGTAATTATTATTTTTTTTTTTTTTTTTATGAAGTACTATGTAAACTAACACCGTTTAAAATGGCTACAGCACCTTCAGCTAAGAAGAAAAGTTAGCTCTACACCAGGGATGATGAAACAAATCTAGCTTCCCTCCCAAATTGTAACCGTCACATTGCACAAGGAAACTTCCAAGAAGAATGGAAATATTCAGAGATTATTATACCAAACTTTTTTCTCACACAAAAAGTTCTAAGGTTATTATAATCGTTCCGTTATGGCCTGACGATACTTTCTAGTACCTTCACATATTTTAGTCAATAAAATTCAAGAGAATATATTATTTGTGAAAGATATTGTTGGGAATGCTTATCAATACAATACAAAAGATAATAAAAATAATTATAATAAACTGCAAAATATACAACAGAATGCTTGTAAACCAACGACACGTCTATAATCTCTTTAGTAACGACGGTTGCTAAATACAACAAAAAAAACATGTGGAAAAGCTTACCCGAGTAAGATGAGAAGCAACATTGTTTTTTTGCAGAGGCTTCAGAGGAATACAATCGCCCGTGTGTTGCGGGGCCCGAAAAGGGAGCAAAAAATAGCAACACTGTTTATCTTCCACGCATGTTGTAAAAGGCGACTAAGGATGTTATGGGATGGAGTTGGCTGTCCCATCCCATACGGTCAGTGACCCAAAGCCATGCTGAAGTCGGATGTGTCAGGCCGAAAGGTGCAAATATCGCAGCAATGCTGTTAAACAATGACACAACGCATTCCGTTCTCCGGACTACATCCTGCTAATCTGCAGGAGTTTGAGAATGAACGCAAAAGAAGAAGAGCGGGGCATGAACAGAAATGTCCAAAGAATCGGTAAACCTGATTTTCAACTCACTGATCTGACGTGGCAGAAATCTGACGAAGATAAGGGGAATACATTCCTTGATACATACCTTCATTATATTCAACAAACGGACCAAAACAACCTGGATGTCAGGCAGAGGATTATCACCACTCTATCTGGTCTATGTACGAATACTTAATGGAATGAGACCATACACATCATTGTAGAGACCGCCCAGACCTTAAATGGTCGCGGAACACCGCCCCAAGCCATTACGGTATATTTCTTCTTCTTCTTTCGTTCTCTTGAAACATGTCTATATCTGTAATTCTGTCTCCTAAACAAAACTCACCGTCCCCTGTAGTTCACACAGTGGCCCATAGAGCCCCCTCAGTGCTGTCTCCTCCGGCCAACACGTCCGTCCCAGCATTTCATGCTCAGAACACTCTTGAAGTATATCTTTGACACTCTGTGCAGCCTGTCCACATGCACACATGGTCGTGCTGCCAACCTTGAACTTTTTATACATGCCACTGCGGAGCCGGTTGTGTCATGTTCTGAGACGTAGAATTATAACCTGTTCCGATCCGTTCACAATGTGACAGTCATCCTGTGCCGGCGCCTGTGACCCTCATATTGACCCAATCATCTGTCGTCCCTGATGACAGGTGATTGGCACATCTGGCCGGTCCTCGGCAGCACCCTCCCCAGCCAGCTGGTCCGCTCCTTAATTTCCTGATATTCCACAGCGAGAGGGCACCCACCGTATGTTCACCCCACACTGGCAAGACAATTCACTAAGTATCCTTTGCAAGTCCGTTAGTTTTCCAGACTGGCGAGCTTGAAGCACTGACCTTGCATCTGTCAGGAATACCACAGGCTGTATGCCAGAGTTGGAGTTCAGCAGTTTTTTAGTTGCCACTCTAATTGCCTGTATTTCTGCATCATAATTATTGCAGAATTTGCCTGTTGGTGTTCTGATCGTATCTCTAGGCTTGTATGCATCATTTCACAATCTGACCCATATATCTTGTGGATATTCCCCATCCAGGAAACCGAGTAATACCGTCCTTCGCTGGTCACCGCCACCTCGTCTTCGCCTAGCATTCACCTCATATGGGTCTGAATGCCCATTGGCATTCCACACCTTTTACTCCATTGGGGTTTGTTCTGGTACAGACCCCAAGGGGCCGTTAACCCCAGGCAGGTCTGCAAGTTGCAAACGGAGTCACCGAGCCTGGTGGACAAAGCTGCCCCACCCCCCCCCCCCCCTCAATCGCCCCATTGCTAGATTTTGGAATTCCTCCTTCATTGGATGACTTGGCATACACTGAAACTTTTCTGCATGAATTAATACTTTTCTGTCTCTGCGTTTGTCAAGTGTTTGCATTCTTCCCATTTTCTGCATCTCCACTATGGGTGCCGACCTCATCGCCCCTAACATTATCCTAAGTGACTGATTTTGCACTCCATCTAGATCCCACAATGTGGCGCCTGATGCTGGACACCGCAGCCGAACCACACTCCAGGTGTAGCCTCATGACCTGCTGGTAAACCTTACGGAGTACATTCCCACCGGCTTCCCATGCGGCCCCACCCAGTTTTCTCAGGACAGCCAAACCCCCCCCCCCCCACGCCCTTGTTGACGCCCTGTTTACGTGTTGTTTCCATGTCAGCTTATCATCAAAAGTAACTCCGAGGTATATGAGTTGTCTTCTTTCATTACGGTATACGATATGAGGACTTCACCAATCCTGAAGGAGAGTAACATAAATGACCTGATTCGTGAATTTAACGAAAGCACTAATAACGGTACGATCAAGGAATAGGTAGCACAGCTACTTATTGCCACTTAAGAAGCCGAATAAATTCCCAGATCAGTGAATACTGAATCATAACGATGCAGAATACCACGTGCAAACTCATTGAGAAAATTGTTGCACACTATCTCGCTCGAGACCTGGAGGAAAACCTAGCACGCTCGGAGGCTACATACATCAGAAAGAAGCACGGCGCAACGCCGCTGTTTTCACCTACGACGTATTCGAGGGCTTCCATGCAAGTCTGGAAATGTGTGCTGTCGCGATTGACTTGGAAGACGCGTATAACAGAGTGCCGTTCGAGTACCTCATCAACATGCTCTTGCTCTTTAATGATGCAAAGATTATTTCGTCGTGAGATGTATATCAGCGGTATTGCCCGAGAGGAAAGTGGCTATCATGTGCGTCTGTTGGACATCTAAGCCCATAACAATACACCCAGATATTCCACGGAGATCTTCCCTATCACCCGTATTATTCAATGTTTACACCGTGGCAATTACACAGCAATAGCTCGACGGAAGAGGTAGAACACTGTCTTTTGATGACGATATCCTGATATGCAGTCAGGGAAGGGTTAGAACAGAACTGTCGGATCACTGCAGAATGAGCTAGACCATATCACCTCCAGTTGTGATGATTCAGGGGTACTGATCAACCAAAAGAAGGCTGCGGCGACATGGTTCTCTCTTAACAATCACATCGTAAAGTCTGCGACACCAACGGTAGAGATGAGAGGGTACAATGTAATCAGGACCTCGTCTTTACAATATCTGTGCGTGCGTTTTGATCTTTGTCTGCGCTTTCGGGAACACGTTGATCATGTTATCGCAAAGGCCAACAAAGAATTTTCAGCTCTGAGAGTGATGGTAGCGGCTGACACTAAACAATCACAGTTCGTAATTTTATGAGGTTCTTGTGCTCCCTGTCACTGAATATGCAGGCGTCACTTTCACCACCAGTCACACACAGATTGAGAGACAGGAGATAATTCAAAATGAAGCGATGCGGATCATCCTTGGTTGCACAAGGGCACATCATGTGCTACTATGAAATGTATCCTTGGTTTTCCGAGCGTATCTCACAGAATTGATATTTGGCATGTCGTGCATAGTAAGTAAGTAAGTAAAGTAACCCATAGCATTTATTAATGCCGTATATAGATGTTAGATGTTAGCGATCTCACATTTCAGTGGTTCTGCAAATGAGGGCGGTAGCCATCTCCTCTCCCTCACACTTAATACTTCCCGGATTAATCCGGTACCCATTTAAGACTGGGTCGACCCGGGAGCCGTTGCGATCTGAAAAACATGTCCGCCTCAACTGAAGAATGAACCCAGGACCATTCATATGCGAAGCCAGTGCGCTAACCACTGCGCTACACGGCTCCCATATATGCCCGTGTATATCTCATTGGGAGTTCTTATATAGCCCACCCACTACACAGTGAGCTCCTTCGTGTGATGGGAAGCAGGCTCAAGAGACGCAAATCGTGGATGGTCGTGCCGAGAATACCGGTAAAAAGATTTGCGCCCCATAAGGCATAACTCCTGGAGAAGAATGAATACCTATTCTTATGGTCTTTCAAGAGTTGGTCAAGACCCTCATTACACTCAAAAGAGATTGTAGGGAACATAGTCTTGTGAGCGTGGATGCTGAGGTCAAAGCACTCATCTGCGAGTATGCCGATGACACAGATGTGATTTACACGGAAAGACCGGTCCCATCCGTCACCACCGATACGAATGGGCTTTACTGCCAGATTACACGGAAGAACAGTGCACGAAGCCAGTGGTGCCTTTACCGCAACAACAAGCAGTCTAAAAATGGACGTATTTGCCGTAACGAAGGCACTTAACTGGCTGGAATCGAAAGTCTATTCCCATGCGTGCATACTAAGTGACTCAATGAATATGATTCAGAAAGTCAAAACAGGTGATGGGTGAAGTCATTACAAAGAGTTCAAATGCGGGCATCACTACAGAAACTAGCCCTTTATCCCCGGACGGTGGAAACGAACAAGCCGACAAATTTGTTAACACCATAACAGATGGTCAGCCTATGGACAGAGCGGTCATACTCATTGCTCTTCGTGAGTCCGCACGATCAGAGGATTTTGAGATGAATTAGCATGAGTCAATATCGAAAATGCGCGAATTGGGAGTGAAGATAGGCGTGGCCCGTAGAGAACACCTGACAAAGATTTCACAAAAAGCAGTGAACCAACGTTGAACCGAAACCATCAGCCGTTATACCCTGAGAGATTTACTGAAACGGGGATCTGAGCACCTATCGGTGTGCGAGGAGGATAATCAATAAACTAACAACTAATAATAACCGGGAGGTAAGAAAAAATGTTTACGTTAAAAAATATAACAGTTCAGTCCTCTCCCACCACCCAGCGGCGGTGAACATAACTTAGAAGTACCGGCGGGATTCATGATTCATTTACAGACATTAAGTATGTTTGTAGAGTAGTAATTCGGCACCGGATCAATCCGCGGAAATAAAGACTGCGAAGGAGAGGAAGGTAGGTAGAAGGTTTGTCAGATGTTCATGAGTTTTCCTCTCTTTTGGATAGGCGTGCCCTTTCAATCAGCGGATAAAGTTCAATTAGGTTATATCAGGACACACTACCATAAAACATTAGAGGTAACAAAGACCCCAAGTGCGAAGTAGGGGAGATGACTACCGCCCTCATATAGCAGAGCCACTGAAATATGTGATCGCTAACATCTTACACCCCTACGGAAGTTAAATACTAGGAGTTCACTTTATTTGTACTTTACTACTAGTAAGTACCGCTAGTAAATAAAGGGATATAGGGACAGTCAATAAATTATGTCAAAAATTGGGAGAGGAGTGTCTGGAAAAAGCTTCCAATTGTTGACAAGGGGAGGGGGAGTTGACAAAAACTGTCGTCAACAAAGTGGTTTTTATACATCAATTAAATTGTGTAAAATTGAAATTGTTTTCTTTAAAAAAATTCACATTTTAAAAACACAATTAAGGGGTTTGAAATAATTAAGCGGGGGATTATGTATTATCGTTGACTCCTTTATTTATGTAATCTATCGTTTCTATGTTCTGCCCCTAGCATCGTATCTGTGTTGTAATGGAGGTCTTCTTAATGTCCAAAAGTCTGAAAGCGAAAAGAAGGTATATAAAAATGCAAAGAAATATGTACAAAAATACCTCAAGCACGAAGATGCAAAACAAATGGTTCATTGCTAAAGTTAGAGAAACTACACTATAATGACAGCCACAATATGATGAAATTCAACTCAGCTCTAAAAGCAGTATATTGTTTTCATTCACCTGGAACATTCCTTCTCAGATTTCATCGTGGACAGAAACCGTCTCTTCACAAATAGAAATTCTCGAACGTCGAGCAGAACATATTGATAGTGGCTCTTCCATCATGAATGATAAGAATATTGCACGTCTGGTATAATCGCTCACTCTCAGAACTCTTCTGTACGGCAGAGGTGAAGAAAACTATCTTGACAATGTTTACAGAAAAGTACTGTACGAGGCTATCATAGTCAGTTCCAGCTGAAATTTACGCTACCGATTGCCCTGTGATAATCGTTAAAATGACCAAGCTATTTTAGCAAATGTAGAGCTAGAAAACAATTTCTTAAGATTTTAAGGATGTCACCATCATCCAAGACCAAGACGGATGTTAAAAGACAAATTATCTACAGTATATTCCTACCAACACTGTGCTACCAGTGTCAAACCTGGTCTCTCTCATCTTCACATTACAGAAAGATAGTGAGTGACATGTGAGATGAAATGCTAGAGGAAATCTGCAGGGGTCACTAGGCTCGATAGCTTACGAAATGAAGATATCAGAGAAAGAATAGGTATAATACCTTGCACCACCCGTGTGTTGTCCAGGCCCGAAAGGGGAGCAAAGAATAGCAACACTGTTTACCTTTCATGCATGTCGTACGAGGCGACTAAAGAGGTTATGAGATGGAGTTGGCTGTCCCATCACATATAGGGTCAGTGACCCGAAGCTGAAGTCGGATGTGTCAGGCCGAAAGGCGAAGATATCGCAGCAATGCTGTAAACCATGACACAGCGCATTCCGTTCTCTAGACTACATCCTGCTGATCTGCAGGAGTTTGAGAATGAACGCAAAAGAAGAAGATACCTTGCACAAAATACATAGACATGCAGCAGATCAAGTGGTTTGGCCACATTGTGAGAATGCAACACAAGTTGCCCATACGGGCATATAACCAAATGAGATCAGGGTACAAAGCCAGAGGAAGACCACGGAAAAGATGGATAGAAAATGTCAGGGACATCCTGAACAAACACGGTCATAGCACAGCCGAGGCCACACATCTGGCTTTAGAACACAAGCTCGAGCTCCAATCACCCCTACGCTTAACGGCAAGAGTGGATAACAAACCACCTGGGGAAGATAATAGATCATCATTAGACAAAACAAGAGAAAGCCGCGTTAGCGCACTGGCTTCGCATATGAGTGGTCATGGGTTCATTCCCCAGTTGAGGCAGAAATGTTTTTCAGATCGCAACGGTTCCCGGGTCGATCCAGCCTTAATGGGTACCGGATTAATCCGGGAAGTAAAGATTGCGAGGGTGCGAGGGAGAGGAGATGGCTACCGCCCTCATTTGCAGAGTCTCTGGAATGTGAGATCGCTAACATCCCTACGGCATATTAATAAATGCTATGGGTTACTTTACTTTTTACAAGAGAAAGGGACATTGACAAGTTTTTGATAGCCATAGTCCCTGTATTCTATCGCAGGAAATAGACATAAATCGACATAAATCACATATCAAAGCATGTTTCCTTTCTAAAAGTCAGTGTTGAGTCAGACAAGGAAGAAGGATGGTTGACATTATTTTTACTGCCAGACAATTACAGGAAAAGTTTTTTTTTTTTTGGTGCTTGGATTGGACCCATCAGCCAGCCAAGAACTCACAAAATTTCAAACCAAACTTAACCCTTATTTGTTCTTCTTTCGTTCACTTGAAATATGTCTATATCTGTTTGGCCATTATTAATTCCGGGCTCATTTTCGATTGCGAAAGAGGAACCATCATTCATTCAGTTTGAATTATGTACTGTTGGCAAAACTATCGGCACTCATCTATGTGTCCCTGTTGGCACACAGTTTAGATGTCACTGTTGAGAGAGACAGATCATATATCGGGACCTGAGTGCAATCAAGTGAATAATAGCAATAAATCTCTAGAGGATGTGTTGACTGCAGTGGCGAAACCTTAGCTCTACTATTTGTTAAAATGAAAATTCTGATATTGCTAGTGCCGGCCAGTGCGGTGCGTGTAGATCGCTAGTTCCTTTTAAAACTATTATTCACCGGATATCTTCCCACATTTCAAAAATAGCGAGTGCGAGAGGAAACTTTCGACTTCCGTTATCGTGAAATAAATGATTCGCGTTATTATCTTATGCTCGTGTAAATTTAAAAAAAAAATAAGACTCTCATATACACGCCGATTCACGCAACGAATGAATAAACAAAATAAATAAGCACACGTTGCTTGTACTTTTGCAACAATTGAGAATAACAATGTATACGCAATATTTTTCTCGCAAAAAAGGGTTTCACAATTTTATTTTCTCTTCCAGAACTCAAACATGGAGATCCTACTCCAAAATGGCGACTGTTTTCGTAAGTATTTGAAATAACAGGTCTAGGTTTTTGAATTTTAATTTAATTTTTGGAATATTTTTTAAACTGACAATCAATACGTCTCCAGTTTAAGAATGGTGCGACACAAATAAATAGCGATGGTAAGTGCCTTCGGATATTTTATATATCAAACGAGAAACAAAATTATCTTTTTTAAAATTTCATAGTAGATCTTTCAATTTTGATCTCATAATTCTGTGAATCATCATAGTTTAGCAGTTTGCGCCCGTGTGTTAAAAAGTAGTGTTTTAAAATATGAGCAAAGAATATTGGTAAACACGGCAACATGCCATCTATGCATGTTGGAAGACGCGACTAATGTGAGATCATCATATATGGCTTGCCGGCGGTGGTTGCCCCATCCAACATTTAAGACGCCTTCCTAAGGAGTAGTTCTCTATTTTTTAATAACATTATAACATCATTGTTAGAGCTTACTTCAAATCTACCAGCTTGGGCTTGAGTCTTGACTGACACTCTCCCTTTTTGCAAAATATCCTGTGGGTCCATCCCATAGTTCAAAGTGACCCAAAAATGTTAGTAGTAGTCTTTTGCATATGATTGATCACGAACTCCTGCATGTTTGCAGGATGTACTTCAGAGAATGGAATGTTTTGTGCCATGAGTTATATCTTAGCAATGATAATAAATAAATATAGTGATATGAGTATAACTGCCTTTATACCTGATATATCTGACTTCAGCATGGCTTCTGGTCCACTTTGATCATAAATGGGATTGGACAACCAACTCCACTCCAAATCCTCCTTAGTCGCTTCTTATGACATGCATCAAAGGTAAACAGTTGCTATTCTTTACTAATTGCTTCCCTCTTGGCCAGGGAACACATGTTCAACTAATTACCTTAGTAACTACCGAAT
Organism: Meghimatium bilineatum; assembly: GCA_034231615.1. Classification (NCBI taxonomy): domain Eukaryota; kingdom Metazoa; phylum Mollusca; class Gastropoda; order Stylommatophora; family Philomycidae; genus Meghimatium; species Meghimatium bilineatum. The sequence goes on from CM067309.1 coordinate 29,568,180, forward strand.
TGACTAAATAATATCTTAGGCCCCTACTACCTAATTTACTAATAGTAATAGTAATAGCCTAACTAGAACCATCAGCTGTTATGCTCTGAGAGATTTACTGAAGCGAATATCTGAGCACCTATGAACATGTGTAGTGTGTGAAGAAGATAATCAACATACTGGTACCTATTACCTGACAACCTAATTTACTAATTTGTGTCTATCACAAGTGATGATGACCATTTTTACATCCACTTTTGAAAATTCAGTTAGAATTATGACCATGTGTTATTGTGTAATAGTTTGTAGATGGCTAATGAGCCTTATTAGAGCTGTAAATGTTCTTGGACATGGAATGACGACTGTAGGCGGATTTTGATCTATCCGTGACTTTCTAGCTACTCTCCACTGTTGGGCTGCAGCATTTCTCCTCATTTCACAAGATGACGCGCTCTTTTTGACTATAGAGTGCCATGTAGATCTATGCTGTGCCAGTTCTTCCCATGTGTCTTGGTCTATTTCAAACGCTTTCAGTGAAGTCTTTAGTTATTAATTTACGAATTAATAACTAACTAGCAGCCAACTATTATAACATTATTTATAATATGTAGTAAGACTACCTGGTTCTGGGAGAGATTTCATTGAACATCAGTGAAGTGAAAGAAGGATTTGAAAATATCCTTAGCCACATAAGTTCAGTCATTTGCCTAGTTGTATCAGAAATGAATGAAAGATTTGGTGCAGAACATACAATGCTGTGATAAATCCCTCGAAAGCAAAGGTCATCTGGTACTCCTTAAATAATAATCTGGTCAGGGACACACTGCCAACTGTCAGTTGCATGGGCTCATTAATTGAAAGAACAGGACCTTAAACATCTTGGGATAACCTTTGATAGTAGTCTCTCATTCAACAAACACATCACAAATATGATTCAGAAGGCTAAAAGAGGGATGGATCAGTGTTATTAAGATTATGGTGTAGCAATGGGAACTGTTTCTGCTTCTGCAAGTGATGGTGCTATCTTGTCAGATTCTGCCTACTAACACTGTCACAGACACACGTCGATAGATTGGAAAGTCCAAAATGAGGCAATGAGAGTGATACTGCTGTGTACTAGGGATACACCTATTTCTGCTTGATTTCCCCAGTATTAGAGTGCGACATCAGGTAGCACAAGTTAGGTCGTACCTTAAAGTGATACAACCACCACCCACTACATCAACATTAGATGAGTCAAAAGAGAAAATGAATCATGCATGGCAGAGGCTGAAGACACACTGCGAGGATTATGTGAATTTTAAGAAATAGGAAAGGGCAGTGAATAGGTGGAGGTAGACACTGAGAAGAAATCACTGACTAAAGTAATAATACAACTAGACAAGCATATTTTGAAAATGGACGAGTGTCATGGCCCAGGATACAGTGCATGAACTCGCCCAGCTACACTCGAAACCACAAGACATAATTATATACACAGATTGCTCAGTTAACAGAAATACAAATAAAAGTGGTTGTGATTTTGTTGCCTTCAGAAATGGTGTGAAGTTGGTTGAGAAATCTTCAGCATATTCCACTGTCACATCGAGCATGAGGATGGAGATAGAGGGAGTTACAGCAGCACTTAACTGGTTGATAACTGATACATCAACACACGCGGTAATACTCACAGACTCTCAAAGCATGCTGCGCAAGATAGAAAAGTACATTCTGAGAAAAGAATGGTGGGACTTATTGAACAACTCAATTGTTCAGAGCATTACATGGATATACTGTGCTGGTCATACTGGGGTCAGAGGAAATGAGAGAGCTGACCTATTGGCAGGCAATGCGCTGATAGACAGCACAATGCTGAGAAGAGATAAAGCAGACTTGATAAAGGCAGTGTTAAATTCATTTCAAGATGCAGATGATATCAATGAGGCAGAAAGTACACATACAGAGAATGTTAGAAATGGGAGTATATAGAGGGGAGGGTAGGAAAAGTAAATTTTTTGGAAAGTCCCGAAGATCACGCAATCAACACCTGACCGGGACTCTGAGTCTATATACGCTGAGATGGCTGCGGGAATGTAGTACTTATGGGAATGTCCCACGTGCTGTGAAGCTAATTTCTAATCAAGAATCAATCAAGAATTGTATATAGTAAACTTATGGACCTGTGAAACTTCATGATGAATGATATATACTTATACTTGCTACACATGTCCCCCTATGTAGTTCAGATCCACTCTGTTTCATTTCCTAAGGCCACTTTCACTATCAAAGAAGCCTTTACATGTGAATCCCGTAAGGGCATTTACTTTATATGTAAGCATGGTAACAAGAAGTATATTGGTGAAACAGGCTTACGATTGAGTGTTTGCTTCTGTAGACATCTTCATGCCATAAAACACAGAGAACCTATCCCTGTCACCATTCATATCAATGGTGATGGGCATCATGGTGCCCTCGATATCTAGGTCACTGCTCTCAGATCCTGCACCACGAACCACAGATGATAGATCTATTTGAAAAAAGATTAATTTTTTAGTTTGGTACCCTCAAGCCTTTGGGAGTACCAATGAAGGAAATAACATACAAGACAAATTGAACTAACTACTATTTGCAGACGACCAAGTACTAATAGCGACATCAGAAGAACAATTGCAAGAACATATGAACAGACTCCACACAACATGTCAAAAATTTAACATGAAGATTAATATGGAAAAGACAGAAATAATGGCAATAGCAAAGAAAGAAAGAAATATCACTATCTCCATCAATGATAAACACCTTAAACAGGGAAATGAGGTCACCTACTTAGAAAGCATTGAATGAAGGGAAAAACAGTAAAGAGATACAAAATAGATGCAACAGAACATACCAGATCATAGGACAGATGACACATATTTTCAAGAACAAAAATGTAAACATAGACACTAAAGTTGCATTATACAAGACCATTATTATTCCATCACTGTGCGACCAGTGCCAAACCTGGACAATGACAGCACAAGACAAAAGAAAAATAGTGACAGCAGAAATGACATGTCTACAAAGAATACTTGGAGTGTCATTAAGAGATAGAATTAGAAGCAATAATATCAGACAGATAACCAAAACAAAACCAGTATTGGAACACATCAAACACAACAGATCAAGTGGTTTTCACACGCTTCCAGACTACCGACAGATAGCATGCCACAAATGGCCATGACACATAGACATAACGGTTATAAAGCCAGAGGCAGACCGTGTAAAAGATGGATCACAGAAATCAAAGAAGCCACAGGAACAAGTTTACAAACAGCGCACAAGAAGGCCATCTCCAGAGAACTCTTCCACCCCTGACACTGCAAGGCAAAAAAGGGCTACAGCATATAGATAGATAGATAGATAGAAGCCTTTTGGACTTAATTCCAAAAATTTGTTTAAATTTGTGTTTGTGTGGGCCTTATTGTATTGCTATCCATGTTGTGTTGGGTAATAATTTCTTATATCTGTTATCATTTCCTGTCCAATTTTCAACAAAACCCACTTACATAACTACATATTTCCACGTACATCATTGTAACCTTGAACTTCATATTGTTTACATGACAATAGTGTATCTAGTGCTTCTGTAGTGGTAACATTGCTTTTACTGTTTTATATATCCTTGAGAAAGATCTTTGAGATGTGGGTATATAGAAGAATAGGGAGAACGTCATGGAAAGAGAAGAAAACAAATAAAGAGGTGCTAAAGACACTTAATATGAAGAAAGAACTACTAAGAGAAATAAACATCAGGCAAATAAAATATTTTGGACACATTAATAAAAGACATGACACCTTATTGAAGACCTTACTTGAGGGCAAGGTCAAAGGGAGGCGAGCAAGAGGTAGGCAGAGATACAATTGGGAGAGTAACATCACACTATGGACAGGTTACAGTCTAGCAGAATGCACCACCACGACAAGAGACAGGAGATGTTGGAGATCCGTTGCAGCCAACCTTTGTTGCGGAGACGGCACTTGATGATGATGAGAAAGATCTAATGGTTCGAAACGTTTAAAATGTTTTATGTATTATGTTTTATGTATTATGTTTTATGTATTATGTTTTATGTATTATGTTTTATGTATTATGTTTTATGTATTATGTTTTATGTATTATGTTTTATGTATTATGTTTTATGTATTATGTTTTATGTATTATGTTTTATGTATTATGTTTTATGTATTATGTTTTATGTATTATGTTTTATGTATTATGTATTATGTTTTATGTATTATGTTTTATGTATTATGTTTTATGTATTATGTTTTATGTATTATGTTTTATGTATTTACACCTCATAACCCCATAGTGTCTGTTGTGTTCAAGTGAAACATCAAAAATATGTGTTCTCTACGTAAGTACTATTGTTGTTCCGTGTCACTGCAGTATTACCTTATATTGATTGTTATAATGTACTTTCACACAGATGCCATAAGGAATTATATGATCTGGGACTTTGAACACTGAAGTCAATAAAGTTGATAGCTCTACTAGGGATTTAGGGATAATGGATGCTCTCAAACATTCTGGTTTATGTGCAAAGGATAAATATGATTATTTGATTGGTGGTAAGTGAACCATTACAAATAGTATGTTTAACATTTAGCATGCTGCAGGCAGAAAATTCTGCCACTGTTGTGGATTTTGAGTCACTGTTGGCCTGTTGCTATGCACCTGTTGTGTGTTATGTGACATATTCTTTCCAGAATGCAGTCTTCCTTATGAATCTCCTGAAATTCCAGCAGTCTCTGGCAAGTTGTCCTGCTTTCTCTAGTCACATGTGCATGCATTCCTGAATACCTCATGTCCAATGACATCTTGGTTGACTTTGCCACTACTGCCTTCTATCACCCCCTCCAACAACACTCTGTCCATGCCATCGTGTCTCCTCACATGGCCGAAAAAAACCCTAACTTCCTTTTTAATATGGTGTTTAATAGGCAGTCTTTTTGAACGTTGTTTTTTTCTTAGCATGTCTTGGTTAGTCTTTCTTGCTGTCCATGGTATTGTCAGGACTCTTCTATAGCACTTTATTTCAAATGCCTCTATTCTCTTGGCTGTAGTTTTATTTAGTGTCCATGTTTTGCAGCTATAGGTCACCACTGGGAACACCACATGTATGTAACAAACATAACTTAGTTTGCCCTGTGTCACAGTTTTTTCTCAATTGTTTTAATTTGGACATTGCTTTTGCTGTTTCCACCTGATCCTCTTGATGCACCTCTTTCAACAGGGAATTCCTGATTGTGAACTAACTCTATTCACCCGAGCTACATGGGAAGACATAATTTCCTTTGGTATTCTAAGCAGTAAACTAGCGTATTTACTTGATGTCTACATTGTCAGACAAGTCTTATGAATGAATTTTACCATTGTGTGAAACTCTTCTTTGGTTCCATATATCTGCTTGCGGGGGTGGGCTAGTATGTCTCTCAATTGTTCATACTTGGGGCAGTTCTGCAGAATATGTTCAGATGTCTTTTCAGCTATTCCACATCTGCACAGTGGAATGGCACACAGTCGCATCCTGTTCGTGTTTTTATTCACTCTGTTGTGTCCTGTCCTCAGGCAAAGTATGGTGACTTGTACCTGTCGATTGTGGTAGTGATAGATACCTTTCATCATTCTACGTTCACTTCTGATTGTTTTGCTCTCTTCTTTTCTTGATATGAGAATTCATTGTCTTCCTGCATACACTCTCTGTGGCCAACTCAACAGCTCTCACATTTCCCAGAATACTACAGTGTGATGGTACCCACTGAAGTACAATTATACACTTTTTGCTTGCTTTGTTGTTTAGTTTTCTCTCAGATGTTGTAGTTTTCACCCTTGTGAGTGAAGAATATATAGTGAAGATGACCACATGTTGACATTCAGAGACAGTGTCAAGTATCATAAGGACCATATTTTCTTTCTTTGGTGTCGGGATCTGTGTTATTTAGTGAAATATTGGTTCATTAGACAATAAGCCAATGTGTCGGGATAATATCTTGAAAGTTCTTTTGTCAACGGATTCAAAGATAACACCAAAGTGAATGTAATACTCCAGATTAGAAGTCTTCGCCTGAGTGTTGCCAGAGCTCGAAAGGGGAGCAAAGAATAGCAACACTGTTTACCTTCCACGCATGTCGTAAAAGTCTTTATTTGGAATTGTACAATATTAACTGTTTAGAAAGACAAATAATGGAGGGAAGAGTACCTGGAAAGAGGAGAAAGGGCAGACCAAGAAGACGATGGACAGACAATATTACAGATAACATGAATACATCGCTAGAAAATGGAAGCCACATCGCCCAAGACAGAGAGAGGTTCAGAGAGTTCATTGGGAAGACACCGTTCTGGAAGGAATACGTCACATGACATGACCTAGTTTTAACTGTCAGAGAATCGCTCAGTGCGAAGTTCAAACGTGATGTAGTGTCAACATCAGTAAAGTGCAATGAAGATTACAAGAGAAAGCACATCTATGTAGCAACATTGTAAAGTCATCTGGAGCGGAGATAGGTACCACGGGTTAAACCGTTCGCACACTGAAATATTACAATGGATATTCACCAAGGATGCATAAGTCTCTGGTACTTTTCAACATATACCTAGAGCACATCATACAGGAGACACTACATGCTTACAACATGTCTATATCGATTGGAGGTCGTCCTATTTGCAACTTGCATTTCACAGATGATTTTGATCTTATAGCTGCATCAGAACAGGAGTTAACAGCAAAGTTGGAAAACGTTACCAGCAAGTAAGGAATGAAAATCAACACAGAAAAGAGCAAATCTTGGTTAACACAGCAGGGAGACAGAAGAACGGTTCAACATGATAATGAATGGATATAAGCTTGAAGAGGTGAATACTTTCAAATACTATATTCATCTTGCATATGGAGCGATGGAAAATGCAAAGCATAATTAAAAATAAGGTTGGAGATGGCTTTAGCATCAATGTCAAGGCTAATGTTGATTTGGAAAAGCAACATCAGTGTTCGAGTGAAAATCAAACTGTATAAGTCACTTGTGTTTTCTGTTGTGCAGTATGGTTGTGAGAGTTGGACACTCACTGTGGACATGGAGAAAAGATTACAGGCTTTCAAATACAAATGTTACACATGAATTCTACGATCTCCTATAGAGAGCATAAGACAAATGCCTACGTAAGAAATAAAATAGAGATGTATGCATGTTTTCAAGAACCATTGCTTTCAATAGTGAAACAAAAACTAGCATGATTTGGACATGTATGCAAACATTATTCTGCATTAAAAACAATACTGCAGGAATTCTTTGAAGGGAGGAGAAGCAGAGGAGGACAAATATAGACATGGAAAGACAACATTAAGGAATGAACAGGACAGGATTTTTCCTCATCCACATTGTTGAAGATAGAAATTCCTGGAGGATTCTGTGTGCTGAAACATCCAATGTGGCACCCTGACAAGTAACGGGTTTACAGATAGAATAAATCATAAGAACAACTTGTTCTATTGCTTGAACCTCAACATTATAGATGGAGCAGAAGTTTCTTGTTGCGGTATGATTTTGTTTGAGGGCAATCTTATAAAGATGCCAGCTCATCCAATTCTGTTTGAGTTTGTAGCTGATCCATCCATAAATGCAGGTATTCACGATTACCCTGGAAATTCTTCGTGGATCATGCTCATTGTGGCAGTTAACTTTGGAAGATCATTTGTTTCTTTCTCTTTGAGACTGCCGAGCCGATTAATGTGTTTATTTGTAGGGAATCATTAGTTTTCACCCAGCGTAAAGGGCAGGTTGCAGGCATACTCATATTTATATTTCCACTCGGGCAATGCCAGGTATTACCAGCTAGTTGACCAGGTATTACCAGCTAGTTGACCTATATGCAGGGTTTGCGATAGATTTTGCCAGGTTCTGGCTGAATCATGAACATGTTTTCTTAAGTATGCTCAAAGTTGGTATATGCTTTGAAGAATCTGTCTATGGTGATTTGTAGATCAGCCTCAGAGTTGGCATTTAGGGCACACTCATCAGCAAATAGATCTCTGATGATGTGTGATTTGACTTCGGTTTTTACTAGAAGCTGGCAACGGTTAAACAGTTTTACATCAATACAATATCTGATGTCGATTACAGAATCCATTTGTGGAATTTAATTCTGGAGTCATCATTTTTGGAATCAATTGTGGAATCATCATTTTTGGAATACAATTGTGGAATCATCAAGCATATCATCAAGTGAACGAAAGAAGAAGAAGAAAATGAGGCTATCTTTCGATCCCCTTTATTCTACATTCTAACTTTTGATATGATAAAATGAGGATACCTTTCGATCCCCATTATTCTACATTTTCAGCTTTTTACATTCGCATTTGCTCCTTCTCTATTCTGATTCTGAGATAAGTTGAATCAGAAGCCAACAAGATTAAAATCCTGTCAATTTTAAATACATATGAAATATATATTTGTTTACTCAGCAAGTGATATTCCATATAAATGCGTACCAAGTAGCTCGAACATGATGCCGAGCAAGGTAGGTGCTAATGCACATTTCTGTTTAACTCCTTTTGAGACAGGGAAGGTCATAGATATTTCTTATATATATATGAGCCATACATTAGTGTGTAGTGTATGTAGCATTTTACAATTTGTTTTTACGGTAGTTTGTGATTTGTATGGATGTTAATAATTTTCTGTCAGTGAAAATAGTTTAACCATTCATATTCTCCTTTTAACCTCTGTTTCACATCTGCTATCATTTGTGATTACGTGTCCAGGACACAACTTTGATCAACAACACAACACAATACTATGATAAATGTATTCTGTCATAAGAATTATTGTTCTATTATTTGTATGAGTATTATGTTGGTCTCAGAAAGTGTTTTTTCATTTCAGATATCAGCTCTTGTGATGCACACTGCTGTAGTGATCCTGCTACTGACGGCATACACACAAATATGACAAGCTTAATGAGTAACTCAGAACTTGTGAGTCATATTCTGTCTGAAACACTCTCAGAACAGTATAGCAGTATGGAGAAGAGGATGGTGTACAAGACAGGAGAAATTTGTTTTCCAGTGAGAGAAGATACATTCAGAAAGTGGCAGATTGAAACTCGAGCTTCAGTGAATGTTGAAGAGGAACATATTAATGATGAGGACGTTAAAACCAGTCCAAATGATTATGTTGTCAGTTCACCACATACCGAGGACAATGATATAATATTAGCACAGAAATTCACTGTTCCTCAATACGAATGTGATGTGTGTGGTGTTGAGTTTACACAAAGCGGACATCTCAAGACTCACAGAAAGATACACACACGAGAGAAGTTATACAATGGTGATGTTTGTGGTGTTACGTGTGCTAAGAACGGTCACTTAAAAACACATAAAATTATACATACAGGTGATAAGCCATACAGCTGTGATGTCTGTGGTGTAAGCTTTTCTCAAAATGGAAGTCTGACAATACATAAAAGAATTCATACAGGAGAGAGACCCTACAAGTGTGAGATTTGTGGTATGAGATTTATATGTAGTTGGAGATTAAGTGTACACACAAGAGTACACACAGGGGAGAAGCCTTTTAAGTGTGATTTTTGTGGTCTTGGATTCAGTCAGAGTGTGAACTTAAATACACATAAAAGAACACATACAGGTGAGAAACCATACAAGTGTGATATTTGTGGGCTTCGGTTTACTCAAAATGGACACTTAAAAGATCATAAAATAACGCACGAAATTGAGAAACCATACAAATGTAATATTTGTGGTGTTGAGTATGCACAGAGTGGAAGCCTGAAAACTCACTCAAGAATTCATACAAAAGAAGAAGAACATACGTGTAGTGTTTGTGGTGCTGGTTTTACTGAAAAAGGACTCTTTAAAGAACACAAAAGAACACATGTAGCGGAGAAACGGTACAAGTGTGACATTTGTGGTTCAGGGTTTACTCAAGTTGGTTCTCTTAATGTACACAAAAAAATGCATATGGGAGACAAACCATACAAGTGCAATATTTGTGGTACTGGGTTCACCCGTAATGGACATCTAAAAGCACACAAAAAAATACATATATCAGATAAACAATATAAATGTGATATTTGTGGCTCAGTGTTTACCCAAATGGGATCTCTAAATGTGCACAGAAGAATACATACTGGAGAGAAACCATACAGATGTGATATATGTGGTTCTAGGTTTGCTCGAAGCGGACATCTAACAATGCACAAAAAGAAACACATGGGTAAAGAAACTATACAAGAGTGATGCTTATGTTGCATCAAAGCATACATATGATGATTGTGTTCTATTTTTCACATAAAAGGACACCAAAAATCAATCTACAACACTAGAGAAACACTCACAAAAATTAATCTACAACACTAGAGAAACACTCACAAAAATTAATCTACAACACTAGAGAAACACTCACAAAAATTAATCTACAACACTAGAGAAACACTCACAAAAATTAATCTACAACACTAGAGAAACAACAATTAATCTACAACACTAGAGAAACACTCACAAAATTAATCTACAACACTAGAGAAACACAACAATTAATCTACAACACTAGAGAAACATTAATAAAAATTAATCTACAACACTAGAGGAATACTCACAAAAAAAAGAGGAAATTACTTTTTTTAGAAAGATAAATCCACCCCATACCAAAGACTTATCTGCAGCCCTGCACTAATTACACATGCATTTACGCCAATTTCAAGAACCAGCTTAAGTACAGAGACTCAGTGTCAGTGATACTAATGGCACATTTGTATGCCATATATTTCCGAATATCATCAGAGGACGTAACTATAATGTAAAAGTGTGACCAAAGTCCCAAACCTATGTATAGACAGAGGTCTAAAAAATAATACTGTGAAATCCTGTTCTTATTAAAATGAAGCGACAAACAAAATTTTGCTAGATGGAAAAAAAGCACAAACTTTAGCAACAGTAAGACCCATGCGAGACTGGGACTTATTTTGAGCACATCTCGCTGAGTTGGAAAGTGATACCATAACATGAGATGAGGCTGTCTGTATCTAATTCCTGTGGACCATACCTTCCACCTGCTGCAACTAGATGTCTCACTTAACATAACCATTCAAGGACAGACTTTGAGCAAAATGAAATTAATGCTATCATCCGATTTAGCAGTTACAAAAGGTGGTAACGTAAACAAAAATTCGACATCATTACAGTCACAAATTGAGTCAAGGAATCATGGTTGAATATTCCGTCCAAAGTGATCATCAGATCTTTCAAAATGTCCATCAATAATCAATTATGTCAGAACAATTCATTGATGCTTACTCATTACTCTCTACACCTGCACGAATATGAAGGTAATATTTCTGCTTACAGTTCGTGTCAATAAATCCACTGAATGACAGTGTGTGACTATCTCTTCCACTTTGTGGAGTATGTTCATTGAGTCATTAAATATGCATAAACATTTTAGGAAAATAATTATAAATATATCTTCCTTTTTGTCTGACATCCTCCGATATTTGGGTTATTTATAAATATATCACAGCTAAAACTGGATATGTCTGATCATTGGTACAGCAGCAACACAACATATTTCCATTCTCTGGACTACATCCTGCTGGAAATCTACTAAAACCTCTGTTCTGATACAAGAGTTGCAGCAAAGTTTAAGAATGAATTTTTAAAAAAAATATATATATTTTGTGTTTTTAGATGACCAGATTTGTAAATAATAATCTCACTTATCAGTATGCCACCTTTGTTATGTGATTATGAAGTAAATAATAATTCTTGATTAGAAACTGGCCTCACAGAACGTGGGGCATACCCATAAGTGCTCCGCCCTCTGTTCCAGCAGCCATCCAACTCAATGATGTTTCGAGTTTAATGCCACTGAAACAGACGTCGACATCAGGGCATAACTCTGGCCCTTGCGACAGGTTTCTTTGTTGTTCCATCCACCCACGCCATGCCCGTAACTAGTTCAAGCACAACGTCGGCCTGCCGGAACAACATGGTAACTGTTATCGAAGGTTACGACTACGGGATTGTATAGATGACGTGCCATGAAGCTTCTATAAGAAGATAACCTCAATATAAAGGCATGTCATCTACTAAGGTTTTCTGTTGCATGGTTAGTTTGTCTAGTGAGCCATTGGTGAGACCCACAGACGCAACCGCATGCACAGTAAATAATAATCTCATATTCCATAAGCTGCCTTTGATACATGGTTATAAACTATTTAGCATTAGAAGTAAAGGCAAGCCACTACATGAGCTACAATATGCGGGCGACAGATGAAATGAAACTTACAGAAATTTTAATCTAGGTAAAACTTATGGTGTTTCAACATTGGAGAACATTCTTGAAGACACACTATGAGAATATAAAAGAAGAAAGAGGTGAATGGTAGCCACTTAAGGGGAAGAACGCACATCTAAAATACTTCAAAATATTGATGTTTGCTCTTCAGATGGCGTAGCAGAGCCCCTAAAAAGCTTACAGATAACAATAAATATTGGCAGCAAGCCACGTAGACAACTATCATGGGAGACAGTGTAAACTGGTTTGGTTTGGACATGTAATGAGACATGGCTCTAAAATTATTTTGCTAGGAAGAGTCAAGAATGGAAGGAGAAGAGGACAAAGAAAATCTGGATTGATAACACCAAGGAATGGTCTGGGCATGATTTGTGTACATTTCTCCAAATGGCAGAGGATAGAGATGTATGGAGAGTTTTTTTTTACTGATGTCTTCAGTGTGACACCCCTATTCGCAGAAGACGGATGTGTCGGGCCATTAGTGCAAATAAAACAGTGACAACGCATTTCCATTTTCTGGATTACATCCTGCTGGAAATCTAGTTGGACCATTGTCCTGCTATATGAGAGATCCAGTGGGAGTTTGAGAATGAATGCTGAAGAAGAAGAAGACACCTCTATGATTGACGGGTAATGGGTCTTATTATTATTAAGAACTTGCTCACTCAGCAGACTCTGGTGGACTAAACATATAGAATGATAACACCAGTCCTTTAAAAAGTTTATTCACAAAGTATGTACACGTCAACAATATCAGTTTGCTGTCTCTCTCATCTTCTGTGTTCAGAATTCGTTTGATCTTGCTAGATCTTCAGGCCAGTCGCTAGGACGAAGCTTCCAGTCTTCTCCAGGACAGAGCGGCTGCCCCAAAGTTTTTGCTTCAGTTCAGTGTGACCATGTCTGACCTCGCAGTTCTTTGTAATGTGGACAATTTTGGAGTATGTGTTCAGGGATCTTTATGCCATTTACACATGGACATTCAGTTGTGTGGGCTACTCTGAACCAGCACTGGTGGCACTGGGCTGTCTCACTCAATCACTCTTTCTCAGGCTGACTCACAACCCAGAGAGAATTCACAGGCAGATTTGATAGGGTTAGTCAAATGAATATTGTGACTTTTTTTGAAGAAATCCTCCTCCATGTTACACTCTGAAGTTAATTCATACTTTACCAACTCTTAGTTTGATGCATCATCATAATGTCCTTCCTATTGCATTCACACTCCCTCTGATCAGCCAATCTATCAAGTCTGAATATCTCACGTCGTTTGCAACTCCACATTCAGCTGTCTACTAGCTTCAATTAATAAGTCAACAATAACAACATACCGGTACATAAAAATATAATAACTAAATTATGTTTAAAGTATTCTGAAAATCTTGTGACTTAAAATATACCCACTTTGAAAAGACACATGGGTAAGAGCTAACACTCAAGAAATGCATGCGGTTGCATCTTTTGGTCTCAACAATGGCCCACTATACTCTGTTCATTCTAAAATAAAGTAGGTCAGTGTTTCTGATTGGTTGTTGGACACCGAACGCATAAATCAAATGTTAAGTGTGCAGTAATTTAGTTCTTTAGATCATAATACCATTCTTAATTTAAATCAATTGCTGCTAAATGAAACATGTCTATCACAACAGTAATGTATGTTTTACATGTCTATCACAACAGTAATGTATGTTTTACATGTCTATCACAACAGTAATGTATGTTTTCAAATAAATTTTCATATAATATATCTTTAACATTCCATGATAAATTACTATACCTGCTGTTATATCGTTGCGCAGGTGTAAAGAGGTCAGGGGGCAACCATTATAGTTCCTTACACAATGTAAAAAGTTCTGAATAATTAATTATGTTATTGTTTTTAAATGTCATCAGCTGCATAAAAACCACATGTTGTTGCGGGGTAATATATGGATGTGTTTTGACCAACTTCAATTTTAGAGTGAGCAGAGTATAGACAAACCACCTGTGCAACAGACAACCATAGTAGATGACATGCCGTTATATTGAGGCTGTCTCATGGAAGCTTTGTAGCATGTCATCTACACAATTATAGACTTTAATTGTCTATAAGTAGTCCTCTGAGTAGTTGGCTCCTTCAATAGGCATTGCACTAAGCCGAAAGCTGAAGTCTTCTGGGTATGAAAGAAAGCTCAGAAAAACCACCCCACTGCATGTAGGAAATAAGAGCTAATCGCTTGCAATTCTTGCGGTTCTCAAACAAACAAACACTCAAGAACTGACTATTCTAAATTAATGAAACCTGAGAACCTAATGTCCTCTGATTTTATTTTCTGACTGACCTCTCCCAGCAATTCACCCTGTTCAATCTCTTGTGGTTTGTCCATCTCCTTATCATGTCTTTTGTCTTGGTAATGCACTCTAAAAGATTGGATCCTGTCCAACTCGTTTTCCTCCCATTTGTATTCTGGCTACCTCTTCCTCACTTCCTTCCTCCCCCCCACTCTACCTTCAATTTCCAGAATATTTTATTTGTTTCTTCTTCGTTTATTCTCAGACTTGTGCACTTGTCCCTGTTGGGAAAGCTGAAATAATCCAGCAGTGTGTTTACATCAAGGCAGTCTCACTGAGATAAAAGCTGTGACAGAAGCACTGCCATGGCTGATGTCACAGAACTATTCTCATGCATGCATACTTAGTGACTATGAATGTAATCTGCAAATGTGAAGCGAGAGTCATCCGCCATCAATGGGTGAAGTTATGAACACAATCTAGGATCAGAAAGATTACCTTCATGCCAGGACATGTGGGTGTTGAGGGTAATGAGTGAGTCGATACACCGGCAAGCTTAGCCACAGTGTCAATAGGTACTTCAACAAATCTGACATAATATTGACTCACACAATGTCAATAGGTACATCAACAAATATGTCATAATATTGACTCACACAATGTCAATACATCAACAAATCTGACATAATATTGACTCACACAATGTCAATAGGTACATCAACAAATATGTCATAATATTGACTCACACAATGTCAATAGGTACATCAACAAATCTGACATAATATTGACTCACACAATGTCAATAGGTACATCAACAAATCTGACATAATATTGGCTCACACAATATTCTTTTTGTGTCATTGCAAAATGTGAACACAATTTTAAAATAATTATTTCTAATATTTTATTAAATTCTAACTCAAACAATGCATATAAGAAATGTTCGTACATGCATTGTTTCAGTTGGAATTTAGTTAAAAATTTTGCACAGGGTTAATGTGTAGAGAGACCTCAATGTGTTAGTGTGAAGAGAAACTGAATAGATATACAAAGAGACTAATCAGTAGGCAGTGAACTATGTACTTGTCTGAGGTACGTAGATGCTAACATGCAGTCATTACTTCTGAATCTAGTTCAGACTAACTCCTCCAGTCGACTCACTGTAAATGAGTACCTGACACATTAGGTAGGGGAGATAAAGACAAGGAAGGGAACTGGCCACCCCACCTCATAGTTGCTGCGGCTTAGAACATGAAAGTTATCTTCATCCCCAATGGCAGGCTTCTGCCATGGGACATACCTTTACCTTTTAGTCCAGAGAACGGATTGTATTGTGTCATGGTTTACAGCGTATCTGTGCCTGACAAATCTGACTTCAGCATGGCTATTGGATCACTTTGACTCTATGGGATGGGAACCCCTTAAAACTTCCTTAGTCACTCTTATGACATGCCTGGCATGCTATTCTATTCTTTGCTCTTTTTTCAGGAACTCAGTAATGTACTTGCATTTATTTTCTTTAATAGTTTTTTTTTTCATATGTAGTCTTGTCAAAATCTGTTTGCTTCTCTTTGAATGAAGTTTTCTATATTGTGATTAAGAATAATGAAACAAACTGATGCAATGACTGTATGTACACTATTGTTCAAAATTGTGTAACTAATGTAATTTCTTCATAAATGTTTTAAGGGTCACAAGTTTGAAAAGACATGTCACAAGTGGTCCTGATACCCTTTGTATACAATATTGAAGACTCTCTGTGGCTAAGATTGCTCTAGTTAATCACATCTACAAATATTATGGATTGTAGCTTACATTTCTTATAACAGAAATAATACTACTGTCTGGAAAGGTTATTAACAAAAATCTTGTCAAGTCTTGGATATGATAATTACATAATAACAGTAGAAGTAATGCATATAAAAGCGTAGCAATAGAAACAAAATTAAGTGTCCCCCCTGAACTTACTATCGTTTGCAATCAGTCAAGTATGTAGTCTACGTAGAATGTTTTAGCAGAGCCCTTGCTTCCCTAAAACTTTGAGGTTATGTAAAAATAATTTCTTTTGGCAAGTAAGTACAGTTCAGATTATGTTTGGTACAGTAGGAGCAAATTTATAAGTAATTAGCTTTTCCACATTCAGATCTATAAACTATAATATTCTTACAATTATTGGCAATAAAAGCGTTGTTTCGTTTTGTCTTTTTTTTTTTGTTGCTGTTGTTATTCCAGGATAAATCTTTAACACTTTTTCACCAGCAATCCAGTGTCCTTATCACCAAGGGTGCTCACATTTTGACTATTTTCTGATTTTTTGATGTAAGGTATTTTCTGATATTTTGATGAAAGGTATTTTTTGAAATACATAAATTGTTATTTATCATAAGAAACTGAATAAAATTACTAAATCATGATTTTATACACAACTTACAACATGAAAGGTCAGACAACAATGGAAATTATTTGTAAATCAAATGCTGTTTTAGTTAGTTTCTGCTGGGCCATTTGAGAATAATTGTCACAAATTTCAGTACAACAAATAGTTAGTTAGTCGTTCGATCATCGTCATTGCACTCTGGACAAGTCCATAGGTGCTCAGATCTTTCCTTGAGTGTATCCGCCATTACATATTTACTGACAGTCCCAGTACGTCATTGATTTACCATCATTCTTTTTCGCCCACGAAAACTATCCTTTTTAGCGACACATTTCAAACCAAGTTCCTTTATTCTAATCATGGAACAAGAGTCATCGTCACTTGTACAGTCATTTGTTCGTGCGTTTTCCCGTAGGGCATTGAAATGTCTGCCCGATCCATCGCTCCACCAACAGCTGTAGTAGCAGCGTGGGCGGCCAACCTATCTGCTCTCTCATTACCCCGGACTCCTGCGTGTCCTGGCACAAAAATAAAAGTCACTGTACGCACACAGGAATTATTCACTGCATCCAGCCACTGTTCTCTAACGTACCCCGCCTGAACTTTCACAATCATGTTCATGGAGTCACTGAGTATACAGACATGCTCGCAGACAGTCTGTGAGCAGACCCATTGCAAAGCTTTGGTCACTGCCAGAATCTCCATTGTAATGTTGCTTGTTGTCTGAGCGAAAGCACCACTTTCCTCTCTGATAGTCTCCCCCCACCTTTGAGCCGTGAAAGCCCAGGAACTCCTGATGTGTCTCTCAACTGACCCATCTGTATATATAATTATATCACCTTCCCTGGAATTCTCACAGATCAGAGCGAGCACCTCAAACTCGACCACTGTCTGACACCAAATGTACAACAAATGGTATCTAGTAATGATAATAATCCACACAGTGCATCAGATGTTTCTGACATCTCTAACTTGTTAGATGATACGGATTGTGAGATATATGTTAAATCCACCAGAAAGTTATGTCTTTGATTAGCAATATTTTACAATAGAAATGTTTGTTTTTGTTTGAACTAATTACAATTTATTAAAAATGTTAATAAAATTAAGGTCTTAACTAAATAGGCAATAATTATGTAACATGTACAGATTCATGATTCAATAACAACAATCAGCTGTGTTTTTTTTGTTTGTTTACATTGTGAAGTGTACTTTCTTGATAGAGTACATTCTACATTTTTAAATGTATTGTATACAAATATATTTTTGGTAATACTAGACTGATCCTTTTATTTTATAACTGGTTTAGTCAATACTTTATTTTTCTTTCATGTTCTAACTCACCAGCTGCTTTCTTTAGACTTATTTCCACATGTTTGGTGTTTATATTTACACTATTCTATACATATTTGTATTGTTTGTACTACTAATTTTTAATTAGAATACTTATATATTAGGACTATTCTATATTCATAATTTTAAGACCTTGTTGTAAAAACAGTCCTAACCATATATAGAGAAGCGTGGTGGCCTAGTTGATAGTGAGCTTGCTTTCTATCATCGGGTTACAGCGTGCCACGTTTGAAACCAAGCTTGGACATGAAAAATCCGGGTTGTGATTTCTTGCTTGACATGACCACTCCTCCAGACGACTCTACTGTAAATGAGTACCTGACGCATGAGTTACATGAAGAGTTATCTTCATCCCCGACAGCAGATGCCATGAGATCTACCTTTACTTTTGTAAACCATATATTGAATCTTGATAACACATAACCTACCAACTCAACATAAGCAATACCGAGTAGATAAAAGTGGTTAACTGATAGTTAATAAATATACAACTATCTTAGTCAAAAACAAACAAAATATTGGAAAGCACTTTTCTCTCATCTCATTTATATAGATAGGGTAAAGGCATGCATATAAAGTATATTGTTCCAAGATTGTAGAAGAAAGAATCCAGATGTAGTGGCTTCAAATATACAGTATATTGTTCCAAGATTTTAGAAGAAAGAATCCAGATGTAGTTGCTTTAAAA
The DNA here is from genome assembly GCA_034231615.1 of Meghimatium bilineatum. Lineage (NCBI taxonomy): Eukaryota > Metazoa > Mollusca > Gastropoda > Stylommatophora > Philomycidae > Meghimatium > Meghimatium bilineatum. The sequence goes on from CM067309.1 coordinate 29,587,181, forward strand.
ACCAGATAGATATAGTCAGTTAAATTTCACAGACAAATTAATTAGTGCGTTAGGAATTATAGAAGAATATGAACATGTTCTGGTGGCCGAAAAAGCAGCTACTTTCTTATGCAACACAATGGGCCCAGAATTTACCAAAATAACGAGAAATTGTAAGCTCTGCAATGGTAAATTCAAAATCCTGAGAGAAAGAGTAAAGTATGCAATACATTTTTATGTTTCCATGCTGGGAGAAACTGTCTATTAGAATATCCCACGGCATAAATACTTGAAACATGACATCCATTTAAATCCTAAATATTTTTTTTATGACAGTTAAAACAATCATATGGCCGAATTCATATTGACAGATGGTCTGAAGTAAGCTTGCATCAGTTGGAGTTGAGGTGGTACAAGCAGGGCAGGACTTCTCATGACTAAATCCAGCAGATTTAGATCTATTAGCGATTTTGTGATGCATGCTTGCTTGCTTTGGCAATTTGTATGGAGAAAGTGCTTTGCCATTTTGCACAAATCCCCTCTCAGTTCTGATGGTCAGCTCCATGGGAAAGGCAAAGCCAGTACACTTGTAGTAGGTCAGAACTGCAGAGGATGGTTCAGTCCACCAACTGCTTTAGGTTCACTCCAACCAGATTTTTTGTAGAAGTTTAGTCTGAGGCACTCCCATGCTAACCCACTAGGCATGGGGGAGTTTTCTGTACGGCATGCTCCCGTAGCCATATGCACTTCCGTGCTGACCCACTAAAGTAGATGGACACTACAATTCAGTTACTGGGCCATCTGCACTATATCACAGAGAACACACAATATGGCTGACAGATAATTTAGTCAACTAGACACAATGTTTACTGACCGCCATTTGCCGGACTAGAAAAAAAGTGAAAACAATTCACAAAGACAAAAATATTCACAGTAGCATCTTGGAGTAATATAGCAATGTTTGAATTAATCCTATAATCATCATCAGGTGTCATGCTGACTGGCATACGCGATCATGGCTCTCCAGCTCTTTGTCTACAGTATTATGTATCAAGATCGTTGTTGTTTCTCTGCCGTGCCAGGTCAACTTGTTTAATATTTTCTCATGTTGTCATCCTCTGTCTCTGTTGCCTTCAATCTTGCCTGTTGTAACTGTGTTCTCCAAACATGCCTGTCTTATGAAGTGGCCAAAAAATGAAGATTGCCTTTTTCTTATATAATTCACAAGGCAACACACAAAAATCATCACAGATAATTTTATATGGGTTTTGTAGTATTTGGTTAGCTGATTTCAAATCTGTCTTTAGTTTTTTTCTACCACGTAACATTTTTTTGTAATAGCTAATTATAATATCTTTCAACAGTGGTTATGACCACAAATCGAGTACAATGTTTTATTTAGATTGGTATCGATACTTTATTACTGGCTGTTACAATTTTGTTCAGTTTCGGGTCACGTGATTTAGTATCGATGCTACCGTGTATTCGATAGGATAGTAAATCCATTTATACACGTGTGGTGTTTGCTTAAAGTAATTACGACAAGTATATTATGAGATTTCGTTGTTTTGTACTTTCTTTTATTTTAAAGGTTGCAAAAACCTTGCATTTGTGTACTTGATAACTTATTTTGTGTACTTATTAACTTATTATCATGCCTAGAAGATGCATCAATCATCCAAACTGTTTCTGTTTTGTGTGTGGTTCATTTGTGACGAAATCACAGCGGCGCACAATTTCAGATGATCTAAAGAAGATATACATATTGTATTTTGGCTGTCCACTGGGTGATCAGGATAAATCATGGGCTCCACATATCATATGTACCAGTTGTTCAAGCGGACTACGTGACTGGCTAAATGGCCGCAAGGCAGCTATGCCATTTGCAATTCCAATGTTATGGAGGGAACCGCGAGACCATGTCAATGATTGCTACTTTTGTCTGGTGAACACAAATGGATTCTCTGCTAAAAATAAACAGAACATTGTATATCCTAGCTTAGATTCTGCCATCAGGCCTGTTCCACATGACGATTCATTGCCTATTCCTTTACCTCCTTCTGGTGGACTCGTATCTATGCAAGATGGGGAGGAATGCAGTGAAAACACAGCTGTTCACAATGCAGACTCAACTGATCCAGATTATACTGTTGATGAATGTTTAGAACCTAAGACTTTTACACAGGCAGAGCTGAATGATCTTATTCGTGATCTAAATCTGTCTAAAGATAAAGCAGAACTTCTTGCTTCAAGGCTTAAGCAAAAGCATTTGCTTGCAAGGGACGTTAACATAACTTATTATAGAAAACGAAATCTCAACATGACGACGTTCTTCAATGTTGACGGCTCATTGAGTTATTGTCAGGACATCGATGGTCTCTTCAACAGTTTATCACAAGTGCATGATCCATCAGAATGGCGTCTCTTCATTGATTCCTCGCGAAGAAGCTTAAAGGCAGTTCTTTTGCACAATGGAAATTTAAAACCAAGCATACCAGTTGCACATTCTGTTTATCTGAAAGAATCTTATTACAACATGAACAGTTTGCTTGAAGTTATCCATTATAAAACACACCAGTGGAACATCTGTGGTGATCTAAAGGTCATTGGCATATTGATGGGCATGCAAGGAGGATTCACTAAATACTGCTGTTTCCTATGCCTATGGGATAGTCGAGCAACAGCGGAACATTATGTCAAACGTGTCTGGGAGCCCAGGCATATCTATACGCCAGGAGCAAGCAGTGTCCAAAATATGCCCCTTGTTGATCCACAGAAAATATTTCTGCCACCTCTCCATATTAAGCTAGGACTGATGAAAACCCTTGTGAAGACCATGGGTAAGACAAACTCAGAAGGTTTTCAGTACCTTGTTAATAAATTCCCAAACATCACTGCTGCAAAAATGAAGGAAGGGATATTTATAGGTCCACAAATCAGATCTGTTTTACAAGATGAAGGTTTCAAACAGTCTCTGTCAGGAGCTGAGCTAGAAGCCTGGGAGGCATTCAAGTGGGTCTGTGAAAACTTTCTTGGTAATCATAAGTCCCCTACGTACAGGGAAGGAGTTCAGCGTCTAATAGATTCTTACCAGAACCTTGGCTGTCGCATGTCATAAAAAGTGCACTTCTTGCACTCCCATGTAGATTTCTTCCCAGAAAATCTTGGTATGGTGAGTGAAGAGCAAGGAGAACGTTTTCACCAGAACATTCAGTTAATGGAGTGCCGTTATCAAGGTTTGTGGAATGAGAGTATGATGGCCGACTTCTGCTGGATGCTATTCCGTGATAATCCAGGCGAAGAATATAACAGAAAATCAAATTCCAAGCATTTTTGAAGAAACATTCTACATATCTATGCTGTGATGTGAGTATATTTGATTTAGTCTAGAAGATGTGAATCATTTGCTTAATTGATGTTTGCGATTCTCGAAAAAATACAGCCAAGTTCAGTGAAAACTAACATCACTCATAACTTTAAAACTTGACGTGATAGAAAAAAACTGATACCAGATCTGAAATCAGCGCCAAAAAATCCTTTAGAAAAGTGTATTTTGGTTTCAGATGATTAAAAAAAGTTTTATTTTGTTGCCTTGTGTAATTGATTAAGGTCCGTTTTGCATTTGACTTAACACTTCCACATTAGTTTTTCTGGCAGTCCATGATATTCAGCATTCTTCTAGAGAACCACATCTATGTTGCTTCTAATTTCCCACTTTCCAGTTTGTTTACTGTCCACGACTCGCATCCATATGTTAGTATAGGGGTTGTATAGCAATAATATTGTTTACCTTGTTAAATAATCATCTTATGTTTGCATAATTTAACAAGGTAAACAATTTTTTCTAATAATTCATCAAAAAAGTCTTGAAACCATTTTTAAATATGTGCTGTAGATACATCTATTGATATATTTGTTCCATTTTTTAATATGTAGTGTATAAATGGATCAGATATAATAAAAACTAAACTTTGCATATTTTTCTGAGTTATTATTTATTGAATTCATACTGGTTACTGCCCATAACAGACAACAAACTAAACAGCTTCAAAAATAAATGTCTTCGTAAATTGATGAACATAAAATTGAGCGACTTTGTCAGAAATAGTGATCTAAGAGACAAAACACACCAAGAGTATGTTTCAAACATCATAAGAAAACGAAGATGGAAATACCTGGGTCACATTTTATGACTAGATGTAAACAAAATAAACCAACAAGCCCTTATGTGGTCATCTGAGTGTAAAAGAAAAAGAGTAAGACCTAAAACAACCTTAAAAACACCATTCTTAAAGACGTGGAATTAATAGGCTGTAAGACCATCCAGGAACTAAAGCTGCAGGCAGCGGACTGCATCATATGAAGAACCAAAACCTCTGCCCTATGTGTCGCTTGCGGCACAAAAGGAACACACTAACTAACTAACTGCCCATATATACTGGGTTCATATTTATTTTTTGTTCTTTGTGTGTCATTACAAAATGTGAACACAATTTTAAAATAATGTTTTATATTTGATTAAACTCTAACTAAAACAATGCATATAAGAAAAGTTTTGTACATGAATTTATTTTAGTTGGAATTTAATAAAATATTAAATCAGGATATATAGAATATAGTATTCTGAACACAATGACATGATACATTGCATTATCACTTCATTTACAAATTTTGAACTGGTAAAGAATTCACCCACAATTTTTGGAAGATTGTTTTTCATGGGCACAGCCATATTGGAATGATGTATTATCCCAACTGAATGGGTTGGTTAATTGCTGATCCAGCCTTCCATGGGCTCATTGCCATTGGCCCAATATTACTGCCATCCTTCGACCTTCCCAGAGCATGAACACTAGTATTCTACTTCCTTGTGGCTCGGTGATCAACTGGAATAATTTTTTTTAAATTTCAAACCATCTGCTGAAGTCTGATGTGTCATGCACTTTGAGTAAATAAAATAGTGATATGATGCATGTCCATTCTCTGGACCACATCCTGCTGCAACTATTGTACCATTATGACCACTGGTCCACATCCTGCTGGAACCATTCTACCATTAAGACCACTGGACCACATCCTGCTGCAACCATTGTACCATTAGGACCACTGGACCATTGTACTGTTATAAAAAATCCAATGGGAGTATGCATTCTTAAAATTGTTGTTCTTTCTAACAAAAGACAAAGAAATTTCATACTACAAATAACACTCAACAATCTTTCACAAATATTTTGTACTAGACTTTCAATACATCATTTCTTATTGATTTTAGCATGCTGATTACAAATATCATGAAATTCTACATTTGGCTCTGGTTTTTTTTTTAATAGAGAAGATTGTGGTAAGTGAGGAGGGGAAAGTGTGCAGACGGAAGTGAAAATAGATAAGATGTAAGTAAAGTAAAAGTAAAGTAACCCATAGTATTTATTAATGCCGTAGGGGTGTGAGATGTTAGCGATCTCACATTTCACAGGCTCTGCAAATGAGGGCGGTAGCCATCTCCTCTCCCTCGCAGTCTTTACTTCCCGGATTAATCCGGTACCCATTTAAGGCTGGGTCGACCTGGGAGCCGTTGCGATCTGAAAACATTTCCTCCTCAGCTGGGGAATGAACCCAGGACCACTCATATGCGAAGCCAGTGCGAGATAAGATGTAATAGCAAGTAAAATAAAGATATAGAGACCAGGGAGAGGGATATAGAAAGAGAATGGTAATGTAGAATAGCGAGGACAAAGTAACAGTAAGAGGGAAAGGTAATGGAGAGAAAGTATGTGAAAATATACTAACAGGTTCACACAAAAATGGACACTACAACCTAAAACCAGAAAAAAAGGGAACGAAGGGATACTTTATAATTGCCAAGACGCTGAGTTCGTACGTGCTAGGATATAATCCATTGAGTGATCGCGTCATCAGAATATAATCACACACGAGAAACATGACAATTATACAGGTTTATGCACCAACTTCAACAGCAGAATAAAGCAAAAATAATGGCAACTAACAAAACTAAATCAAGACCCAAAATTAATATTGAGAACTGCAATCTAGGAGAAGTGACACATTTTAATTATTTAGGAACTAATATAAACAATGCGGGGGACTGCGCAGTTGAGATCAAGAGAAGAACAGCAGTGGCGCTGGCAAAATCAACTAAAGGTCTTCAACAAGGTGTCATGTATTTTAATATGATTTTATTGTATTAGTGAACTAAATATGCTGGAGTAAAACAAGAAATTATAGCGAAAATTGGAAATAAGCAGGATTTTTAGGGCATGTGATGAGAAAAGTAAAACTTTAACATTTAATAACCACCAGAAAAGTCAAGAGGAGAAGCGACAGTGGAAGACAATGCGAAATTTCTGGATTGGTTGTCAATGTGGCACAACATAAAGAAGTCACCAACTGAACTTATTAACACCACAAGAGACAGAGAGTTGTGGAGAATTATGATCATTTACACCACTCGCCAAGGCACTTGATTGATTGAACTAGGGATACTGAAAACTGGAAGTGGAAACTCGATAGTAGTCAGGGACAAGACTATGTCAGTGACGTGTGCAACATGGCGGCTGGATGGCTGCGAATTTCTCTTCTCTCGCCAAATTGTGTTTAAATTTCACTGAAGTATGCATTCCAACATGTGTTATACCGTGTAATGTATTTCCAAGTCATGGATGTTACTTCTATTCGCTAAGGATTACAATATTAACTTGTGTTTTTATGTATTCTTAAGTGTGCGAGGTAAAAATTCTGCATTCTTGGATAGTGAAACTGTTCACACACCAGTCAACAGGTATGTACACACCGCTCTGTTCACTCACGTACACGATGTTACCCGGTCAAGCTAGGCTCGTTAGCTATAATTATGTTTAGCACTGGCAAAATGGAGAGCAAACGTCGTCAAAAAAGGCCCCTTATGTTTACGGGTATTATATGTGCCTTATCACAGTGCTACAGGTCTTCAGTCGAAAAACCTTTAACAGGGGCGGAGAAACATCAAGTCATGTTTAACGACCATAGTGATCACTTGAGTAGAACATAGGCGTCTTCAAGTGATATAGCCCCAAACTCTACCTCCTTCAACTATTCTTCTGTCTAGCCTTCAAGAGTGGAACATAATCGCTGTCAGCATACAACAGCAACCACACCTCTGAAACCGCTTCGGCGTGTTAAATCAGTGAAGGCGGCAAATGGGATCTGTGCACATAGCATCTGATGTATGGCCCCATGTCTGCCTAGCATGTAAAGTCTGGATGCGGCGTACTGCGCAATGGAGCTCAACTAACACGGGCCACTGGGCTGAAAAGGCGTCATTCAGCTAGCGTCAAAGAGCACGGTGAGACAGTAAGGCACCCTGGTCATCTACTGCACCCCGACACACACTCAGTTGTCTTGACTCGTTTTGCCACTGAGACCATATGTGTAGGGGCGAGAGAGTCAGGTTGACGACAGTGCGCAACTCTCCCTCACTATAATCCAATTTTCATAGCTGAAGTCATGGCTTTCATCATCATCTCATTAATAATCCACAAAAAAAATCCTGCGTCGATGGGCGAGTTGTAAAGTAGCAGGTGTGGATACACTGGAAGCTATAGTCACAAACCTGCACGTTGGCCGCTCAGGCCATGTGGTCGTTCTCCAGAGACATTGAGGCACCTCTGGAGTACGGCAGCATTCTGGGCGACTGAGCAACCATTTTCAGGAAAGCACTGCTCAACTCCTTAGCCAGAGGAAGGGGCTATAAAAGGTGCACTAAACATTGCCTGCCTCACCATGACCCAGGCCAGCATACCGCGTCTGGCTGGGATCCCTATTCAGCGATAGAAATTTTTTTTTTTTTAAACACAAGAAAAACGAAGGTGAGTCCACTCACAATTGGCGCATGGAATGTGCGCACCCTACTGGACCGTGTGGAGGTCGCAAGGCCAGAAAGACGTACCGCACTTGTAGCAAAAGAGCTAGCAAGGTATACACTTGACTTCGCTGCCTTCAGCGAGACACGACTGTCTGAGGAGGGTGAATTTGTGGAACAAGGCGCTGGTTATTCCTTCTTCTGGATTGGCAGAAATAAAGAAGTGAAACGCGAAGCTGGAGTTGGCTTTGCAATTAAATCCAGTCTAGCCAGAAAGTTGGCTGGGCCTCCAAAGGGCATTAGTGACCGGCTGATGACTGTTCGCCTTTCACTTTCTAAAAAGCGGCATGCAACATTTGTTAGTGTATATGCCCCGACTATGACGAACCCCGATGAACAGAAAGAAAAGTTCTATGATGACCTGAAAAGAATCATACAGGAGACCCCCAAATCCGACACACTCATCATCCTTGGTGACTTCAATGCACGAGTGGGTTCGGACTGGGCGACCTGGGATGGCGTTCTGGGGAGGCATGGCATTGGCAAATGCAATAGCAATGGACAGCTACTGCTCGAACCATGCGCATCATTCAACCTACTTATCTCCAACACTGTCTTTCAATTACCTCACTGTAATAAGACTACATGGAAGCACCCACGATTAAAAAAGTGGCATCAAATCGATTATATCATCGTGAGATTACTCGATAAGCAGGATGTGAGAGTCACCAAATCCATGTGTGGCGCCGACTGCTGGACGGACCACAGATTGCTAGTCTCCAAAATGAACCTCCATACATTGCACCTCCGGTGATCTCAAAATAGCAAACAATCAAGACTTCTCAAAACTGAAAGATCCACTTTATAAACAGCTTCTGCGCAGCTCAACGAAAACCACAATTGCACCCTTGACAGTCGATCCCATATAGGGTAGCCGGGGGTAAAGATGCGCTGGGAGCAAAGATTCGCAGTCGTTTTTTCCCGGAACTATGGGTTTTTCCCCGCAAATCACGTGGCATGCCGGACGTTAACATCCGTTTCTGTCGCACAACGAATTTTCATCGGTCAAGGGCAGGTCATTTTTGAGCCATGAGGTAGGTACATTCATTTTTTAACGTTCTCGATCTAACTTTTTTTCCACTTCTCACTCTTTGTCCTCTGTTATCATTACTGTCATGTTATTTTACATATCTAAACTGAAAACTATATCGTATTGGTAAGTTTATGTTACCTTGTTTTATGTTACCTTGTCAAGATAATTTTTGTTTTCATGATATTTTATAAAAATTGTGAACAGTGTGATTTTGGGGTAACGCCGCGCACACTGACGTGGCAAACATGCGCTGCTGACTCACTGCGCATGTTTGCCCCAGTCACTTCCCCCTTATGTTGCCAAATATTTGAATCAATATTTTATTGTCACGTTATGTTTCTTTTAGGAATTACACACGGAAAATTGAGAAAATGATGACACTGACTGAAAATGAAGCAGTCGCTGCTATAGATGCACAATCTTCACGGGTCATAGTTGTACGATATCCGCCGATAATAGATGCACAGTATCCGCTATTCACAGATGCACGATCTCCGTTATTCTTCCGCTATACATGGATGCACGTTCTCCGCTATTCATATTTGCACGATCCATGTTGGTTATAGCTTCACGGGTTATAGTTGTATGACCTCCGCAGATAATAGATGCACGACCTCCGTCGATGCACGACCTCCGCCGATGCACGATCCCCGCTATACATAGATGCACGATCTCAGCTATTCATAGATGCACGATCTCCGCTATTCATAGATGCACAATCTCCGCCGGTCATAGATGCACGATCTCCGCCGGTCATAACTGCACTATCTCTTCCAGTCATAGATGCACGATCTACGCTATTCATAGTTGCACGTTCTTTACTATTCATAGTTGCACGTTCTCCACTATTCATAGATGCACGTTCTCCGCTTTTCATAGTTTCACGTTCTCCACTATTCATAGATGCACGTTCTCCGCTTTTCATAGATTCACGATCTCCACTATTCATAGATGCACGTTCTCCGCTATTCATAGATGCACGATCTCCGCTATTCATAGATGCACGTTCGCCAGTCATAGATGCACAATCTCCGCCAGTCATAGATGCACAATCTCCGCCGGTCATAGATGCATGATTTCCGCCGGTCATAATTACACGATCTCTGCCTGTCATAGTTGTACGATCTCCGCTGATCATAGATGAACTACCTTCGCTATTCATAGATAGTTGAAATTATATTCAAATGCTTTATAGAGCACCCCAACAAGTTGTTATATTTTCAAACAGATCTAAGCACCCATTCTCTGTATAATTTTTTTTCATATTTACGTTTTTTCTTTTTTTTCGTATTAAAGTTACATAAAGATGCATATGCCTAGTCTTTGTGCTCTATAATCTTCCCACAATGTGACTGACTATGTTTAGATAGGAAGTGACGTTGTTATTTTGCTGGTTTTGTCAATTTTCCCATGATTTCGTAATTGTTTGTGCCTGCGCGTGTTTGCCCCAAAAATTGGGGCAAAGGTGGGATTTTACTCATGTTCATAAAATAAAATTATACGGACTAAACGTGATTGTATGTTGTAAATACCCTGACGATTGTTAGATGGATGGATAAGCTACACACTGCTACTAGTTTGGTCTCTCATAGTTAAGTCTATTTGTCAGAATACGCAAAAAAGTGAAAAATGCGCATCATTGCCCCCGGCTACCCTACATTAAAAAAAGCTGGGAAAATCTCCGTGACACAATCTACATAACTACAGAAGAAGTAGTGGGCGTTTCCGTTCGCAAACATCAAGACTGGTTTGACCAAAACGATGTACAGATCAAAGCTCTCCTGGACAACAAGCACAAACAGTACAAAGCTTATTTAAACGACCTCACATCAACCAGCAAAAAAGACGCTGTACGAGAACTCAAAGAAAAACGCGCAAAAAGAACTAAGGAGGATGCAAGACTCATGGTTTAGCACCAAAGCCAAAGAGTTACAACATTATACTGACAGCAATAATATGCAGAAATTGTATTCAGCGTTAAAAGCAAATTATGGCCCTCAGTCTTCAGGAACGTCTCCTCTTCTAAGCGCAGATAGAAAGCATACCATCACTGACAGAGAGAAAAGTCTCAAACGCTGGGCTGAACATTTTGAAAATGTACTAAACTGCCCCTCTATCATCAACGAGGAAGCGATTACGCAAATACCAAACAATAACTCATTATCGGATCCCCCTTGCATTGAGGAAGTGGAGAAAGCAATCTCAAATTTGTCCGTAGGAAAAGCGCCAGGCTCAGACTCCATTCCAGCCGAAGTTTACGCTTTTAGTGGCCCTGTCATGTCTGCCAAACTTACAGAGCTCTTCCAGGCAATGTGGAACCTGGAATCGATACCACAAGACTTTAAGGATGCTTCTATCATACATCTGTACGTCACATTCCGACAATCACTTGTGTTCAATTCTAGACACAGACGAACTTATGCATAATCTGTTTCTTTTCAAATGTACATAATTTTTCAAATGTTCCACTGATTTGTACTGAGCGCTCAGTATTTCTACACACGGAGGTGCACGCACACATTAGAAATATTATTTCTAATCCTAACCGTACTCTAAGTTCCTGTGAAATTTAACCTTGAAGTTTGCCATAGCAGCAATGCCACCAAAAGGAACAACGAAGCACTAGTAGCATCATCAGAAGAGCAACTACAAAGACAAATAGATTACATCAAACATGCCAAACCTTTAATATAAAGACAAACATAGAAAAGACAGAAATAATGAAGATAGGAAGAACATAAACACCAATATTTATATTGGAAACAACAGGTTTAAACAAGTGACATAATTCACATACTTAAGGAGCAATATAACAACAGACGGCAAGAGCTTTAAAGAAATACACAATAGATGTAGTAAGGCATACCACGCCCTAGGGCAAATGACAACAATCTTCAGAAACAAAAATGTATATTTAAACACCAAAATAACGCTATTCAAAACAATTGTTATGCCAACGCTGCTCTATCAATGCCAAACATGGACAATGATAGCACAAGACAAACGTAAACTATGACCACTGAAATGCCATGCTTATGCAGAATCCTAGGAATATCGCTAAGAGACTGAGTGAGATTGAAGACATTAGACAAAGAACATTATTACAGTAGTAATAATGGTACCTGAGTTGAGTTCAAGATGGCCGCTGTCTATTCTAATAGGATAAAGTGCCGTGTTTATATTAAAAATAAATGACAGAGAAGGTAATCCCATTTCAAATAAGCAAAGAGCATTAACAAGATGGAAAGAATACTTTTCTGAGTTACTAAATACAACACCAAGCAATAATACAGCAAAAGAAACCATAAAGAGTTGTAATGAACAAGAGTCATATATTCTCATAGAGGAAATTGCCGAGGTCATAAAAATGCAAAAAAATAACAAAGCTCCAGGGATAGATAACATACCACTAGAAATTATAAGAGCAGCAGGAGAAACAGGATTATATTGGCTACACAGAATTTTTAACACAGTGTGGAGGCAACAGAAGACACCAACAGACTGGAGAAAAGCTATCATAGTGGCAATATGGAAAAGGAAAGGCAGCAAAAGAGACGGTAACCAGTAAAGGGGAATTTCCTTGTTAAGCCATGCAGGAAAACTATATGCAAAAATAGTAGAGAAAAGACTGAGACCTGTAATAGAACAACAACTTAGCAATATACAAATGGGTTTTAGAAGAAACAGAGGATGTACTGATGCAATATTTATTCTGAAACAGCTGGCAGAGAAGTCAATAGAATACAACCAAAATTTATACATATCCTTCATAGATCAAGAGAAAGCATTTGACCGAGTAAACAGAGAAAAACTATGGGAAACATTACAATTTATGGAGTATGCCAACATTTAATTAACGTTTGTAGAAGTCTCTATAACAACAGCAGTTGCACTATAACAACAGCAGTTGCACTATAAGAACAGCTACAGGCTACACAGAGGACTTTGTGATTAGCACAGGAGTAAAGCAGGGATGTGTATTATCCCCACTACTTTTTATTACATACATGGACCATATAAACAAAATAACAAATTCTAATGAAGTAAATGAATTGCTTTTTGCAGATGACCAGGTTTTATTCCACAACAGCATTAAAAACCTGCAAGACCACCTAAGCATAATAAACACATCAGGCAAGCAATTTGGAATGAAAATCAACATAGACAAAACAGAAGTAATGAATATTGCAAGAGAAAAGGAGAACATCAACATACAGATAAATAATAAACAACTAAAACAAGTAGATGAATTCAAATATCTGGGCAGCACATTGAGATATGACAACAAACAAGAAGCATAAATAAACGCAAGATGTAATAAGGCCTGTCAGATCATTGGTCAATTAACACCTTTACTAAGAAACAAAGATATTACACTAGAAACAAAGAGAGCGCTTTTCAACACCATTTTCTTACCAACATTGTGTTATCAGTGTCAAACTTGGACATTAGATTCTAGAACAATACATAAGATTAACACCACTGAAATGAAATGTGTGAGACGTATGATTGGAGTTAGCTTGAAAGACAAAATCAGGAATGAAGCACTAAGGAAACAATTAGGGATCAAGCCAACAATAGAATACATACAGAAACAAGTTAAATGGTACGGCCACATAACCAGACAGAAAGAGCAAAGTATTATTAAAAAACACTTAACAAACGATACGAAAACAGGAGACCTATTGGACGCCCTCGTAAAAGGTGGATAGATAGTGTATTAGAGACACTCGGAAATATAACAGCAGAGGAGGCAAATAGAAGGGCAAAAGACCGTACACTCACTCTCCCCTCAACACCGAAAGGTACATGAGGACAGAAAGAAGAAGAAGATACATCTGTACAAGAGAAAAGGAAATCGCCTAGATTGTGACAATCATCGCATATCCTTGCTCTCTATAGCAGGCAAGATTCTGGCTAGGGTTCTGTTAAACAGACTGCAAGCCCATCTTGAGTCAGGTCTTCTTCCAGAGCCAATGTGGTTTCCGACAAGGCAGAGGTACTGTTGATATGATTTTCACTGCCAGACAACTACAGGAAAAGTGTCGTGAACAGAACATTGGTCTCTACACCACATTTGTCGACATAACTAAGGCAATCGACACTGTAAATCGCGAAGGACTATGGAAGATCATGGCCAAATTTAGATGTCCCGAAAAATTTATCAACATGATTCGCCAGTTCCATGATGGTATGACAGCATGTGTGCAAGATGACGGCGCACACTCAAACCTCTTTCCAGTGACCAACGGCGTCAAACAGGGTTGCGTCCTGGCTCCGACGCTCTTCAGCATGGTGTTCTCTGCCATGTTGAATGATGACTTCCGGAATAACAGTACAGGAATTTGTTTTCGCTATCGAGCTGACGGAGGACTATTCAATCTTAGTAGATTGAAGGCCAAGATCAAAACTAAGACGGACATTTTTCGCGACCTCTTGTTCACCGACGATTGTGCATTAAATGCTACCAGTCTGAAAGACATGCAAGACAGCATGGACCTCTTTTCTTTTGGCCTGTGGTGCGTTCTGTCTCACCATCAGCACCGCGAAGACCTTAGTAATGTATCAACCAGCGCCAGGTGTCCCCTACTCAGAGCCAGTGATCACAGTAAAGGGACAAAAACTTAATACGGCCAAATAGTTTGTATATCTCGGCAGCACACTATTACAAACTGCGACAATTGACGAGGGTGTTGCCCTGCGTATTGCTCGTGCCAGTGCAGCATTCGGGAGCCTTCGTGCCAACGTCTGGATCAGGCGTGGTCTCAGTCTGACAACTAAGTTGGACGTGTACCGCGCAGTGATTCTACCAACACTGCTTTATGCTGCGTCATCCTGAACTGTCTATGCGAGACACGCTCGACAGCTTAACTCTTTTCATCTTCGGTGCCTACGAAACCTCATGGGAGTACGTTTGGCAGGATCGTGTACCAGATACTGAAATTCGTCAGAAGTCCCGTATGCAAAGCATCCATGCAATGCTGACTATGTCCCAACTCCACTGGACTGGCCACATCGTCCGTATGCCAGACAAGCGCCTTCCAAAGAGATTATTCTATGGGGAGTTGTGCGAAGGTAAACGTTCAAGTGGAGGGCAGAAAAAGCGCTTCAAGGATCACATAAAAAGCTCTCTCAAGAACTGCAGCATCGATCCTAGCTCCTGGGAGACTACAGCACTTGATCGCTCAGCATGGCACACCCAGATCACTGCTGGCATCACGAAATTTGAAAAAGAAATAACACTGCGGGCAATCCACAAGCGCAAGGACAAATCTGTAAATTCTCCTACCCCGAAACTTCAGCACTCCTGCATGCACTGCAATAGAACTTTCCGTGCACGAATCGAACTCATCGGGCATCTACGAACTCACAAACCAAATTAGTTAATTACCAATTTTAATTATTATTATAATATATATATATATTTATTAATGGCATTTAATGTTTTTCATGCCATGCTCATCTTCGCTTGCGAAGGAGGAACATCATCATGTCAAGAAAACCACAATAAATATCAACAAACTAAGTTTCAGAGAGCCAAGCTACAATCGAGGTGAAGCAGCTGGAACGAGAAAACGAATCGCTGAATCTTGAGAAAGATACAAAGAAACTGTGGAAGTTGGAAAAACTTACTGATGAGGGAACTGGGAGAAATCAAAAGGTTAAACTACAAAAAATTTGGAAACTTCCTCATGGGAAAACAGGCAGCTGAGTACTTTGCAGAATCATTTGCTGAAGACATCAACATTACCTTAGAGAAAATACAGGAGATTAGAGAGAAGCAAGAAAATATTAAACAAGATGAACCCATAGTTATGGAAGTACCAACTGGAGCATGCTGTATCTAAACTAAAAACAAAGAAGTCACCAGGAGATGATGGAGTGTCTAATGTAATGATTAAAAATCCGAGATTTACTGCAGGTCATCAATATATTGAACTATAGGCAAAGTTTTATAGACCTGGAGGGAAACAATCATGATACCCCGCACAACCACATGAAAAGACAACACCACAGTCTCAAACTACAGTATGGAGCTTATTATTAACCTTAGGTTGCAGTGGTACCTTGAAAGCAAAAACGTTCTTGTATAACAGAGTGCAGTCTTTAGGAAATGATACTCTACTGAAAATCATAAAACCTACCTATCTCAAGAGATAGAGGGTGCATTTCAAGATAAGAAACTGGTCCTAGCAGCATGGATAGGCCCAATGAAAGCTTTTGACAAGGTTTGGAAAGAAGGAATTCTAAATAAATTGAGAGCATGCAGAGCAATTGCTATCTTTTCCTTTATGCCTTGTAGCATCAGGGATAGAAGAGTGGAGATGTAATTTTTGTATGCTTCCTATATATTTGTTTTCGTGGGCTCTTTAATGAGTGATATATCCGCCGAAGATGGATGTGTCGGACCACTGGCGCAAATAAAACGGCGACACAACGCATTTCCATTTTTTGGATTAAATCCTGCTGGAAATCTAGTTGGACCATTGTCCTGCTATAAGAGAGATACAGTGGCAGTTTGAGAATGAACACAGAAGAAGAAGAATAATGAGTGATATGATGTATAAATTTTAAAAGCATAGCTACACAAGAGAAGAGTTAAAGTACAACTAGATGGTTGGAAAAGCAAGAACGTTCTACTATGGGGCACCACAGGGTCGGGTATTATTCCCCCTGTTTCTGATCTACATCAATGATCTGGCATGGAATAAAAGTAGTAATGTATGCTGATGACTTGGTGATATGGTGCATTGAAGATCATGGTAAACAGATGGTGTGTCAACACCAACATACCGGTAGATAACTGCAGTACAATTCTCTTTACTCTTTACTCAAAACAAAAAGTTGGTGACATCAATATAAATGGAAGCTTCTGAAAGAAGCCAAATAACCCACATATCTTGGAGTCACATTTAACAACAAGTTGACATGGAAGGAACACATCAACAAGGCAACAACAAAGGCCAGGAGAAAGCTAGCCATCATGAGAAAACTAAGTGGAACCACATGGTGAGAAAATGGGACTTAATAAAGTTTACCAGCATGCAGAAAATATAACCACACTTGGAATATGTGTCAACAGTATGGCTGGTCTCCAGCATCAAACACAGTATTACATGAGTTAGATAAGGTGCACAACCAAACACTTATGATCATCATGGGTGCAATAAATCAACACCCATAGTAGAGATGGAGAAAATAGGGAGGATACAAACACTGAACGAATGCCTAGTCTTCCAATGAAAGATATTTTTTTTTAAATTGAGCAATGGGGTGACTGAAAAGAAGTAATCAAATGAAACGACTCCATAGAAAATTCTTAAACTTGTCTGAAGTTAGACTTACGTAAAACACAGGTTTATATATCGTTTCAACGGGACACGACATACTATAGCTAAAACTAGTAAGTAATGATGGGTAATGATGAGCACACAAGAAATCATAAAAATTACAATACACAAATCACATTCAACGTTTCAACCAAAAGGTCTTTATCAAGACACAAACAAAACATCAAAAGACGACGAATACAAAAATTATCACAACGTCCAACGGAAATGATATGCCGGAAGGTCAGAAAGTACATAAAAACGTAAATATATGTGGAAACGAAACAAACAAAAAGATGAGTAAATGACAGAACAAAAAGAATAAAGACAAAGACCACACCAACCCAGTACTAGACATAAGAGTGGTCGAAATTGAGTCCAAAAGGCTTGAGTGTACCCAATTCAAAAATGAGACGATTTTCTAGAGCATACCTAGATCTATCATCGGTGGTGCAAGATCTGATGGCGGTGACCTGAATATCCAACGCACCATGATGACCATCGCCGTTGAAGTGTGTGGCCACAGGAGTGTGTGTTCTGTGCTTGATGGCATGAAACTTGTCTGAAGTTGAGAGTCCCCTAAATTCTGAACCTCTGGAAAGATGATAGTGGATGATCTATTCATATCTAGGATGAAGTGAAAGGAAATTTCAGTATGAATGAACAGAATAGTGTACAACATAAGACTTTTACTCCTCTATATCCAGCAGGAAGTTGAATATCCACAAAACATATGGCTCATAAGGTCAATAGATAGGTCAATATTGACCTATACAGATAGGTCAATAGTGAAAAATAGATCATTCTTCGTGCTTCCCCTGCATAAAAGTGTTTGTCAAGAATCATTACTCATCTCCTTGACAAACGTGTTTGCCAGGGATCATTGTTCATACTTTCATTTTCCTTTTGTGCTGAAGTTAGGGCAGAGGTCAGATCTCTCCAATTCTGTCTGTTCAAAGCTATTCTGTGCAGTTCTTGAATAGTATGAATATTGGTTGTTTTACTTTCTCTAAGTATTGTTCTTCTGAGTGTTTATTTTGGTCTACCCCTTGCTCTTTCGCCTGTAGGTATCCATTCAAGAGATTGGTGGTGTATTCTGTTGGTGTCTGCGCATAGGACATGCCCGATGTAGGACCAACGGCGTTTTCTGATAACATCTGTGATGAAATTTTGATGTGTCTCTTCTCTGATTTTATCATTTGATTTGAATTCACTCCAATGGGTGTTAGTTATCCTACGAAGACATTTGTTCTCGAAACTCAGTAATTTCTTTTCTGAAGATAAAGAGCTTTTCCAGCTCTCACATCCATATGATACTTTACATCTTCACATCATACTTCTCCTGTATACAAATGTTTGCCAGGGATCATTGTTTCTACTTCTCCTGAATACAAATGTTTGCCAGAGATCATTGTTTCTACTTCTCCTGAACACAAATGTTTGCCAGGGATCATTGTTTCTACTTCTCCTGTATACAAATGTTTGCCAGGGATCATTGTTCATACTTCTCCTGATTTGCTGTCTGGCGACAGATAGGAAGGCTGTCACAGGCTAGGGTAGCCCACCCGAATTGTCAAGGCATGCCGAAATCGGATGTGCTAGGCCTACACGGCGCATAACGGTGGCACAACGTAATCACGCTCCCGGCGGAAATAGCACGGTGATGGTTACAATGGAGCGAACGCAAAACAAACAAACATACTTCTCCTGTATACAAATGTTTGACAAGAATCATTGTTCATACTTCTGTATACAAATGTTTGACAAGGATAATTGTTCATTCATTAGGTGCCATGACAGCTGGCGTAGGCGAATATGGCTCTCCATAGCTATCTCCAGTATTATGTATCATGATAGTTTTTGTTTCCCTGGCGTGCCAGGTTCTTAAACTGTCTAATATTTTCTCACATTGTTGCCCTTCAATCTTGCCTCTCGTGACTATGTTCTCTAAACCTCGTCTCAAAACGTGGCCAAAAAATGCAAATTTTCTTTTTCTTATATTACTGATTAAACTCCTTTTCATCTTTCAACATTTCCACATTAGTTTTTCTCGCACACCATGGTATTATCAGCATTCTTCTGTAGATCCACATCTATAATTTCCCACTTCCCTGTTTGTTTATTGTCCAAGACTCGCACCCATATGTTAGTATAGGGGTTATACAGCACTGCAGAACTCTCTTCCTCACCTCTAATGACAAGGTCTTATTACACAATATATTTTTCATTTTTCTGAATGTTGTTTTTGCCTGCCCTATTCTGCTTTTTATTTTTTATTGTTCATACTTTCCCCTTTATACAAATGTTTGCCAGGGATCATTGTTCATACTTCTTTGTTATAGCAGTATTTACCAGGGGAAATCATTCATAGTTAAAGTTACCTGCCTTTTTTGATCAGTTCCTGGTACAAAATTAGTGGTAAAGGTGATGTTCTGATTTCCTAAGGGGGTGTTTGGTGGGAATGTTATTCATCCAATACAAATAACAATAGCTATTTGTTACATGAACTTTTGAAAATCAGTTAGTTAGTTCTTGATTATGTGTTTAAGGATGACTAACAATGACTATATGTTACATCAAATTTTGAAAATCAGTTAGTTATGTTTTTGATTATGTGTTCAAGGGTGACTAACAATGACTATTTGTTACATCAACTTTTGAAAATCAGTTAGTTCTTGATTATGTGTTTAAGGATGACTAATCTTTCTGTCATCTGAAGACTATTTGGCTGCGGATGTCTTTGGACAGTTTGGGCATGGGATGACCACTGAAGATAATTTTTTGATCTGTCCATGCAAAAGCTACTCTAGCTATTTACTAGCTACTCTTCACTGGTGAGCTGCTGCATTTTTCCTACTTTCACAAGATGCTGAGATTTTTTGATTATAGAGCACAATGTAGTTCTGTTATATGCAGTATCTTCCCATGTATCTTGGTTTATTTCACAGGCATTCAATGAGGTCTTGTAACCAGTCCTTGTAGCGCTTCTTTTGGCCACCTTGAGAATAATTTCCCTTCTGCAACTCAACCATTGGGAAGTTTGCAGGAGGTTTTTTGCAGGAGAAGTTTGCAGAAAAGATCTCCCGACAACAATAACTGTCAAATATCTCGGGTCCCAAATGTGATAATGGCAACTCGGGAAATGAGATTAAGCTAAGACTTGATATGGTGATAACTGCCAGATCAAGGTAGAATATCATTTGAAAGAGTAATATCAGTATTACAGGATCTTAAGGATCACATCTTAAGGATGGCAAACACTTTTATACAAAAGTAGAAACAAAGGTCTTTGTCAAACACTTCATCATCAACGGTGGAATAATGTACTACCTAGGTATGTGGATCTATTCACAATTGTCAGTGCTACGCCACTTACCTTTATGTGAATCTACTGTCAGTGCTACGCCACTTATCTTTATGTGAATCTACTGTCAGTGCTATGCCACTTACAGGGTTCATGATAGATGTTGCCAGGTGCTGATTGTAATATTGCTTCATTTCCATTTTAAATAGGTTAGACCCCCCCCCCCAACTACCTATCTAAGGCAAGCTTGTGAAATCAATATTTTTCTGCATCTGGTTTTAAAGACTTCAACCGTGCCTTCTAGTTGCTTCTATATTGTCCATTATTTTTACTGTAGGCCTATTTTATATAAAATATTCATAGATATCTATATATAGAAAAATTTGATTTTAAGAGTAGTCTCCTACTACTTATTTGTTTGGATGTAGTTGTAGTCACTCCTAATCACTTTTGTATACCTGTTCCCAGATAACACTACACAATATGTGAAAGATGAACAATGGCTTTTGTATACCTGTTCCCAGATAACACTACACAATATGTCAAAGATGAACAATGGCTTGTGTATGCCTGTTCCCAGATAACACTACACAATATGTCAAAGATGAACAATGGCTGTATGATATTGAAAACACATACAATGTTTAAAACACGTAAAACTCACAATCTTGTAAAATAGGGCCTATTTATTAAGTCTAACAATTAAATTTTGCAAGGATGCTGTTTCATGCAAACTTAATCACTGACCACTGTGATATTACTATAGGTATGTCTTCATAACAGCTCTGGCTTGTCTCATCAAGATAAAATATATAGCTATCATTTGGAGGAAAAATCCATCATATGTGTATTTTCTGCGATAAATGCCATATGCAGTTTTTTACATTAAACATTGTACTCAAGAACATAATGATCATAAAATGACATGGTTTGAGCATTGTGCTATTTGCTTGCATGGTTTGATGTTATGGTTTGAGCATTGTGCTATTTGCTTGCATGGTTTGATGTTATGGTTTGAGCATTCATTGTGCTATTTGATTGCATGGTTTGATGTTATGGTTTGAGCATTCATTGTGCTATTTGCTTGCATGGTTTGATGTTATGTTTGAGCATTGTGCTATTTGCTTGCATGGTTTGATGTTATGGTTTGAGCATTGTGCTATTTGCTTGCATGGTTTGATGTTATGGTTTGAGCATTGTGCTATTTGCTTGCATGGTTTGATGATATGGTTTGAGCATTGTGCTATTTGCTTGCATGGTTTGATGTTATGGTTTGAGCATTGTGCTATTTGCTTGCATGGTTTGATGTTATGTTTAAGCATTCATTGTGCTATTTGCTTGCATGGTTTGATGTTATGTTTGAGCATTGTGCTATTTGCTTGCATGGTTTGATGATATGGTTTGAGCATTGTGCTATTTGCTTGCATGGTTTGATGTTATGGTTTGAGCATTGTGCTATTTGCTTGCATGGTTTGATGTTATGTTTAAGCATTCATTGTGCTATTTGCTTGCATGGTTTGATGTTATGGTTTGAGCATTGTGCTATTTGCTTGCATGGTTTGATGTTATGTTTGAGCATTGTGCTATTTGCTTGCATGGTTTGATGTTATGGTTTGAGCATTGTGCTATTTGCTTGCATGGTTTGATGTTATGGTTTGAGCATTGTGCTATTTGCTTGCATGGTTTGATGATATGGTTTGAGCATTGTGCTATTTGCTTGCATGGTTTGATGTTATGGTTTGAGCATTGTGCTATTTGCTTGCATGGTTTGATGTTATGTTTAAGCATTCATTGTGCTATTTGCTTGCATGGTTTGATGTTATGTTTGAGCATTCATTGTGTTATTTGCTTGCATGGTTTGATGTTATGTTTGAGCATTCATTGTGCTATTTGATTGCATGGTTTGATGTTATGGTTTGAGCATTGTGCTATTTGCTTGCATGGTTTGATGTTATGGTTTGAGCATTGTGCTATTTGCTTGCATGGTTTGATGTTATGGTTTGAGCATTGTGCTATTTGCTTGCATGGTTTGATGTTATGGTTTGAGCATTGTGCTATTTGCTTGCATGGTTTGATGTTATGTTTAAGCATTCATTGTGCTATTTGCTTGCATGGTTTGATGTTATGTTTGAGCATTCATTGTGTTATTTGCTTGCATGGTTTGATGTTATGTTTGAGCATTCATTGTGTTATTTGCTTGCATGGTTTGATGTTATGGTTTGAGCATTCATTGTGCTATTTGCTTGCATGGTTTGATGTTATCTAGTTTGTTGAATCAACACATAACATAGAAAACTATGATAGCAATTTTCCACACAATTATCAAATTGCACACAAATTGATTCTTATACTTGCAATATCTGATATCTTGTTCAAGATGACAAGTTACAATTGTACAAAAAGCACAAGCAATGTATAATCTGGACACACACAAATGTGTCTTACAAGGAGGTAGTCAAGTCTGGTCTTAAAGTGATTTTTGCCAACAAAATTCAAAAATAAGAAAAATCAATGACTACAGTAAATCTGTACAACAATAAATGAAAACACAAAGTAAGTATTTTTACAGTTTACAAAAACCACTTAACCTTTCAACCAATGAAATTTTGATGACAAGACAAATGATAGATTAAATAATTGCATTATTAATGCACAAATGCAATACGATGATTGTCATTATTCTATCTATCTATTATCATTTCCATGTGTCCCGTGTGATGTCAGCGTCCGAAAGGGGAGCAAAGAATAGCAACACTATTTACCTTCCATTCATGTCGTATGAGGTGACTAAGGAGGTTATGGGATGGAGTTGGCTGTCCCATCCCATATAGGGTCAGTGACCCAAAGCCATGCTGAAGTCGGATGTGTCAGGCCGAAATGCGCAGATATCGCAGCAATGCTGTAAACCATGACACAACGCATTCCATTCTTCGGACTACATCCTGCTGATATGCAAGAGTTTGAGAACGAACGCAGAAGAAGATTTCCATGTGGAGTTGTTGGAGAAGTTGTCTATCTATGGCCATCTGGGTCACATTGGCCCATGTCTCTTTAAGGTTTCTTTGATTGTCTCCACCCATCTAGTATTTCATCTTCCTTGTACTTTATAGCCTGATATTTTGCAGTTGTATGCACAAAGTGCTAGTTGCGTTGATTGTCATGATTATCTGCAGAGATAATTATGATAATGGAACAATGGAATCCATGAGTATTAAATTAATTTTTTTTAAAGTGACAAGGGCAAAGACATAAACTGTGCAGTGAATATTGGATGGTAGTAAGCTTCACAGTTCTTTCTTAAAAAGAAAACTAACCCCTAATGTAATTGTCTTGCTTCTGCCGAAGACAGATGTGTCGGACCATTGACTCAAATAAAATGGTGACAACGCATTTCCATTATCTGGACTACATCCTGCTAGAAATCTAATAGTCTCATGGTCCTGCTACAAGAGAGATCCAGCGGGAGTGTGAGAATGAACGCTGAAGATGAAGAAGATTTGTCTTGCTGAACGTGTTTTAACTTTCTACTATTTTTGAATTCAATGACCACTTTTGTGACAAATAAGTGATGTTGTCATGGTCACAAATTGCTGAACTTGTTTTAACTTTCTACTATTTTTGAATTCAATGACCACTTTTGTGACAAATCAGTGATGTTGTCATGGTCACAAACTATGCTTGCCTGCTTAATGGGTTATCATGACCACAGGTGGTGGAGATGTTAGGCGTCAATCAACTAGCGGCATTTTAATGGTTTAAAAATGTGGATCAACTGAGACAGATCAGCTTTAGATATGTCATTGGTTTTAATACCATCATCAATTTAATACCATCATCAATTTAACACCATCATCAATTTAACACCATCATCAATTTAATACTATCATAAATTTAACTATAGAATAAAAACATGACCGGACAACAATTCCTTGCCATTATCATCTACTTCATCCCTTATGTAGTTTCTAGATAGAGTCCAGGAATGAAGAGCTTATTTGACAGGCACTCATACATATACTGTGAACTTTCTTCACCATTTGCAGCCCAACATGATCTCTTTTATTCATGCTACCTTTACCTAAGTTTATAGTCAATATCCCACCTAAGATGTGCAGCTGTGTACTTCATGTATACAATATAGACTGCTATCTGATCTACAGATGCAAGACAAATTTCTATAGGGGACATTGATGATAGCACTCCTTCTCAATTACTGTTAAACTGAATTGACAGCACTTACAATTATTGTTAAACTGAGTTGATAGCACTTACAATTATTGTTAAACTGAGTTGATAGCACTTACAATTACTGTTAAACTGAGTTGATAGCACTTACAATTACTGTTAAACTGAGTTGATAGCACTTACAATTATTGTTAAACTGAGTTGATAGCACTTACAATTACTGTTAAACTGAGTTGATAGCACTTACAATTACTGTTAAACTGAGTTGATAGCACTTACAATTACTGTTAAACTGAGTTGATAGCACTTACAATTATTGTTAAACTGAGTTGATAGCACTTACAATTACTGTTAAACTGAGTTGATAGCACTTACAATTACTGTTAAACTGAGTTGATAGCACTTACAATTATTGTTAAACTGAGTTGATAGCACTTACAATTACTGTTAAACTGAGTTGATAGCACTTACAATTATTGTTAAACTGAGTTGATAGCACTTACAATTACTGTTAAACTGAGTTGATAGCACTTACAATTACTGTTAAACTGAGTTGATAGCACTTACAATTACTGTTAAACTGAGTTGATAGCACTTACAATTACTGTTAAACTGAGTTGATAGCACTTACAATTATTGTTAAACTGAGTTGATAGCACTTACAATTACTGTTAAACTGAGTTGATAGCACTTACAATTACTGTTAAACTGAGTTGATAGCACTTACAATTACTGTTAAACTGAGTTGATAGCACTTACAATTACTGTTAAACTGAATTGACATCACTTAATCACAATTACTGTTAAACTGAGTTGATAGCACTTACAATTATTGTTAAACTGAGTTGATAGCACTTACAATTACTGTTAAACTGAATTGACATCACTTAATCACAATTACTGTTAAACTGAGTTGATAGCACTTACAATTACTGTTAAACTGAATTGACATCACTTAATCACAATTACTGTTAAACTGAGTTGGGGGAATAGCTCCCTCTCAATTACTATGAGATTTTCTGTTAAATCACATATCATGTGTCTATCACACTCAGAATTTTTAAGCAATCTGTGCCAAATGTAATTTTTTAGTAGTGTGCAATGTCATATTTTTTAAGCAATTTTTTCCCCGATTGCAGTTTTTTAGTAGTTTGTGACATCACTCTGCCAGTTCATTTATATTAGCAAAATGGCTACCGTATTGATGCTGAACATGCCTTCTACTGATAAGGATACAATACGCTTGCTGCAGTTGTGAAAATACTGGCCTAGCCCTACCCCCATAGCTCCAGCTGGTTTCTGCCCATACAACCCTCCTAAATAAACACCGCCCCCATTTCTTGGCGTTAGATGAATTGATCTTTTGCAGGATGCAGCTATCAGCACGCTATGCACAGAGAGCTCCCCCTACCTATTATGTATGACTTTGGGGGGGCAGCGTGGCGAACTCTCAGTGCGTAAGAGTGCAGATTGATGCATCCATCGGAGTTCCCCAACATCCATGATCATCCCTTCTCCTTCAATGCGCATTTGTGGCATTAAATCGTTGCATAATTTAATCTCCAATAAAATTAGCCATTTTGTTGTACTGTGCACACAACCATGTCTGTGAACTGTGCCACAACCATGTGTGTGTACTGTGCCATTACTGTGCACACAATTAAAAAACTTGGAATGAAGCTGTGCATAATATCAAACTTCGTCAACATTCTGGAAAAAGTAGGTAGGCACATGATATGTGATTGAACTGTTGCTTTTCATTACCAAAACTTTACTGTACATAATAGTTTCAGCCAAATAGGATAGTCAACCTCAGTTTTCTGGACGATGAATATCTACATGACATATGGGTCAGAGTATACACAGATGGGAAATGCAGTGAGAAAAAGAGGTGCTGGTGTATATATAGAATATCGACACAAGCCTAGAGATACAATCAGAACACCAACAGGGAAATTCTGCAATAATTATGATGCAAAAATTCAGGCAATTAGGGTGGCAATTGAAAAACTGCTGAACTCCAACCCTGGCCCACAGCCTGTGGTATTCCTGACAGATGCAAGGTCAGTGCTTCAGGATCTCTAGTCTGGAAAACTAATAGACGTACACAAACTACTTTATGAACTGTTACCAGTATAGGGTAGCTATGCAGTGGATACCCTCTCACTGTGGAATACCAGGAAATGAAAAAGCAGACCAACTGGCTAAGGAAGGTGCTGCCGAAGACCAACCAGATATACCAATCACCTACCATCAGAAAAAAACAGATGATCAAGTCAATAAGAAAGCCACAAACACCAACACAAGATGACTATCACATTACGAACAGATCAGAACAAGTTGTAATTCTATGCCTCAGAACGGGACACAATCGACTCCGCAGTCGCGTACACAAAATTCAAGATTGGCAACACAGCCATGTGTACATGTGGACAGGCAGCACAGAGTGTCAACATATACTTCAAGACTGTTCTGAGTATGAAATGCTGAAGTAGACATATTGGCCAGAGGAAACAGCACTGAAATGATAGCTCTATGGGCCATTGTATGAACTACAAAAGACAGTGAGTTTTATTTAGGTGACAGAATTACAGATATAGACATGTTTCAAGTGAATAAAAGAAAAAGAAGAAATTTCTATCTGGTTGCCAATAATAATAACATACGTTGTAGGGAAAATACATTTGAGACTTCAAAACAAAAAGCCTTGCAAACATCTCTGCAGCCATTTCAGACTAGTGTAGGAAAATAATTCTTGTGCCATTTCTTGACTTTGTCAATCCAGGATTTTCTCCAACTACCTTTTCTCCTTCTACCCTCAACAGTTCCATGAAAAATAGTTTTAGAAAGTGAATCGTGTCTCCAAACCAAGAATTTTATACCATTTTACCAAAAGTTTCTCTCCATAGCCTGCAAGTTTATCTACTGCTGAACAAATATATTTACAACTGGAAAGAGGCTCAGTGACCATTTCTTTTAACATATTAATTATATTAACATTTGATAAATGCTACTATTAACTTCAATCATATGGAGCATCTTAATGTCTATAACATTCAAGTCATTGCCATTGAATTGTGCTATACCGATGATAGCCTTTTGTTATATATCACAGGAAGCTGCTTTAAAGTATTTTAGTCTCAAAACACTTCTTTCCCATATCTAAATACCCCTGTATGTTATTTTATATGTTTCTTTTTATTTTACATTATGTTTATTTTGTTTTTTCCCTCCAGTTTTTGAATGCTCATCAAATTGTACTGCCATAAATTGACTAGTTTATATGGAATGTGCAGTGTTTCTATCTCATTTTTTCCCCCCATTAATAGTTCAATTTTTTTTCTTCACTGTTTGTGTTAATTTCCTTGACATATTCCATTTCAATATGTTTCAACCATGACATATAATTATATGGTTTATTCTGTACTATTCCCCAACTTTTCTATGATTTATTCAGTACAACTCTATCACTGTCCTTATTTATTCAGTACAACTCTTTCACTGTTCAGATTTATTCAGTACAACTCTCTCACTGTTCAGATTTATTCAGTACAATTCTCTCACTGTTCAGATTTATTCAGTACAACTCTCTCACTGTTCAGATTTATTCAGTACAACTCTCTCACTGTTCAGAAGTATTCAGTACAACTCTCTCACTGTTCAGATTTATTCAGTACAACTCTCTCACTGTTCAGATTTATTCAGTACAACTCTCTCACTGTTCAGATTTATTCAGTACAACTCTCTCACTGTTCAGATTTATTCAGTACAACTCTACTTTGTATAGTCCATGCTGTGTGGCGTTGATTATCATGTCTTTCTACAGCCTTTTATTTCGTATGCTGTTAATCACTTCTGATACCAATATTCTCCCATGCCTCAATGTCAGGTTGTCAAGCATCTTCTCACGTGGTCTTGCCCTACTCCTCTTCAACTTGACTGTTATAATAGTGCTCCATCATTTCTCTTCTCACGTGTCCACAAAATTTGGACTGTCTCTTTATGATGCCAGTAAGTAGCTCTTGTTTTTAAATTAACTTCTTTCCAGATAGTTAATTACGCTTTTTATCTGTCCATGATGTTCCTAACATTCTTCCATAAAACCACATCTCTGCTGCTTGGATATAATTTTTCACTATTATTGCTGAGTCTCCAAGATTCACTCCCATACCTCAGAATGTCACTACAACATATTAATCATTATATGATGCTTCAGTGCAAGACGTTTATTATTCTATGATGTCTTAAATCTAACTAAAATGATATTTTTCAGCGTTCATTCTCAAACTGTCACTGGATCTCTTGTAGCACAACAATGGTCCTACTAGATTTCCAGCAGGATGTAGTCCAAAGAAAGGAAATGTGTTGTGTCACCAATGATCTAACACATCCATTTTCAGCAATTCTCAAAATGTTCAAACTTAATGATACACAAATGGCATTTATTGACCAGTATACATACATGATTTATATGGAGTCACACAACAAATTATGTTAATGTAAAAGCTATAGCATAGTTTTCAGTGCTGCATATAATGGGTACTTCAGATATGTATTACAGAAACATACGAACCATATATATTGTGAGAAGTTAATCAAGTAAATTGGTAAGGAGATGACACTTGATGATGATGAATACATTTCTACATGGCGTGTACAATTCCTTCTTAGTACGCACTTCTTTGTACCTGAATATATTGAACTAGTTTTATGTGATATGTCATTATCCATCTGTCCTTTACTTGGCTGTTTCAATTTTACATATTTAATATTTACAAACAAAAAAAGTTCTTTATTTAATTACCAATAGTATTACTTGTTTGTTCAAATGAAGATTGATTATTAATCAATATTTTAATCAATTATTATTAATCAAAACTATTAATCAATAGTTTTCTGCATTATTCTTTTCATTATAATTGTTTTTATTATCTTTTATTAGTAGTAATAGATTTTTGTAACTCCCAGTTACTCTCATACTTGTGGTACCTATAGCCAACATCTGACTGATTAACCCTCTGGCTGAGTATCTCGCGATTTCCGCGTGCTCCACCTACTAGCTTAATTTTACGCATCCCGCGATTTCCGCGTGCTCGCAATTATTTATGTTTCTTTGCATTCTTATCCTGCGATTTAAAATACTGATAATATTCAGAATTTTGCTTTGAGG
Organism: Meghimatium bilineatum; assembly: GCA_034231615.1. Classification (NCBI taxonomy): domain Eukaryota; kingdom Metazoa; phylum Mollusca; class Gastropoda; order Stylommatophora; family Philomycidae; genus Meghimatium; species Meghimatium bilineatum. The sequence continues at coordinate 29,617,097 of CM067309.1, forward strand.
TAAGAACAGAGTTGCTATATATGTATTTGAAGGACTAATGAAATTGAAGGGGAATCTGATGATGATAGCGATTACGTGCCTGACATTACATGCCTGCCAATGCTTTACATGCCTGCCAATACATTTTTTTAACAGTACTTCCGGAAACAAATACGCGGTCAGAGGGTTAATCTTCTAGAGGCATTTTTCATCTTTTAGACAGTTATTTATGAGGTCCCGGGTTCAATCCATGGTCAGGAAAATGCTTTTCTTTCAGCGGTACAATCACTATCTTTCTTGTACATATCACAGTACCTGCTATGGCAAAGCAGCCTTATTTCCACAGCCCATAGAAAGCCTTCCTTCACAGGAAAACATGTAGTAGCAAAAGTTTTTATGTGGCAGATTTGTGTTAATTGTAAAATTAATCAGTTACTGCTGTTCTCCATTGACATTTGCTTTACAGCATGTGTTGCTTGTGTTCTAGTCTGTCCCTCAAAAGTTTCTGCAATTTTTTACAGTGCCGACCTCCATGCATCACGGTCCTCTACCACAATTTTCCAGTAATTAGTTTGGTCATTTAATTATTATAATAATTAATATCAATATTGGTAATTATATAATGAGGATGTACTGCTAGATGTTGACATGGGAATTAATGAGGCTGTACAGTGTAGTTGATACATCTTTCATTGCGGTGTGTTACCTTAAAGAAAAGTCGACCATTTTCATATCATTTTTAATGCCTTTTTTGCAAAACATCATTGGCAGGGATGGGGGAGGGGGGAAGGACAGCAACCTATTTACAGGTTTTCTTCTTCTTCAGCATTCATTCTCAAACTCCTGCTGAATTCTCTTATAGCAGGACCATGGTCCTACTAGATTTCCAGCAGGATGTAGTCCAGAGAATGGAAATGCGTTGTGTCGCCGTGTTATTTGCGCCAATGGCCCGACACATCCGTCTTCGGCGGAATTTACAGGTTTGAAGCTGTGTTGTTGGATGCTCGCACAGCAGAAATGAGGTTTTATCATTAGTTGCTAACATAACAAATAATTAGATTGTATTGTTGTATTTTCACATAGTAGGTAATGAATCTGTATTGTTGTATCTTCATAGAGTATATAATGAGGTTGTATTGTTGTATCTTCATAGAGTATATAATGAGGTTGTTTTGTTGTATCTTCATAGAGTATATAATGAGGTTGTTTTGTGTGGTGATGTTCACATAGCAAGTAATCTGAGATGACAATTGACAAGAATATAAAGTTACGACGGACACTATGACGGACACAGTGAATGAAAATGTGTATATTTAGTACGCCACTGAAACTTTCAGCATGCATAACCTATATTAACTTATAATAGAGAATGGTCACTCATAGTCTGGTTGGTGTGTAATGAAACTGATTCTGTTTACCAACCGACAGGGCAAATAGAGATAAGTAATTTAATTACGTATATCAAATGATCATGTAAATTACAAGATGTAGATGCATCAATAAAATCACAGAATGATATCCATATCATTTGACAAATGTTGCCAGATTTCATACATTAAACATGTCAAACACTTATTGCTATACACTATAATATGACAAACAGTGACTAAAATACACTACTTTCAAATCTTAACTACACAAAGATAGGAAGATGGGAGATGATATTCAGTCTTTGCAGAACGATCTTTAAGCATGTAGATAAAATATATTTATGTTTAGCTTGAGCAGTTATAAGGGACTGTGTTTATTAAATTTCTGCAGTCCTGCTGTCAATCTTAACATAACATTCAAAAAGTGGGAACTTGACCCCCAACATCTGGAAGTGTGACCAGAAAAACATATAATTTATGCTTTTCTTACAATAATATGACCTTCAGTAATAAGTCAGACTGTAGTAAACAAATTTGATGAAATGAGATACAATTATTTGTCATAAGTAACTGTTTACTAGTCTCATTTATTACTGAAGGTCATATTATTGTCAGAAAATATTATTGACCTTCAGTAATAAGTCAGACTGTAGTAAACAAATTTGATGAAATAAGATGTAATTTATGTAATAATTTATGTAATAAATTATGTAATAAAATGTAAAAATTTGATGTAATAAGATAAAAATTTGATGTAATAAATTTGATGTAATGTAAACAAATTTGATGTAAACAAATTTGACGTAGTAAACAAATTTGATGTAATAATAAATTTGATGTAACAAATTTCAGTAATAAGTCAGACTGTAGTAAACAAATTTGATGAAATGAGATAAAATTATTTGTCGTAAGTAACTGTTTACTAGTCTCATTTATTACTGAAGGTCATATTATTGTCAAATAAGCATCAATTATTACTGAAGGTCATATTATTGTCAGATAAGCATGAATTATTACTGAAGGTCATATTATTGTCATATAAGCATGAATTATTACTGAAGGTCATATTATTGTCAGATAAGCATGAATTATTACTGAAGGTCATATTATTGTCAGATAAGCATGAATTATTACTGAAGGTCATATTATTGTCAGATAAGCATGAATTATTACTGAAGGTCATATTATTGTCAGATAAGCACATTTCACTAATTTTTGCACTATTTTTATCCTTGCTATTCAATTCACATCCATAGATGTCAACGAATATGGATTTTTTGTATTGAGACGGATTTCGGTTCCCATGTTTTTTCTTTGTGTGTGTGTGTTGTTTTTTTTTTTTTTAAATCATTTGGTGTAACATCTTCAGTAATTACTACTAATGCGGACGTTTAGCACATATTGATGGGCACAATTTTTTTAATACAATTTGTGGGGTTTTTTTGGGGTGCTAAATACTAACATTTTTATTGAAATACAGAAATAAATTGTTAAAAATACAGATTTATTGAAAAATAAGTTGACATCTATGCTTCACAACTAACATCTCTACAAATTCTGTCAACTTTCTTCAAATAACTCACAATTCATCGTTCTTACCGTAGCACATTTGTATACTACACACTGATGTACACAGTTTTCTACTATATAATTCCTCTCATCCGTCTACCTGCCAAAGTTCTTTGCTATTCTTCCAACCTCTTTGCCATCATCGATTATGTAGTGATGACGGCAAATTTCTTGATAAAGCTTATGAGATGACTTATCTCTTTCACAGTATGTCATTGTTACTTTGGTTTTTTTCCGTTGTTAAATGTCTGCAGTTTAGTCCATTTGTGATATTACTACTATTTTTAGTCTTTGTTCTCTGTTTATTCTATATTTTTACTTCATAAAGATTTTCTGTTTGAAATGTTGATTTTAGTTTTGTCTTTTATACTGTTATCTATATTTTTTATACCCATTAGTTAGTCTCTGCTCTGTAAAACTGAACTACCTTGTGTTTTATATAAGTAATTGTTGCTCTTCAGAAATATCAAATGTATCAAGCAAAAATATTCACATCAGGAAAACTGAAATCTGTCAGAAATGAACACTAGCATGTGTGAACATTAAGCATATATTAGTAGGCCTCGTTCCGTCTTTTTGGACAATAGTATTGTTGTCTATAAGAAATATAATTTATGATCTGTGGCAATGATATATGTGACTCACAAGACCAATCTGAGCTATAAAGAGTCTTCTACAGTATGTACAATCCGCCGAAGATGGATGTGTTGGGCCATTGGCGCAAATAAAACGGTGACACATTGCATTTCCATTATCTGGACTACACCTGCTGGAAATCTAGTGGGACTATGGTCCTGCTTGATATTTTCAGCGGGAGTTTGAGAATGAACGCTGAAGAAGAAGAAGTATGTACAAGGAACTACATACTCACTTATATTTTTATCATCGTGTTCTGTTGTGTGTCTTCTTAAACGTGAAGCCCTTGAACTAACTGCTATTACTGTCTTCTTTGTCTTTAAACAATTCCAGATCTTTCTCTTCCATGCAACATGATCCTTGGTTCAATAGCAATGCCTGTATCATGCATATCACATTTATATACATCTTTGTACGGAAGTAGAGGTCGACCGTAATATATTTGACCAGACTAATTCTTCATGAAATATATCCTTCAAACTAAGCACTCATACACACACATATATATATATATATAAAAACCATCATCAGGTGCCATCACCACATGAAGGTTGGCAGCAACAGACATCCAACAATTATTACTGAAGATCATATTATTGTCAGATAAGCATATTTCATTAATTTTTGCACTTCTTTTATCCTTGCTATTCAATTCACATCCATAGATGTCAACTAGTATGGATTTTTGTATTGAGACGGATTTCGGTTCCCATGTCTCTTGTTTTGGTGGTGCATTCTGCTAGACTAAATTGTCCATCTCATGATGTTACTCTTCCCCTTGTATCGCTGTGTACCTCTTGCTCACTTCCCTTTGACTTTACCCTCAAGTAACGTCTTCAATAAGGTGTCATGTCTTTTAACCTTCACCGAGCCTATATCAATCGCAGCCGCCGAGAAACAAAATGGCCGCGCGCGCTTTTGGCGGTCCGGCCCACCCAAAGATAATATCGTGAGATTTACACGTACCACAGTCCGTGCACATAGCTGGGGACATGCGCAATCGAAGCCGGTACATCCCCCACTTCCGACATGATCGTTTTTGAGAATGGCTAGCTATTCGTAAAAGTTTAAGAGCAATTAATCTGACCACATCTGTACACCGGTACGATGCCATGATGATGGATCGGTTTTACAGACTTTTATTTCATCGTATTTCGAATAAAATAACATTGAATCGTGGCTTTAATCATGGATTATTAGGTTATTTAGTTTCACAGCAGTGAATATACAGAATGCCGTGTTGGTTTGGGGACTTGTACGTTTGATATCGAATATTTTGAAGTGGCAGAAAAAATAACTCTAGGCCTAGCTCAAAGAACGATTTTACTGCAAATCTACATGTTTTATACAGTTCCCCCGGCTATATTTTGATAATTTCGCAGTGAAAGAACATAAATACAACAGATTTGCGTGATTTAGTTTACAGTGTTGCCAAGGAATTCGATATGTAAGGTAAGTTATTTTTTTTCCCTCTTTATTTGTTATAAAATATATGTTTTTTGTGAAAAACGTCTTTACCACTTTCTCATACGTCTGGTATCACACACACACGTACATAAATTACACCAATATATGCATAATTCAATTCTTTATTTATATGTGCAAATATTATTTAAATATCTCTAACAACCAAAAAATTATCACATTTTCAAAACAGTCACCATCAATAATGCAAATTTTCAAAAAAGAATCCAGTGGCAGGGAGACGTTTCGTATTTTTTAATCTGGCTTGCTAAAGGTTAATGTGTCCAAAATAATTTATTTGCCTGATCTTTATTTCTCTTAATAATTCTTTCTTCGCGTGCATGTGTGTGCGCGCGCGTGTGTATGTGTAAATATATATATATTTCAAACATACTCTACAGATAAGTTCTAGTGAACTATCAATATATCTTATAATACATGAAACAACTTTTCAAATGAAACAATACAACATATTTCTCATAGAAATTTGTTGTATGAATGCTATACCGCTATGTTATAAAACAAGTAACAGTATGCATTCAGTTCCTGAAAATAAATGACTGAAGAAATTGATATTACCTTGCTTAAAATCAATCTCAATGGAAGCTTTTCTATGAGGTAGAAAGAGGTTTTGTTAAGATTAGTTAGTTCTTGTGTCATATAACAGTCCATATTGTCATTTCTGTCCATGTGCCTCATCAAAGATTGGAACTATCATTATTCTCAACATTATTGTTATTACTGGCCTTATTATAGGCAACACTGTGCCTTATATGGATATTTTGCCTGGTATTTTGTCCAGGTCAACTCTTTTTGGACCAATCACTGAAATATCTGCTATTTAAATAAGCTATACAGGACCAATAATCCATATATCAGTTTTGGCTTCTATCAACCATAATTTTATCAGTTCATTAATACAGATTTAAAAAATAAAAATGTTCACCGATTTTTACTTTCACTTCTATTTCACTAAAAAAAACCATCTTTTGTCTTCAAAAACTGATGTTTTTTTAATTCTAACATTTGTTATTATTATTTCTGAGCAACAATGATGAGACGAACTACTTCTGGACACAGCGTGAAACAAGTTGTTGTTCTTATTCATAGCCCATTTTGAGACAGAAGATTGCAGTAGTAATTTACAACTAAAGTTGCAATCGGCTCAGTAACAAAAAATATCAAAGAGGCTTAGATTAGGTTTAGGTACATTTGATGCTGCTTGCTTGCACCACCTGACAACACAATACAGAAGCTGCCAACACCGGACACATCAAAGAGTTTGATGACTTAACTATTTCAGAAAATAGAATATCTAGCTCATTTCAAACTAGTAGTAAGTCATGTCTGTAAGGAGAGGTACTTTATATAAGAAAACAAAGTTTGTAAATAATGAAATTGCCATGCTGTATATTGTAAAAATTTATTTGCTCCTGACATCATTGAGAAAAATATTCATAATGTTTTAACATTTTTGGACATAAATGCATTAAATAAATTATGTATTGACTAAATGCTGTATCACAAAATGTATACATAATACGTCAAATTATTGAACAATTAGGTCAGTTGCAATATGTTTATTAATACTTCGCTGACTAGCAATCCAGAGCAAACTTATCTCCGATTAAAGTAAAAGTAGGACCCATGGCAGCAACCTGCCGTCGGGGATGAAGATAACTCTTCATGCACTAAGCTGCAGTAACTATTAGGCGGGGTGGCCAGTTCCCTTCCTTGCTGTCTTTATCTCCCCTAACTCATGCGCCAGATACTCATTTACAGCTGAGTCAACCGGAGGAGTGGTCGTGTCAAGCGAGAAATCACAATCCGAACTATTTTTGTTTTGGTCTGGACGTAGTTTAAAACCTGGCACGCTGTACCTGGTAATAGCAAGCAAGCTCACTATCAACTAGGCTACATCATTCCTCTACCAAGGGTCATCTCCCATTATCAAGGGTGTCTCAAATTTTTTAAACATCCACATCACCGTCATTAAAAATCTGTATAAAACTGAACTCATGGGAGAGAGCTTTGAAACGTTCAATGTGTTGTGATGAAACGTTCAATGTGTTGTGATGAAACGTTCAATGTGTTGTGATGAAACGTTCAATGTGTTGTGATGAATGTTTGCAGTTTCTGAATGAATTCTAACATCCCTGAGTTATTTCAAGTGTGAAATCCTACTTATTATAGTGCTAGGCCTAGATTTGCATTACTTTCTAAAATATCACACAATCTCATCTTCAAATATTCAGACTTTTTCATGGTTAACCTTTAGACGCCTACCTATCTGTCAATTTAGTCCTGGTGGTGACTCCAATTACCCATTTTATGCAATCATTTATCGGTGCAGAACCACTAGATGTTAGGCTTATATGACCAATCTTTCGCTCCCTTGTGATGAAACAGCTTGAACTTGTTTGGTTTGGACATATAACGAGACATGACTCTCTAAAATTATTTTGCAAGGAACAGCCAAGGGTAGAAGGGGAAGAGGAGAACAGAAAAAGTCCTGGATTGATAACATCAAGGAATGGTCTGGATGTGATTTTTCTACACTTCTCCGAATGTCTGAGGACAGAGCTGTTTGGAGGGCACTTTGTGCTGATGTATCCAGTGTGGCATGCCTATGACCCTGATGGGTTATGGGTCTTATTATTATTATTAAACTAGGACTATGCCACCTCCTTCATGCACATTCCCTTCCCGCTTACAGTGAAGACAGAGCAGTCCCGAGTTATTTCTGCTCCGATTTTCGCTCGAGCAAATTCAGTTGAAATTGATGCCATTTTGCATGGTTTTGATAGATTCTGATGATTTCTTGGGAATTACATTTGTTCTCAAAGAATATAATATTAATAAGTTAGTTTCTGAGAATAGACCCAGACATTTTGCCACATTATATACGGCATTGGATATAGTTTTGTCCTGTTTCAGACTTCATTATTACTAGGCATAATGTTGAAAAGGCAGGTGACATCTACATGTTTAATTTGTTTCCACAGACTATGTTAATTCCTGCCAAATGTACACATATTTTTGTAGATTTTTATGAGATATCTCTGTTCATTCCTGCCAAATGTACACCTATTTTTGTAGATCTGTACAAGACGTCTTTGTTTATTCCTGCCAAATGTACACATATTTTTGTAGATCTGTACGAGATATCTCTGTTTATTCCTGCCAAATGTACACCTATTTTTGTAGATCTGTACAAGACGTCTTTGTTTATTCCTGCCAAATGTACACATATTTTTGTAGATCTGTACGAGATATCTCTGTTTATTCCTGCCAAATGTTCACATATTTATGTAGATCTGTACGAGATATCTCTGTTTATTCCTGCCAAATGTACACATATTTATGTAGATCTGTACGAGATGTTCACTCCTCAAACTTATCGCCCAATCTATTCTTGTTGTTACCCCTTTCTTACTTTTCCTAGGTGAAAAGTTCTGGAACTAATATTTCCAACATATTTTCTTCCTAGTCTTTCATGGAACAGATTTCTGATGGAGTTATACCATAGTTTGCTCTCTATGGATCTTTCATGGAACAAATTTCAGATGGAGTTATAACCATAGTTTGCTCTCTATGGATCTTTCATGGAACAGATTTCTGATGGAGTTATACCATAGTTTGCTCTCTATGGATCTTTCATGGAACAGATTTCAGATGGAGTTATAACCATAGTTTGCTCTCTATGGATCTTTCATGGAACAAATTTAAGATGGAGTTATAACCATAGTTTGCTCTCTCCTGACATGCTAGCATTTGATAAGTGTATAAAATGCTGAAACATTTAGGCCTATATAATGAAATTATTTCATTTCGAATATATGGTGGGGAACACATCCTATGAATATGGGGGGTGGGGGCTTACTAAGGTACTAACCTTAACACAAGAGTCAGCCGACAACTTCAAGAAGATTGTATTGTAATCTCTTGTCAGTAGATTGTATAGTAGGTTATTATTTGATTAAATACAATAACATATATTCAACACTGAAGCTTTGCATAAACATGCATGCAATGTCATATAAAATCTTTCATGGGTAACTTTTTTTTCATGATATTCCCGTAACTGTCTTCTGCTACGACAGTTACTGTAGTGATGTTGGATGGCATATTGCTGACCTCTGACCTGCGAAGTGTGAATTCTGCTGGTGGAGCATTGCTAAGAAATTCCCAGTGGTGAAACACAGCGCCCTCTGGATCAGTGCGGAGTTCAATAATACGAAGACCTGATGGTGACCGGACACACAATCTGTTGAAGGAGAAGAGAGAAATGGATTCAAGTATATAACTTTCATAATCTAAACCTCAATTGGGTTGAGGTATAGAAATTACAGTTTTGGCAGGAATATACTGTAAATCATTTGTCTTTTAACTTGCATCTCGATCTTGCAGTGTATGTATGTGGCATAAATTCAGATTTAGACATTATCAAAGAGTTGATTGATTTGATGCCTATGAAAGACAACAGGAACCTATATTTTTGAAGCACTACTGAAGTGTACTACAGATATGAAGCTGAATCTATCAAAATGATTGTGCGTAACTACCAATGGAGCGTCCAACATGGTTGGAGATAAGAAAGGTGTCATAGCCCTGAGTCAGCATCATATGGTAAAGCAAAATGAATTAAACAGGTTACTAAAAACACTTACCTTGCCTATGAATAAAAATATATAAAAAAGTATATATAAAAAACATACAATAAAACTAAACAGGACAATTCTCCACGTATCGGCTCAAATAGAACCTTTTTCAAGAGACAAACAACAGTAAACAGCACAATAATAAACAAAATAGATGACTTAGCCTGTCTAAAGCCACGTCTCCAAAACATAAAGCCACGTCTCCATGACACAGGAATGGAAACACATCTAGTAAAAGAGAAAATGCGTTCATTCATTATAAACAAACTGGAAAGTGGGAAATTAGAGGCAATATAGATGTGGTTGGGGTGTTTATAATGAATGCAAGAATAATATAAGAAAAAGACCCCTTTTGTCACTTTATCAGACAGGCAGGTTTTAAGAACATAGTCACAACAGGCAAGACTGAAGGGAACAGAGACAGATGGGTACAACGTGAGAAAATATTAGTTTGACAACCTAGCAAGGCATGGAAACAACAATGATCCTGATAACAATACTGTGGACAGAGAGCCATGGTCGCCTATGCCAACCAGAATGGCATATGATAATGATTGATGAGTAATGATGAGGTTGTGTGGTGGTGGGGTGAGTGGGTTTGGGGAAGGAAGGATACAAGAAGAATCATCATTTGAACACGCATGGAATGAATGTCAAACCAAATATAGACATAAACATATATATACAATCACACCTAAACATACATTGAAATGTATACACGCACCAAGAGTTAAGAAATAACTATATAACAAAATGGACACAGATTTGTGAAGGATACCCACACAAAATGCACAGGCATGTAAATGTATCCACACATAGGAAAGGGCTCACACCAGAATAGGCATACATATTGACACAGAATGGAGATACATGCATTAACATAAACAAGATCTCACATAAATACATATATACATAAATATGAACATGCATCCACATAAACAATAACATAAACATTCGCACACATAGAAACATATACATATATTGATATAAATATAAACGTTCGTTCACATAAAGATAATGCTATAACAACTGCAAATGTATACATGCAAATGTGTGGCCCAAAGTAATTGTGTGAATACATAGAACCATGTAAAACAAATTGCATATACAAATAACTATACATGTGTGGGCACCCATCGAAGAGACAACTGCAACAACACAGAGGAAATCAAAGTCTAAATATGTAAATGATTGAACAATAACAATATGGCATTCTAATGTACAATTGATGGACTAGAGTACAAAATAATCACATGTTGACATAAACAAACGAAAGAAGACATAAAGGAAATATATAGAAGTACGGCAAACACAAAAATAATTACTCACGAAAGTGTACATAGACAAATAATTACAAGAATCAGTGCAATACGGGAGTAGAGGGTATAAAGAAAAGGTGGGTAACTCAAACAAAACGGTGATTAATGTTCATTCCGTGTGGTTGTAAGACTCCCATATGGCAAATGAGACGATATTCCAAGGACTGACGTTGCCGGTCACCAGTATAACAACGTAACAAACCGGTTACAGAGACATCAGAGCTACCATGATGTGACGGGCTGTTAAAATGATTAGCCACTGGGGAGTCACGATGATTCGTGATATCTCTGAAATGTTTGGCGAATCTATCAGCTAAACGTCTACCAGTCTCACCAATATACTTCATATCACAACGCTTACATATGATAAGAGTATATTAAATTACGGGACAAACATGAAAAAGAATCCTGAATATCAAAGTGTGATTTAGGAAACTGTAACATGGGAGTGAGAATAACAAAAGGGCAAGTCAAACAATTTCGGTGACACGGGACAGTTCCTAGTTGACCTGCAGAAGTGCACAGACGAGAATGAACTAAGAGATCACGAAGGTTTCTGTTCCTCCGAAAAGCACTAGTGGAAGAGAGGGAAATTCAGGATTGGAGATGGGATCTAACTGGAGGATAGAGAAATGTCGTAATAGGATACGTAGTGCCGGCATATTATGAGGATGAAAAGTGATAGCCAGTATTGGGCGATCAGAGGTATGTTTAATAGATGGTACGAGGGCCACTGAGCGGGAAATAGTAAGAACACGTTGTAAAGCTGATGACAGGATATCCTCAGGGTATGAGCGAAAGCGAAAAAAATCCAGCATCTTAAGAGCTTGAACTTGGAAATCAACATCGTCTTGGCAGAGACGACGAAGACGAAGCAGCTGAGAGAAAGGGAGGGCATGACGACAAGACCTTAGGTGAGATGATGTATAAAGAAGAAAACTATGAGAGGCCGTAGGCTTATAATGTACAGAAGTGGTAAGGGATGTGGATCCTATGGAAACACAAATTTCAAGGAAGTCCACAGAGGTGGAGGAAATAAGAGAGGTAAATTTAATAGCTGGATGGAAACCACCCACAACGTCAATGAAAAGGTTGAGGTTCTCAAGAGAAATATCAGTAACCCCAATTCCATCATCTATGTAGCGATGGAATATGGAAGGGACAGGGCCCTGTTCCCTTCAGTCTTGCCTGTTGTGACTATGTTCTTAAAACCTGCCTGTCTGATAAAGTGACAAAAGGGGTCTTTTTCTTATATTATTCTTGCATTCATTATAAACACCCCAACCACATCTATATTGCCTCTAATTTCCCACTTTCCAGTTTGTTTATAATGAATGCACGCATACTTGTGTGAAATCGTAACACAACTGCTGATGATCTATGGAACAAAATGTTAATAATGTTACATACTTGTGAAATCGTAATGCAATTGTTGATGAGCTATAGAACAAAATGCTAACAATGTTACATTTCTCTTTTACTAGATGTGTTTCCATTCTTGTGCCATGGAGACGTGGCTTTAGACAGGCTATGTCATCTATTTTGTTTATTATTGTGGTGTTTACTGTTGTTTGTCTCTTGAAAAAGGTTCCATTTGAGCCGATACGTGGAGAATTGTCCTGTTTAGTTTTATTGTATGTTTTTTAAGTATACCTTTTTATATTTTGTTAATCCTAGGCAAGGTAAGTGTTTTTAGTAACCTGTTTAATTCATTTTGCTTTACTATTTGTTCATTTGGTTACTGCGGCACCCTCCGACCATTTATATAACATCATATGGAAAGTCTCAGAATTGGTACTGTCATAGAGATTAAACATATTAAATGGAACAAACTTTAGTGAAACGAAGTTTACCTGCAACTAGGGTATAAAGGGACACAATCAGAAATAATGCAACACGTTTTATTGGAACAAGTAATCTTGCATAAGAATGAGAGGAGCGTGAAATGTGGTGTCTGTGATGTCCACATCTTCTTCTCGTTCACAGTTTGACATGTCTACACAGCAAGTCCTGTTTTCTTAATAAATGCTGTATTTGAAAGCTCCTCAGTGCTCCCATACAACTTTCTGTGGATATCCATCTCTGTGGGCCAGTGTTCTTCCCTTAACTGGTTTAGTGTATTGCAGGATATGTTCAGTGGTCTGTTCTGCCTGCCCACAAGGGCACAGTGGTGATAGGACCAATTTTAGCCTATTTAAGTGATGTCCACATAAATTCTGCATAACTTTTAAGATGCTATTGAGATGTGTCACAGTGTGTATTATTTATCCATTCTACACAACCCCACACTCGTGTAATGTGTAGAGTGCCATTATTTTAATTGTGCGTCTCTAACGTGCAGATAGTAAAATAGCAATAATTTGTACTGAGTGCTCATTATTTCTGTGCTCCACACACTGAAAGAACTACACCCTACACCCTAGTCTGTAGCATGCAGAAGAAATGTAGAGTACAGATATTATCAACAGATAGTACTTTTTCTGCTTTGTAAAAACACAACTGATTCCTGCATATTTCAGGGGAGACAGTTATGTTAGAGATAGCAGCCATGTTTGTTATTGTATGTTAGAGATAGCAGCCATGTTTGTTATTGTATGTTAGAGATAGCAGCCATGTTTCTTATTGTATGTTAGAGATAGCAGCCATGTTTCTTATTGTATGTTAGAGATAGCAGCCATGTTTGTTATTGTATGTTAGAGATAGCAGCCATGTTTGTTATTGTATGTAGCAAAAAATACCAGCAAATTATCATGAGCAGCAACTATCTAAAAATTGAGATTAAAAACAATAACAGTGTATTGGTGTCTACTAGGAAAGAACCCAAAGTAAGAAAATTGTACTGCACAATACACTAGGAAGCATTGTGGATTTACTATTTAAACTTCAATGTCAGCTCTTCAACAGGCTTTGTTAGATGGAACCAGTAAAATATTGTAATTAAATTCTATACTTGGAGCTAAGTATACATGTGAAAGTTAAAAAAGGGCCAAGCAAAGAAATGTAAGTATCTAGGCAGAGTGTTCTCAGAAGACGGGAGACTGGGTAGATAAAGAGAGACAAAATGTCAGAAAGCCAACATAGTTTTATATCAATTAGCAGCACTGCTGAAACACCAGAACATTGATATGATCACAAGAGCGTTAATAAACACAGCGCTAATGCCGACACTGTACTACCAATGCCAGACCTGGACTCTGACATAGAAACTAGAACAAAAACTCGATGTATGCGTAATATTGTGCATGAGAACAGCACTGGGGGGTAACTTAAACAGATAGAATAAACAATGCCACTGTAAGAAATCTGGTGAAAACAATACTGTGCAAAGAATACATAGATACACAAAAGATCAAATCTGATGGCCACCTAATCAGAATGGAACCAGATAGTTGCTGAACTACCACACGGGATCAAAGTGGCAATGTATGCTGACGACCTGGTGATCTGGTGCACGGAAGAACATGCAACAGTGGCCACTAAACAAATACAAAGAGCTATCGATGCCCTAACATTATGGGCAAATAGATGGTGCGTCAGCATTAACACAGATAAGTGCAGCACTACACTCTTTACCCTCTCACCAAAACAAAAAGCTGGTCATATCAAGATAGATGGAGAGCTCTTGAAAGAAGACAAACAACCCACATACCTCGGAGTTACTTTTGATGATAAGCTGACATGGAAGCAGCACATAAACAAAGCAACAACAAAAGCCAGAAGGAAGTTAGCTATCCTGAGAAAACTAAGTGGAACCACATGGGGAGCCAGTGGAAATATACTCAGTAAAGTTTACCAGCAAGGCATAAGACCACACTTGGAATATGGTTCAGCTGCGTGGTGTCCTGCATCAAACACCACATTACAAGATCTAGATAAAGTACAAAACCAGGCACTTAGAATAATGTTGGGAGCAATGAAATCAACACCCATAGTAGAGATGCAGAAAATGGGAAGAATGCAAACACTTGGCGAACGAAGAGACACAAAAGTACTAATTCAAGCAGAAAAGTTTCAGTGTATGCCAAGTCATCCAATGAAGGAAAGATTCCAAAATCTAGCAATGGGGCGACTGAAAAGGAGCAGCTTTATCCATCAAGCTAAACGACTCCGTAGACAACTTACAGACCTACCTGAAGTTGACAGCCCCTTAAGGTCTGTACCAGAACAAACCCAGTGGAGTGAAAGCCATGGAATGCCAATATACATTCAGACCCATGTGAAAGGAATACTAAGCGAGGACGAACAGAACAGTGTGCAGCGAATGACAGTCACCCTCAGTTTCCTGGATGAGGAATATCCACAAGATATATGGGTCAGAGTGTACACAGATGGGTCAGCACAGAATGCTGTGAGGAATGGAGGTGCAGGTGTATATATAGAATATCCACACAAGCCTAGAGATACAATCAGAACACCGACAGGAAAATTCTGCAATAATTATGATGCAGAAATCCAGGCAATTAGTGTGGCAGCTAAAAAACTGCTGAACTCCAACTCTGGCCTACAGCCTGTGGTATTCCTGACAGATGCAAGGTCAGTGCTTCAAGCTCTCCAGTCTGGAAAACTAACAGACTTAAAAAAACTACTTAGCGAATTGTCTTACCAGTATAGGATAACCATGCAGTGGATACCCTCTCACTGTGGAATACCAGGAAATGAAAAAGCAGACCAACTGGCAAAAGAAGGTGCTGCCGAAGACCAACCAGATATACCAATCACCTACCATCAGAAAAAACAGATGATAAAGTCAATAAGAAAGCCACAAACACCAACACAAGATGACTATCACATTATGAACAGACCAGAACAAGTTATAATTCTACGTCTCAGAACAGGACACAACCGACTCCGCAGTCACATGTATACAAAGTTCAAGATTGGCAACACGGCCATGTGTACATGTGGACAGGCAGCACAGAGTGCCAAACATATACTTCAAGAGTGTTCTGAGCATGAAACGCTGAGGCAGACATATTGGCCAGAGGAAACAACACTGGAATCAAAGCTCTATGGGACACTGTATGAACTACAAAAGACAGTGAGTTTTATTAAGGAGACAGAATTACAGATATAGACATGTTTCAAGTGAACGAAAGAAGAAGAAGAAAAGCAGCACTGCTGAAACACCAGAACATTGATATGATCACAAGAGCGTTAATAAACACAGCGTTAATGCCGACACTGTACTACCAATGCCAGACCTGGACTCTGACATAGAAACTAGAACAAAAACTCGATGTATGCGTAATATTGTGCATGAGAACAGCACTGGGGGGTAACTTAAACAGATAGAATAAACAATGCCACTGTAAGAAATCTGGTGAAAACAATACTGTGCAAAGAATACATAGATACACAAAAGATCAAATGGGATGGCCACCTAATCAGAATGGAACCAGATTGCATTCCATCGATAACCTTCAATAAAAGATCATCTGCAAGAGAAAGTGGAAGATTCAGACGAAGATGTACAGATGACATCAGAGAAATACTAGAACACTAAAGCTGCACTGCAGCAGTGTCACTGATAGCAAAAGAAAAGACTTCAGCTTCCCATGATGCCTAGCAGGACACATGGATAGGACAAGACAAGACATGTGATGGAAGTTGTGGTGAAGGTAGTTAATCAGATTTTATCTCGGGGGCTGAAGCATTGTCAGTTTCAACAACTATTGTTGGTAACAGCTCAGTACGGGGATCAGTTATACTTCTGCAAAGTTTGCTGGCTCAGTTGAGGAGCTATATTAGAAAAAGTGTAACATTTTTGGAAAGTTGAAATACATGTATTAATTATTTGAAATTTCATGACAACACATGGCTTTCTAAGTCTGGAATTTCTTGTAGATTTATTACATTTAAACATCTTAAACTTGCAGCTTCAAGTAAGAAATAATCTTATACATGAGGATATATCCCCGATTTTGAAACAAGATTATAACTTTAGAGATGCCAGCTTCTGAAATGAAACTACATAGGCATACTTTTCCCTAATCTACAGGAGACTAAACCAAAAGACTGTAAAATGTTTCTGTTATAAATGAACTAAGATCTCAATTTTTATTCAATTCTGCTAGCATTTGTTCTATTGACAAGTGATTTTAAGCTTTCTAGGACTGATGTGAAAGTAGATTTTATGTGTAACCACAAATTTGCATGCAAGCTTGCCTACTTGTGATCACACATTTCATGACTGCAATATGGCTGAAGGATAGAACTATAGCTCAGTAGCAAATAAGACAAATAAATGTTAAAGGTTAGTTTTGAGAAATGTTAGGGCTCTGAAACTTCACACTACTATACCATTATATACATGAGTTAAAATAATATTGAAAATCCTAGGATTAACTTCAATCACTTTGTTTTACGCAGGTCTGCATTTTGAATGACTCTATGAGTATGATTAAGAAGGTACAAGTGGGTCTCGTTCGAAACGATGCCTGTTTCGGCAGCATTGGACTCGAAAGACCATCGAGTCGAATGGCTGCTGGAACAGAGGGTGGATACTTATGGGAATGCCCCACGTGCTGTGAGGCCAGTTTTCTAATAAAGAATCAAGAAGTGGGTCTTGTTCGCGAACAGTGGATTGAGGCCTTGAGAAAGGCGAGCTTGAAAGTGGGTACATTTATTTTCGTGCCGGAACATGTGGGCGTTCGAGGCAATGAAAGAGCAGATCAACTGGCATCATGCGCGATTGTGGCACAGGGCGATGGGGCAATGGATCGTGCTGATGTTTTGAACTTCTTAAGAGATATAAAATGCGAGAGTGAGACTAATGTGGATGATGATTCCTTTTCAATGGCTAGGATTAAAGATCAGGGATTGAAATGCGGTGTTGCTAGAAGTGAACATTTTGGAGGGCGCAGAAGAATGATGTCAATCAGCATAGGACCGGTACTGTCAGCAGATGTGCAATGGCGGATACACTCAAGGAGAGATTGGAGCAACTATGGACGTGTCCAATTTGCATTGATGATGATCCGATAACTAACTAACTAAACTAACTAACTATGTTTTATATATATGTACTCTGTGCCTCTCAACAGAGTAACTAAGACTAGAAGAATAGAGACTGACTGGCAATATTAAACTTCCACATGTTACCTTTGCACATGGCAGCGGATGTAAAGATTGATATAATGCGCAAGTAGAACTAAAAAATAATCAGAAATGGTGATCTTATTGTGTTGGATCAAATGGATAGTGATAAATCTGACTGGATCTTTATAGCTAGTGATAGGTCATTGTGCAATGAGGATCTTTATAGCTAGTGATAGGTCATTGTGCAATGAGGATCTTTATAGCTAGTGATAGGTCATTGTGCAATGAGGATCTTTATAGCTAGTGATAGGTCATTGTGCAATGAGGATCTTTATAGCTAGTGATAGGTCATTGTGCAATGAGGATCTTTATAGCTAGTGATAGGTCATTGTGCAATGAGGATCTTTATAGCTAGTGATAGGTCATTGTGCAATGAGGATCTTTATAGCTAGTGATAGGTCATTGTGCAATGAGGATCTTTATAGCTAGTGATAGGTCATTGTGCAATGAGGATCTTTATAGCTAGTGATAGGTCATTGTGCAATGAGGATCTTTATAGCTAGTGATAGGTCATTGTGCAATGAGGATCTTTATAGCTAGTGATAGGTCATTGTGCAATGAGGATCTTTATAGCTAGTGATAGGTCATTGTGCAATGAGGATCTTTATAGCTAGTGATAGATCATTGTGCAATGAGGCATACAAGACACACATTTTTAGTATGAGAATAGAGGTTGAAGCAGTTATTATCACTTGATGATGATGAGAGGTTGAAGCAGTTATTATCACTTGATGATGATTTGCGATGCTATTTATTAGGGAACTTATGGTATTTTCAATCCATGCTTGCCTCAAAATATCCAAAATGGACAGTGCCAATACGAACAGGTGGCATCTTCAGCTTCTGTCATTGTAGACATGCTGCTGTTTGGGATAATGAAAGAACATGCAGGATCATATAGGCAGATTCTTGACACTGAATGAGGGCCCACACAAGAAGGATGTATCGGGCTATTGGTGCAAATAAAATGGCGACACAACAAATTTCCATTTTCTGGACTACATCCTGCTGGAAATCTTATTGGACAAGTGTCCTGCTACAAGAGAGATCCCGTGGGAGTTTGAGAATTAATGCTGAAGAAGAAGAATGAGGGCAATGTGCTGCAGTTACATCACAACAATCTATTAGATGTAGATGGTGTTGTAGATGATGCATTTAGACATTGAGGAAATGTAAATATAACACGACAAGGACACCAACATGGCAGTGTGCAGGTTTGCTTCTAACTAGCAAATCACAGGAAACATTGACTTGTATGCACATCTGCTGGGGAAGACTGACTACCTAATGGGTCTGCCAAGTGTACTATGATGTTAGTTTATAAACCACACTGCACAATCATCTTGGGTACAATCATACAAGGATGGCCTACGTTACTTACCCTTGAAGAGTTGGATTTTTCCTAGTATCATTTTGATTTGGCTTGTTAAACCACCTGGCAATTGAGAAGGAAATTAAATCATAAACAGTCCATACCCAAATTATGCTAATTTAAGATGAACTTGTTATATAAAATTCAAATGTTTAAATGCAACCACTGCGTCAGGCCTAGAAGATGTCACTAGGGTAAGACCAACAACAAAAAACTAAACATCTACAGACTGAAAAAAAAAAGTCATAGAAAGCATAATCATCCACCTAGAGGACAAGTTAAAAGCTCTGCATCTCGGCCAAGCAAATGTGGATTGATGACAGGGCTACCCCCAGAGACAATGCATACACCCCCACTCCTGAAAACCTTGGATACAACAGTTGTAAGAACCATGACTAATTTGATTGAAACGATACTGAACTAACAATATGAGATGCATATAGCCTATCAAAATGACCCATCATCAACATAAAAATGGCAGCCTTTTCAACAATATGAAGAACAGAACAAGAAAAGCTCTGGAATATGCAAGACAAATGGCTCAGCAAGAAAGCAGATGAGATCTAAACCTATGCTGACAGGAATGATTCCAAATGCTTTAACAACTCAACAACAATCTTAGATGCCAATGGAACCTAGCTGCTGAGAAGAAGCCTCAGATAGTAGAGTATTGGACAGCATAATTCCAGGTTGTCTTCAACCAACTGTCCAGTGTACAAGATGAAGTTATAACATGCAGGTCACAAGTTGAAATAAACAAACAGCTCAACATCCCACCCAGCATGGATGAAGTCATGAAAGCAGAAAATCAACTGTCTAATGGGGAAAAACCTGGTGCTGACTCATTTCCAGCAAAAATCTTACACGGCAGGAGGTCCAATGCTGATGTAAAACTGACAAATCTATTCCATTCAATCTGGAGCAAAGAACTTGTTTCACACAAAAATGAAAGATGCTACCATCATGCTACCTTTACAAGAGCAATCGCCAGTCCTGTCAGAACCACGGGAATCTCTCTCCTGTCAATTGCCAATCACAGGTAAGATACAGGTAATCACAAGTCTTCCGTAACCCCCTAGCTGTGCTGAGTAAAAAGCATAAGTCATACAGTGCGGGGAAATTTCAAGGGCTGTTAAATATTTTTCCTTGAACCAATTTGCCCACTACATACTCACGTTAAAGAATTGGAATGTAGGCCTATTATTATTGTAGGCATATACATTAGGTCTATAGTCTAATTTATGAATTTTTAAATGTTTCTTTATATTACTGGAGATGTGAAAGCTTAATATACATTCGTCTCGCAAAATAAACATTATATAAAACAAATAGACCTAATCATAATAACTCGTTTTATTTCGGACGCAAAGTTTTTCCTACCAGTGATAAGCTTCTCAGCATATTAATTTGTCCCATCACAAATATGTTGTATAATAGTATCATGTATACACATTCAAAGATTCTGAAAACGTTTGCATGATCAATGTTCTGAATCTTAAACTATTATTGACAGAAGACAAAACTGTTTGCCTTACCCTGTATCACGAATTTGAAACACGTGGTCTACAGATAACTGAATCTAATTCTATATCCTCTGAATCACTAATACTATCACAAATCAAATTAACACTTTCTAAATCACTTTCTACATCAGATAAACTAATGCTAGAACTATGAGAAAAACTTTCTTCCAAAAGCGCATAAATCTCTGATTCATTGAGTTTTCGCTTCAACATATTTGTAGGCCTAGATATTGTGGTTAGAGAAAAAAAATTACTGCTCTGTCCACTGACAAAATTTGAAATGAAACTTACACGTATGCCAAATTTGAATGCCTCGATTTGAAATTGACCTATAGATAGCTTGGACTAGCCAATCAGAGTATTTTATAACATTGAGGTGCTTTCAGGGAAAAAATATACACATACTTAAACAAGCCCACCTTAAGGAGATATCCGCATCACGGTAGACACTTTTCTTCGTATCCTTAAGGCGGCTTCCGCAGGGAACGGGTTAACTGCCTAAAGGACCATCTAGGACAAGATCTACTCCCAGAGAGCTAGTGTGGCTTAAAACAGGAAGTAAAACTGTTGATATGACATTTGCTGCTTGAGAACTCATGGAGAAATTTCAGGAGCAACATTGCAATATTTATATGACTTTCACAGATGTAACAAAAGCATTTGACACAGTCAACATAAATGGATTATGAAAGTTCATGGGAAAATTTGGCATCCTGTATAAATTTATGAAAATCCTCAAGCTACTTCACATGGCTATGACGGTCTTACACTAAGCAGATGTGAGCTGTCAAATGCATTTCAAGCTACAAATGACATCAAACAGCTGTCTTCTGGTCCCAACACTTTTCAGCATGATGTTCCCTGCCCTGCTCATGGAAAGTCTTCAGGATTGTGAAAATGATGGAATAATAATTAACCAATTCCCCCTCAGAGCGCCGTCGCTTCTACTTGCTGACACCTAGAGCGCCGTCGCGTTGCTTTTTTTACTTGTGTTGTTGCGATCGATATGACTTTTTTGTGTGTGCTGGGTCTATTAAAACCATGACCATTGCGTAGATCCGTGGTTTAGCTTCCTGTTTTATGTTTAATCTAAGAGATTGGAAAAAATATGGATTTATTACAATTTTTTTTTAATTAGCAAATTATTAGACCTAGTTTTGGAAATGGAAGATATTATTCATATGTACACTGATGATGACAGCTGTAGTTACGATGGAAATATGCACGATGTAGGTAATTTGCGTATCAAATATAACGTGGAAAGTGACAGTGATGTTCCTTGTTAGATAGGCCTAATGTTTCCGACAAAGAGATGGACATGCGTGGCACTCATTGTGACATCGCAAATTTCGCTGTAGTGATGTAGTTTTTCGAGTAGAAGTTGAGAGTTTTGTACAAAACATTGGGTCTGTACATAATCTTGATGAGATTGCCACACGTTATGAATACTTTAGCATCATTGTCAATGATGAGTTTATCAATTTGCAGCCGATCGGACAAATTTGTATGTAATATAACACACAGAACAAACAAGGAAAGAAGACATCAGCAACCGCCATTGAAATAAAACTTCATTTTTTAAATTTATATTATGATGGACCTGTGTATTCTGTTTGAGTATGGCATGTACTGGAGTACAGATGACAGGTTCCTGCCGAAGACGGCTGTGTCGGGCCATTGGCGCAACTAAAATGGCGACACAACGCATTTCCATTCTCTGGACTACATCTTGCTGGAAATCTACTAGGACAATTGTCCTGCTACAAGAGACATCCAGCGGGAGTTTGAGAATGAACGCTGAAGAAGAAGATGACAGGTTCAACGTTTTGGGTATCTCACCCTGTTTGGAAATAAGGGTATTTGAGAATATATCTCAATATTTTCGTCTCAATATGACTCCTCTACTCAACACCCCAAAGGTAAAAAAATAATTTCCCCCACATTATGTCGAGTTTGACAGTTTATTATTTAAAACATATATGTATTAAATTATCTTTGATATAGGTTTATGCAAGACTATTCATTTTTCTATTGATCTGCCAAGTCTGAGTATGATATGATGAATAGTTTGAAAGAACATGCAATTTTGTCATAATCGTATCCATATTTTGGAGGAGTTGTGCCCCTTGCCTTAGGGATCAGGGATTGACAATTGGGAAATCTCATACGGGTGAAAGGGTTAATATGGGACTGAAGGAGAGAGAGCCATTTAATCTTAGATGATTACAATTGTGAGATCATACTATGTTACATACTTGTGAAATCGTAACGCAACTGCTAATGATCTATGGAACAAAATGTTAACAATGTTACATACTTGTGAAATCGTAACGCAACTGCTGATGATCTATGGAACAAAATGTTAACAATGTTACATACTTGTGAAATCGTAACACAACTGCTGATGATCTATGCCAGTGTGCTCCAGCATCTTGGAAACTGATCTCTGGTTTAACTGCAACTTCAGAAGCTGAAGCTGACTCCTCAGGAGAGTTGGGGAGTGTTGAAGGAATTGTATTCAGTGATGTGAAAGATGCAGCTGAAGTAAGGGACTCAGGAGATGATCTATGTTCTGTGAGTAGGCAAAAGACATATTTTTTTTTTTTAGAAAAACACAAAAATGTAAGAAAAATTAATTTTCTAATCATTACCGAGATAAATAATACTGGAGATAGAGAGCTGCGGAGAGCAATGATCTCCTACGCCAGCCGGTATGACACTGATGATGATGACGACCGAGATAAATTTGTAAGGTTTCTAAAATATACTTAATCACAAAGTTGTATTTTTAGATACACTTTCAGATTATTATCCACAATTCTGACTTACTACAACTCTAACTCCTCTCAACCCTGTAAAAGATGGAACACAGACATCAAAGAAGCCACAGGAACAAGCTTACAAACCGCACACAAGAAGTCCAAAGAACTCTTCCACTCCTGATGCTGCAAGGCAAACAAGTGCCACAGCGTACAGATAGATAGTCCACTGAGCCGCTAAAATCGACATTTTGGAGGCCCCATATGCCAAAAGCCGTTTAAATCTACATTATGATATGAATTTACTATATTGAATTATAAACATCACGATGTCCGTAAAATCAAATGAACTGTTCCTATCTGTGGTACTTCCGATCCAGAGATAATCTATCTATAAAGGCATGCTTCGTTAGAAATAATAAAGGTTGTGTTTGAGCACTAATTTCACATAAACGTGTAACATATTGCTACTTGTATTTCTATCTATCTATTCGCTTAAACCCTTTGTTGCCTTTCAGCATCAGGGGTAGAAGAGTTTTCTTAATCGGCCCTCTTGTGTACTGAGTATATTGTGGAATTTGTGGCCTCTTTTATTTCAGTGGTCCATCGTTTTTGAGGTCGCTTTGTATTTCATGCTACTTGTATTTGAAGTAATGAAATCTAGATACCCTCAATGTTTTACAACTAGTTAGGCTTTTGAAATGTACCAAAATACCTTAGGTAATACGTTAGATCCTGATGACGACACAGTTTCGTTGGACAGGTCATTTAGTGTGTATGCCAGACCATCGTCTGCCAAAGATACTTCTCTATGGTGAGCTGGAGAAGGGCACACGAACTCAAGGTGGCCAAAAGAAGCGCTACAAGGACTCGTTAAAGAACTCACTGAAAGCCTTTGAAAAAGACCACGAACATGGGAAGAACTTGCACAAAATAGATCTACATGGCATTCTAAAATAAAAAAGAGCGCATCATCTTGTGAAAAGAAGAGAAATGCAGCAGCTCAACAGCGGAGAGCAGCTAGAAAGTCACGGATAGACCAAGATCCGTCTACAGTCGTCATTCCATGTCCGAACTATCCAAGGACATTTACAGCTCGAACAGGGCTTATTAGCCATCTACAAACTTATAATCCAGGACATAACTAAAATTGAATTTTCAAAAGTGGATGTAACAAATGGTCATCATCACCTGTGATGGACGAACAATAGGCCTAATAATTATTATGATCTTACTTTGATGAAAATTCTGATTCAGAGTTGAGTGTTGATGAAGCTGAGGGGGAATGTCCAATGCAATATATATATATATATATGACTATCACCATTATCTACATTCAAAAACATGATTTTTGGAGTATTACATTTGGATGTGAATACTCAGTCCTTTATATAAGGCATAGTCATTTGTATTATATATTTCTAAGGTTATGTAAATAAGCCATGGGCACTAAAATGTAGGACTAAAGAATAGAATATGTCATGGAAAATGCATATTTTGTATGTATTTGCTCATATCAAAACAATGTGACATCACTCGAATGGCTGCTGAAATGGAGAGCTGAGCACTTTTGGGAATGTCCTATGTGCTGTGATGCTAGTTTCTAATTTTTAGCTACACTTTCAGACAATTAGTGTTATCCACCATTCTGACTTACTACAACTCTCTAAGGACAAGCTACAACTCTCTAAAGACCAACTACAACTCTCTAAGGACCAGTTACAACTCTCTAAGGACCAACTACAACTCTCTAAGGACCAACTACAAATCTCTAAAGATCAACTACAAATCTCTAAAGACCAACTACAACTCTTTAAGGACCAGCTACAACTCTCTAAAGAGTAATGCAAAATGATGTAAAAAGGTTACTAAAACACTTACCTAGCCTATTAATAAAAATATATTTTTAAGAAAAAAAACAAAAAACATACAATAAAACTAAACAGGACAATTCTCAACGTATCGGCTCAAATTGAACCTTTTTCAAGAGACAAACAACAGAAAACGACAAAATAAAAAAATAAATAGATGTCTATATTTCATCAAGCCCTCGTCTCCATAATAGCGCAGGGATGGCAACGCATCTAGTCAAAGTGAAAATGCGTGCATTCATTATAAACAAACCGAAAGTGGGAAATTAGAGACACTATAGATGAGTGCAAGAATAATAAAAGAAAAAGATAAGAAAAATACCCCTTTTGTCACTCTATCAGACAGGCAGGTTTTAAGAACATAGTCACAACAGGCACGACTGAAGGGAACAGAGACAGATGGGGAAGTGAGAAAATATTCATGTGACAACCTAGCAAGGCTTGGAAACAATGATCCTGATAACAATACTGTGAACAGAGAACCATGGTCACCTACGCCAACAAGAATGGCATATGACAATGATAGATGAGTAATGATGAGGTTGTGTGGTGGTGGGGTGAGTGGGTTTGGGGAAGGAAGGATAGAAGAAGAATCAACATTTGAAAACGCATGGAATGAATGTGAAACCAAATATAGACATAAACATATATATAAAACCAAACCTAAACATACATAGAAATGTAAACACACACCAAGAGTCAAGAAATAAACACATAACAAGATGGACACAGATGTGTGAAGGATACCCACACAAAATGCACAGGCATGTAAATGTATCCACACACAGGAAAGGGCTCACACCAGAATAGGTATACACATTGACACAGAATGGAGATACGTGCATTAACATAAAAAAGCGCTCACATAAATATACATATATATATGTATACACAAATATGAACATTCATGCACATAAACACTTTCTCATATAAATAATAACATGAACATTCATACACATAGAAACATATACATATATTAATGTAAATATAAACGTTCGTTCACATAAAGATAATGCTATAACAACTGCATATGTATACATACAAATGTGTGGCCCAAAGTAATTGTGTGGATACATAGAACCATGTAAAACGAAATGCACATACAAATAACTATATATGTGTGGGCACCCATCGAAGAGACAACTGCAATAAAAACGAGGAAATCAAAATCTAAATATGTAAATGATTTAACAATAACAAAATGGCAGAGTACAAAATAATCACATATTGACATACACAAACGAAAGAAGACATAAAGGAATTATATAGAAGAACGGCAAACACAAAAATAATAATTATTCACGAAAGTGTACAAAGACAAATAATTACAAGAATCAGTGCAATACGGGAGTAGAGGGTATAAAGAAAAGGTGGGTAACTCAAACAAAACGGTGATTAATGTTCATTCCGTTTGGTTGCAAGACTCCCATATGACAACTTGCACTCATCTATAGTGTCTCTAATTTCCCACTTTCGGTTTGTTTATAATGAATGCACGCATTTTCACTTTGACTAGATGCGTTGCCATCCCTGCGCTATTATGGAGACGAGGGCTTGATGAAATATAGACATCTATTTATTTTTTTATTTTGTCGTTTTCTGTTGTTTGTCTCTTGAAAAAGGTTCAATTTGAGCCGATACGTTGAGAATTGTCCTGTTTAGTTTTATTGTATGTTTTTTGTTTTTTTTCTTAAAAATATATTTTTATTAATAGGCTAGGTAAGTGTTTTAGTAACCTTTTTACATCATTTTGCATTACTATTTGTTCATTAGGTTACTGCGGCACCATCCACTTTGTCGGACACCCTCTGGCCATTTGGTTATTTATATAACTCTCTAAGGACCAACTACAACTCTCTAAGGACCAGCTACAACTCTCTAAGGACCAACTACAACTCTCTAAGGACCAGTTACAACTCTCTAAAGACCAACTACAACTCTTTAAGGACCAACTACAACTCTCTAAGGACCAACTACAACTCTCTAAGGACCAGTTACAACTCTCTAAAGACCAACTACAACTCTTTAAGGACCAACTACAACTCTACAGATAAGTTACCACTCTGTTTTTGTGTGGATCGGTGAATAAAATTGCTTTTTTCAGTCTCTCACTGGCTAGGTGAAATATTACATGTAATAATATGTATTTCATAGATAGATAGACTGGCTAGGTCACCGAATCTTCATTTGATGTGCTGGCATGCTCTTCTGAATCATGGTCTTAGTGTCCCCATCTTTATGGTAAGGGGGCCCATGATATGATGAATTGCTTGATGTTGCACATTGCTCAGAGTTTGTAGATAGAAATTGGCTGCTGGAGTCCAAGCTGATGATCCGTAGCCTAGTACTCGTGTAATTAGACTTGTATAAAGTTGCCTCATTCCATTCCCCCTCCCCCAACTTGTTCCTGTCAATTTCCTTGGGATGGCAAGTTAATTTCTTGCCTTTTTCTCTATTTTCTCAATATGAGCCCTCCAAATCAATTTACTATCCAGTGTGGTGTCCACATACCCCGGCTCCTCTTCTGTTTAGAAATGTATTTTCCAAGTTTTATTTCTACTGCTGTGTCCTTACTTCTTCTTCAGCGTTCATTCTCAAACTCTCGTTAGATCTCTCATGTAACAGGGTAATGATATCCTACTAGATTTCTAGCAGGATAGATGATGTAATTGCGCAGTGTCTGCATTTTATTTGAGCTAATAACCCCCAACACATTCATCTTCGGTGGTGTGATTATTTGAGCTAATAACCCCCAACACATTCATCTTCGGTGGTGTGATTATTTGAGCTAATAACCCCCAACACATTCATCTTCGGTGGTGTGATTATTTGAGCTAATAACCCCCAACACATTCATCTTCGGTGGTGTGATTATTTGAGCTAATAACCCCCAACACATTCATCTTCGGTGGTGTGATTGTTTGAGCTAATAACCCAACACATTCATCTTCGGTGGTGTGATTATTTGAGCTAATAACCCCCAACACATTCATCTTCGGTGGTGTGATTATTTGAGCTAATAACCCCCAACACATTCATCTTCGGTGGTGTGATTATTTGAGCTAATAACCCCCAACACATTCATCTTCGGTGGTGTGATTATTTGAGCTAATAACCCCCAACACATTCATCTTCGGTGGTGTGATTATATGAGCTAATAACCCCCAACACATTCATCTTCGGTGGTGTGATTATTTGAGCTAATAACCCCCAACACATTCATCTTCGGTGGTGTGATTATTTGAGCTAATAACCCAACACATTCATCTTCGGTGGTGTGATTATTTGAGCTAATAACCCCCAACACATTCATCTTCGGTGGTGTGATTATTTGAGCTAATAACCCCCAACACATTCATCTTCGGTGGTGTGATTATTTGAGCTAATAACCCCCAACACATTCATCTTCGGTGGTGTGATTATTTGAGCTAATAACCCCCAACACATTCATCTTCGGTGGTGTGATTGTTTGAGCTAATAATCCCCAACACATTCATCTTCGGTGGTGTGATTATTTGAGCTAATAACCCCCAACACATTCATCTTCGGTGGTGTGATTATATGAGCTAATAACCCCCAACACATTCATCTTCGGTGGTGTGATTATTTGAGCTAATAACCCCCAACACATTCATCTTCGGTGGTGTGATTATTTGAGCTAATAACCCAACACATTCATCTTCGGTGGTGTGATTGTTTGAGCTAATAACCCAACACATTCATCTTCGGTGGTGTGATTATTTGAGCTAATAACCCCCAACACATTCATCTTCGGTGGTGTGATTATTTGAGCTAATAACCCAACACATTCATCTTCGGTGGTGTGATTGTTTGAGCTAATAACCCAAAACATTCATCTTCGGTGGTGTGATTATTTGAGCTAATAACCCAACACATTCATCTTCGGTGGTGTGAATATTTGAGCTAATAAACCAACACATTCATCTTCGGTGGTGTGATTATTTGAGAGGAGAATGAAGAATGTTACCTTTTTCTTTTGATGATCTTTTGTTGAAGGCATGCATAATAAAAGTCACAGGGGTCCCATATTTATATTTACTCCCAGCCAATGACAGGTATTACAGATAGGTATTACAGATAGCTATGTATATTTGTTATTAACAATAATAATAAAATATTTAAACTACAATAATGTATTTAAAATGAGTACCCTTGGAGACTGTGCCAATGTCATTTCCATCTTTATTTATGTTCATCTGACTCAAGTTCTCCCCTTCTTGGATTGTGTGCCATGTTTCGCTACCATCATAGTTTTTCACAGAAAAAGTCACAGTTGTGGGAACTGATGACTGCTTGAAGCCAGACTCAATACGCACAACCAAAGGAGGTGGGGCAATGTATGCTCTTTCACAAGAAATGGGTGTCTGGAGAAAAAAATTTATCACATGGTAATTGTTGCACAGGCCCAAAAACAGAATTCAACAAATGTTACTTTAAGAAAGAAAATTATTATTTTATTTATGGCAACAGTGTATGTTCTAGCACAGTATTTCTCAAAATTTTCCAGCTGACAATCTACTTGGACATTTTGCCAACACACCCAATGTTAAACTCCAACTTAAACCCACTCCTACTTTTTCAATAATATGTACTTACTGCGCAAAACTGAAATCCAACAGGTAGATCCAGGAATAGGGTAATAAAGTTTAGCTAATACTTAATAACACTGATAATGACACACACAAATCAACGTTTCTACTAAAAGGCCTTCATCAAGATAAACAATTGAAACAAAATTAAAACATATAACAGAAAGCGAACAGTAATGACATTGAAGTTCACATTGGTATGAGTAGTATGGATTGACAGGAAGAGGCGAAATGACACCGGACAAGAAAAATACAAAAATGACAACAAACATGTGACATGAAACAAACAGAAACTATGGATCGGCTAAAGTCATACATGAGATAGGCGCTCATTAATGTCATCAGGTTTAAGAGTGCCATATAGGTAAATGTAGCGGTTCTCAAACGTCAGACGGGCCATCGGGGTGCCCAGGGCATTCAGGTTATGGGCATTAAGTTGTGCTTCTCTGACGACTGAGCCCATCTGGTGCTCTTATAACCATCACAAAATTATGTCTAATCTCCACAGTGAGTGTGAAGTATGTTGTGCTGCTAGTTTATAGAGGAGCTGCGTTATTTGTGCCTTCTAGTCCAACTCATCTGATTTCAGCATGATTTTATTTCAGGTTAGCTTCCTTAGCATGTGATATCCTTCCTACCTGTCGCCAGGCAAAACGAGTGAGTATCTGCTTTATGCCATGAATGTTTATCATCCACTGTGCCATTGGACTTTGTAGTCCAAAAGAAATGTGTCCCTGGGTGGCAGTTTCCGAGGAGATGGTGAGCAGGGATTTGAACGATTTAATAATGTCTCTTGGATGAAGTGTTCTGCTGCCTTGTGTGATTAGACTTCATTTCCCCGTCTTCGCATACTGAACCTTAATCTCAACTGTGATCCTGGTTCCAATATAAAGAATTGCTCAAACAGTAATGATGGACTAGGGTTGTTTGCTGAGGTTTCATTCACAGACCAAGTATGAGCTTCTACCCAAAAATTTTTCTAACCAGGACAGTATGGTATCCTGGCCTCTACCTTTCCACACAACTTGCTGCTAGAATACAGTGAAAGTTTGTCAGCATGAACATTGCTTTCATTTTGGTTTAAATTTTCGCACTTAATCGTGCGCATAATTCTGCCCACGAGCACTATGCTACCTTTGCATGTACTCAACAGACCTACCTTCTCTTCTAAACAGACTTTCTCAGTGTTTTCACCTTTTGAGCTTTAGGACTTGACAACTCGGCAATCCAGACTACACATTATCTTGCACTGTGCTGCAATAGTGTATTGGCTGTGGGTGCTGAGAGACACTATTCAGAGATATTGTGTCTTTTGTGTAAACAGTTCTCATTCCATCTCAGTGTGCACTGCCCAGACTTGATCCATAAAGTGTTAGCCAAATCGCTTCGCACAAGCTTAAAAGTTGTTTCCAGAGGGCACAATGAGGATCTGTTTTTAGGATCTAGGTTATCTGCTAACCCTGAGATTGCATAAGAGCAATGCATATCCCTTTGCACCCATAACAGATCTATGTTGTATCTTTCCATTTCCTAGGACACTTGCACTCACTTTTCCACTTTCATAGAATGTTCAAATGTCCAGTTTATTATCCTGGTTTTTTTCTTTCATCTGTAAATGATTTACCTTCATTTGCATGGCTTTCATCGGACCATGCCATGGTCCGATGCTTCTCACAGAGCCCAGCTGGTGGATCCAATTGTCATCAAGTTTTCAATTGCAGCTTCTGTGCCAATGGTGATTGTTTCATAGGTGACAGGTTGTTAGCTTATCTCCCAACTTTCCTAAGTTGTCTCCTACGATTTGCCTGGAAAGAGGACAGTGACCTATACTTTGCACTTATTCTTCAACTAGAAGTCCAGATCCCAGATGCTGCACAGTGACAAAGATATATATAAGTTTTATATAAATATATATAAAACATCATGCCTGTGCCACCACTTCTGACAACCGAGAAAAACAAACATAAGACCACCACACTACATTGAGAATAAGTCTACATAGTAGTCAACAATATTGTGCAAAGCAGAAGAACATAGGCTTAGACACAAGAAGCAACAGTTCAGCAATATAATATTCCCACACTTCTGCAGCAGATCAAAATTGATAATGGATTCTTTTGATGATCAGCAGATTTAGCCATGAAAAGACGTGCTACTCCTGCTCACCCAACTCAAACTGATACAAGTTTGCTGGCGACCATTTGTTAAGATTAAGGTCATATAGATAAAGTACGTTCACACTATGAACAAACAGAATCAAACCTGCTTATAAGGGCTGCCATAACACACATCTATCTGACGCCTGAGAGCTGCATTCAGAACAATGTCAGTATTTGTATTGCCACTTGATCCTTCTGAGCTGCTGCCTGATAAAAATGTGTGAAATGATTTCATCTCATAGTAACAGTAATTGTAAATATAAACGATTTATGTCAGGACTCACTAGAAATTACTTCATCTTATGTTATCATTCCAGGATTTTCTCCGTCCTCTTCTCCTTTCAATCTATTACAAGGCACTGCCTGTATTTTGACTCTTTGCCATTGCATTTATCACCAAAAGAAGTAGGTAGACTGCGTCTATCTCAGACATGGAGCTTCACAGTCTGCAAATAAGTTTGCGCATGCGGTTGGGTTTCACCAATGGCTCACTAGACAAACCAACCATGCAACAGAAAACCTTAGTAGATGACATGCCTTTATATTGAGGTTATATTCTTATAGAAGCTTCATGACACGTTATTTATACAATCCTGTAGTCGTAACCTTCGATAGCAGTTACCATGTTGTTCCAACAGGCCGACGTTGTGCTTGAACTAGTTAATTGCACGGCTTGGGTGGGCGGAACAACAAAGAAACCTGTCGCAAGGGCCAGAGTTGTGCCCTGATGTCGACGTCTGTTTTGGCAACATTAGACTCAAAACACCATCGAGTCGAATGGTTGCTGGAACAGAGGGCAGAGCACTTATGGGAATGCCCCACGTGCCGTGAGGCCAGTTTCTAATCAAGAATCAAGACTGCAAATAAATCTTATGGAAGAAAGACATCCCTTCTGTCTACAGGGGTAAGCCTACAGAGTGCCTACTCTCTGTGCCCTTGAGTAGTGAACCCATTTCTCTCTGCATGAGTCGTGTTGGGCAATGATGACAGACTAATTAGACTAGGTAAATGTTAAAAACAACTAAACATATATAGCTGATTTAGCACAACTATCATAATTTTCAACAACTGAAAATAAACTGACTTGCCTAGAGAAGAAGAGGTATCATCAATGCTGCTAGTGGAAGGTGTCCTGGACATCTCAGAGTTGCTGCTGCCCCCACTGCTGTAACGCTGCCTATGTGGACGTTCTGATCGGTGGTGATGTCTGCCCTTACGTCTGTGCTGAACAGTGAAAACCTGTGATTGGTAGGGTGAATGTTCAAAATAGCCAGATTGATAGGGTGAATGTTCAAAAAAGCCAGATTGATAGGGTGAATTTTCAAAATAGCCAATGTTCAATGTATAATATTGTGCATTGTTTTTGACAACTGATTAATAGCAGTTTATTAAAAAAAAAATTTGTGTGGAATGAAAGCTACAAGCTACAATTAAAATTGCCTGACAATATTCTGAAACATCTCATTATCATTACCTATGGCTTAAAAAAAAATTCAATCTTAGTACCTTGCAAATAATGAAAAATATTTTTACTTTGTCTGTCATACTTATAAAGTTGTATTTTAGCACTTTCAATATTTGAAAAATTTCATGTACTTTCATCATAAACATTCCATCATAGAAAAATTGAATTGAATACAACCAGGTAATTTCAGTCAGCCTGAGAGAGAGAGAGAGAGAGAGAGAGAGCGAGAGAGAGTGAGAGAGAGAGAGAGAGAGAGAGAGACTATATTTTATTAACTTATTCACTATGGATTGTCTTTAATTCAATCCAGGGTATCATTTCCTTTTAGATTTTAAATATTTGATATCACTTTTTGTATTTTATCATTTTTTTGTATGTATATCAACACATGGGTGGTTCACATTGATAGTGTAATATGTCAACACAAGGGTGGTTCACATTGATAGTGTAATATGTCAACACAAGGGTGGTTCACATTGATAGTGTAATATGTCAACACAAGGGTGGTTCACATTGATAGTGTAATATGTCAACACAAGGGTGGTTCATATTGATAGTGTAATATGTCAACACAAGGGTGGTTCATATTGATAGTGTAATATGTAAACACAAGGGTGGTTCACATCGATAGTGTAAGATGTCAACACAAGGGTGGTTCATATCGATAGTGTAATATGTCAACACAAGGGTGGTTCACATCGATAGTGTAAGATGTCAACACAAGGGTGGTTTACATCGATAGTGTAAGATGTCAACACAAGGGTGGTTCATATTGATAGTGTAATATGTCAACACAAGGGTGGTTCACATCGATAGTGTAAGATGTCAACACAAGGGTGGTTCATATTGATAGTGTAATATGTCAACACAAGGGTGGTTCATATTGATAGTGTAATATGTCAACACAAGGGTGGTTCACATTGATAGTGTAATATGTCAACACAAGGGTGGTTCATATTGATAGTGTAATATGTCAACACAAGGGTGGTTCACATTGATAGTGTAATATGTCAACACAAGGGTGGTTCACATTGATAGTGTAATATGTCAACACAAGGGTGGTTCATATTGATAGTGTAATATGTAAACACAAGGGTGGTTCACATCGATAGTGTAAGATGTCAACACAAGGGTGGTTCATATCGATAGTGTAATATGTCAACACAAGGGTGGTTCACATCGATAGTGTAAGATGTCAACACAAGGGTGGTTTACATCGATAGTGTAAGATGTCAACACAAGGGTGGTTCATATTGATAGTGTAATATGTCAACACAAGGGTGGTTCACATCGATAGTGTAAGATGTCAACACAAGGGTGGTTCATATTGATAGTGTAATATGTCAACACAAGGGTGGTTCATATTGATAGTGTAATATGTCAACACAAGGGTGGTTCACATTGATAGTGTAATATGTCAACACAAGGGTGGTTCATATTGATAGTGTAATATGTCAACACAAGGGTGGTTCACATTGATAGTGTAAGATGTCAACACAAGGGTGGTTCACATTGATATTGTAAGATGTCAACACAAGGGTGGTTCATATTGATAGTGTAATATGTCAACACAAGGGTGGTTCACATTGATAGTGTAAGATGTCAACACAGGGGTGGTTCATATTGATAGTGTAATATGTCAACACAAGGGTGGTTCACATTGATAAGTGTAAGATGTCAACACAAGGTTGGTTCACATCGATAGTGTAAGATGTCAACACAAGGGTGGTTCACATTGATAGTGTAAGATGTCAACACAAGGGTGGTTCACATTGATAGTGTAATATGTCAACACAAGGGTGGTTCACATTGATAGTGTAAGATGTCAACACAAGGGTGGTTCACATTGATAGTGTAAGATGTCAACACAAGGGTGGTTCATATTGATAGTGTAATATGTCAACACAAGGGTGGTTCACATCGATAGTGTAAGATGTCAACACAAGGAAGGTTCACATTGATAGTGTAATATGTCAACACAAGGGTGGTTCACAGTGATATTGTAAGATGTCAACACAAGGGTGGTTCATATTGATAGTGTAATATGTCAACACAAGGGTGGTTCACATTGATAGTGTAAGATGTCAACACAGGGGTGGTTCATATTGATAGTGTAATATGTCAACACAAGGGTGGTTCACATTGATAAGTGTAAGATGTCAACACAAGGTTGGTTCACATCGATAGTGTAAGATGTCAACACAAGGGTGGTTCACATTGATAGTGTAAGATGTCAACACAAGGGTGGTTCACATTGATAGTGTAATATGTCAACACAAGGGTGGTTCACATTGATAGTGTAAGATGTCAACACAAGGGTGGTTCACATTGATAGTGTAAGATGTCAACACAGGGGTGGTTCATATTGATAGTGTAATATGTCAACACAAGGGTGGTTCACATTGATAAGTGTAAGATGTCAACACAAGGTTGGTTCACATCGATAGTGTAAGATGTCAACACAAGGGTGGTTCACATTGATAGTGTAAGATGTCAACACAAGGGTGGTTCACATTGATAGTGTAATATGTCAACACAAGGGTGGTTTACATTGATAGTGTAAGATGTCAACACAAGGGTGGTTCACATTGATAGTGTAATATGTCAACACAAGGGTGGTTCATATTGATAGTGTAATATGTCAACACAAGGGTGGTTCACATTGATAGTGTAAGATGTCAACACAAGGGTGGTTCATATTGATAGTGTAATATGTCAACACAAGGGTGGTTCACATTGATAAGTGTAAGATGTCAACACAAGGTTGGTTCACATCGATAGTGTAAGATGTCAACACAAGGTTGGTTCACATTGATAGTGTAAGATGTCAACACAAGGGTGGTTCACATTGATAGTGTAAGATGTCAACACAAGGGTGGTTCACATTGATAGTGTAAGATGTCAACACAAGGGTGGTTCACATTGATAGTGTAATATGTCAACACAAGGGTGGTTCACATCGATAGTGTAATGTCAACACAAGGGTGGTTCACATTGATAGTGTAATATGTCAACACAAGGGTGGTTCACATTGATAGTGTAAGATGTCAACACAGGGGTGGTTCATATTGATAGTGTAATATGTCAACACAAGGTTGGTTCACATTGATAGTGTAAGATGTCAACACAAGGGTGGTTCACATTGATAGTGTAAGATGTCAACACAAGGGTGGTTCACATTGATAGTGTAAGATGTCAACACAAGGGTGGTTCACATTGATAGTGTAAGATGTCAACACAAGGGTGGTTCATATTGATAGTGTAATATGTCAACACAAGGGTGGTTCACATCGATAGTGTAAGATGTCAACACAAGGGTGGTTCACATTGATAGTGTAATATGTCAACACAAGGGTGGTTCACAGTGATATTGTAAGATGTCAACACAAGGGTGGTTCATATTGATAGTGTAATATGTCAACACAAGGGTGGTTCACATTGATAGTGTAAGATGTCAACACAGGGGTGGTTCATATTGATAGTGTAATATGTCAACACAAGGGTGGTTCACATTGATAAGTGTAAGATGTCAACACAAGGTTGGTTCACATTGATAGTGTAAGATGTCAACACAGGGGTGGTTCATATTGATAGTGTAATATGTCAACACAAGGGTGGTTCACATTGATAAGTGTAAGATGTCAACACAAGGTTGGTTCACATCGATAGTGTAAGATGTCAACACAAGGGTGGTTCACATTGATAGTGTAAGATGTCAACACAAGGGTGGTTCACATTGATAGTGTAATATGTCAACACAAGGGTGGTTCACATTGATAGTGTAAGATGTCAACACAAGGGTGGTTCACATTGATAGTGTAAGATGTCAACACAAGGGTGGTTCATATTGATAGTGTAATATGTCAACACAAGGGTGGTTCACATTGATAGTGTAAGATGTCAACACAAGGGTGGTTCATATTGATAGTGTAATATGTCAACACAAGGGTGGTTCACATTGATAAGTGTAAGATGTCAACACAAGGTTGGTTCACATCGATAGTGTAAGATGTCAACACAAGGTTGGTTCACATTGATAGTGTAAGATGTCAACACAAGGGTGGTTCACATTGATAGTGTAAGATGTCAACACAAGGGTGGTTCACATTGATAGTGTAAGATGTCAACACAAGGGTGGTTCACATTGATAGTGTAATATGTCAACACAAGGGTGGTTCACATCGATAGTGTAATGTCAACACAAGGGTGGTTCACATTGATAGTGTAAGACGTCAACACAAGGGTGGTTCATATTGATAAGTGTAAGATGTCAACACAAGGTTGGTTCACATCGATAGTGTAAGATGTCAACACAAGGTTGGTTCACATTGATAGTGTAAGATGTCAACACAAGGGTGGTTCACATTGATAGTGTAAGATGTCAACACAAGGGTGGTTCACATTGATAGTGTAAGATGTCAACACAAGGGTGGTTCACATCGATAGTGTAATATGTCAACACAAGGGTGGTTCACATTGATAGTGTAATATGTCAACTCAAGGGTGGTTCACATTGATAGTGTAATATGTCAACACAAGGGTGGTTCACATCGATAGTGTAATATGTCCACATTACTTCCAGCATAATATTTTTTATTGTGTTGCAATGTAAATTGTGCAAGTTATTGATAATATTTCGACATGTAGTGACATCATTTGTTCAGTTATTTTTCTATCTTTTAATCTATTAATATATCTATTATATTAATCTCATCTATTTATCTTATCTATATATCCAATCTATGAAATCTATTCCATTATCTCCCCATTTGAACTCATCTCATTATGACCTGGTCTGATCTAATCTATATCTCTACCTGCGTGCATGTGCATATGTATGTATATATCCATCTATGTGTGTGTGCATGCATGCTTCCGTACGTACGCATATGTATGCATCTATCGATCTATGCTGTGGGGCAGGTAAACACAGTACAGTTCATTATATCCATGTCAGCATATTAATTCAACAGGACAATGAAGAAGAAGAAGCAGGTGCAACAATAATTCAGAGACAGATGACACAAAAACTGATCAGAGAAAAGACGAGGACACAAATAATGTACAGAACATAAACTATAGGTATGACCTTATGCAGATCATCAAAGCCACGAGCCATAATGCCAGAAGGTGTATGTGCCAAATCAAAGGTATGCCCAAGCTCATGAAGAGATGCTCCTAGACCTGTGGCATAATTTGCCCAAAAGTACTCTCTAGGGATGAAAATAGAGAAACAAAATACTGAACTTCCTCAAGTAAATTATTTTTGTAATTTCTGTATTCATCAGATCATAATATTATTCTCTTGCTTGACCAGTCTGTGTGCGTGTTGTGAGTTGAGTCATCTGTTGTGATGTGATTTGAGACAGCTGTGTATAAGTATATCGTGATTGCCCGTGTGTTGCTAGGGCCTGAAAGGGGAGCAAAGAATAGCAACAGTTTACCTTCCATGCATGTCATAAAAGGCGACTAAGGAGGTTATGGGATGGAGTTGGCTGTCCCATCCCATATTATCCCAGACAAGTACATTATTCAAACACATGTCTCATGGTGACACATTATTCAAACACATCTCTCAAGGTGACAAACAAGTACATTCTTCAAACACATGTCTCATGGGGTGACAGACAGGCACATTATTCAAACACATGTCTCATGGTGACAGACACTATTCAAACACATGTCTTGTGGCAACAGACAAGTACATTATTCAAACACATTTCTCGCGGTGACATACAAGTACATAATTATTAAACACATGTATCTTGGTGACAGACATTATTCAAACGCACGTCTCGTGGTGACAGATAAGTACATTATTCAAACACACGTCTCGTGGTGACAGACAAGTACATTATTCAAACACATGTCTCATGGTGACACATTATTCAAACACATATCTCAAGGTGACAAACAAGTACATTATTCAAACACGTCTCAGTGTGACATATAAGTACATTATTCAAACACATGTCTGATGGTGACAGACATTATTGAAACATGTTTCACAGTGACAAACAAGTACATTCTTCAAACACATGTCTCATGGGGTGACAGACAAGTGCACTATTCAAACATGTCTTGTGGCAATAGACAAGTGCATTATTCAAACATGTCTCATGGTGACAGACACAAACATTATTCAAACACATGTCTCATGGTGACAGACAAACAATATTCAAACACATGTCTCATGGTGACAGACACAAACATTATTCAAACACATGTCTCATGGTGACAGACACAAACATTATTCAAGCACATGTCTCATGGCAACATACACATACATTATTCACACATGCCTTGTGGCAACAGACAAGTACATTCTGTAAAGGAAACTGGTATACCTAAAATTTAAAAAAATAATTCACTCATATTCTTGTACAATTCCATAATTTCTATGAGACTTTGGTTGACTTTTCATGTACACATTCCACTGTTTCCATGAGACGTTGGGTGACATTTTCATGTGCCATGGTGACAGAAAAGTACATTATTTACACACGTGTTGTTGTGATAGACAAGTATTTACACATGTATCATGGTGACAGACTAGTACATTATTTACACGTCCCGTGATAATAAATCATACTAAAGACAACTAAATCACAGCCGCTGGCTGTCACATGAACGCTTTCTCTATCACCCATTTTCCCCTCCAGAAAACAACACAATTACAAGAAATGTTTCCCTGTGAGCTCATTTATGCAGTCAGAAATGCCATTTTTTAAATATTTAATTTGCAAACTTGAAATCCATTTCTTGAAGAGGCCAAACAACAATGCCGGCAGCCATATACATAAGATGAAATAATCTGGCTAGAATATTGGTCTGGTGAAATCGATGGACAAGAAATGTTGAGGTGAGGGCTTCACATTGACATTCTCTTCTCAGCATGACTTCAATTTAAAGATCATTTAATACACCGGCACTCTTAAACGAGGTACGTCGGCCCGAAACCTCTCACTATATTATTCATGAAAGCGTTATAATAGTGAGCTATGATACAGATGGACGGACAGAACAAGATGAGAATAATAAAAGTTAAGTAGATAAAATTACAATTAGTGAATAAGAGTTTTAATAAATGTATAACGTGTGCATAGATTCTGAAACAATGCCTTCAGTCACGTATTTACCAAATCTTGGCCGCTACAGAAGTATCAATTTCACAAATACAAAACTGCCGCCAGAAGGACAGGACGACATTAATTTGAATAAACAAAACCATCTAACTAGATTACAACCATAGTTACCACTCAATACTTTGAAAAGAACTCAGTTCCCAAGACAAAAAAGCCTAGGAAAACACAACTCTTAAATATATACATGAGTTACAACTGTTTGCAATGCGTAGGTCTTTGGCGTACCATCATCACGAGACATGTGTAAATAATGTACTTGTCTGTCACGACAACACATGTGTAAATACTGTACGTGGCTATAACTGTTTGTTGTAATACAGAAGTCATTGACATAACAAATCATAAGCTCACGCAGGAGAAGACCGCGGTGGACCAATCGCTGACTTCATCAGAGTGTAGCGGCTTCATATATATATATATATATATATATATATATATATATATATATATATATATATATATATTTGTCAAGAACATTACAATAAATAAAACACAAAACAGTGTTACTTGTATGCCTATGAACATATTCTTATTATGATTTGTTATGTCAATGGCTTTTGCATTACAACAGTTATAGACAAGCACAGTATTTACACATGTGTTGTCGTGACAGAGAAGTACATTATTTACACGTCTCGTGATGATGATACGCCAAAGACCTATGCATTACAACAAATGGTTATAGACAAGCACAGTATTTACACATGTGTTATAGTGACAGAAGTAATATATTGTTGCATTACAACAAAGGAGTTCCGGTTACCAGTTACAAGATGGCGTACGTGTATTTCTGTTCTTGATTCTTTTTGGATACGTTAATCGACGATTTAACAAAGTGTCATTGTGAAACTTCCAGTGTTTTTGTAACGGGTGTATAGTTCTAAGTGAAATGAAACCATCAATTAATATTCCAACAAATTCTAAATTGTGCAATAAAATTTTTTAATTCGGCTATTGAAATGTGAGGACTTTGTATCAGACCGGGAAAACATCTAAAGGTTGTTGTGAAATGAGAAAGTATGGTGTGGACATTCTTGGTGTGTGTGTGTGAATCCAGGTGGACAGATTCAGAAAACTTTTTCTATCAAATGAAGAAATGATAATATACACTATGCAGGTTTAGCAATAATAAAGACAAAGAACGCGCGCTCATTGGGTGGCAGCCAGTGAGCGAGCGAATTATATCAGCACACTTCTACACCAACTTCTGACTTCTTTGGTCAGACTTCAAATCAAGCACATTTGCCAGACACCTATATTAGAATGCGTCGCTGGAATTACATCGGACACGCGCTACGAATGGATACCGAAAGACTCCCCTGTCAAGCTTTGATGTGCTCGCCAAAGGGCAAGAGAAAACGAGGAAGACCAAAAGAAACTTTACGTAGAACCATTATAAGAGAACGTTTCACCATCGGTTTCAGAAACAATGAACATCTATTGCAATGAAACGAGAGACATGGAAATTTATCACATCCGCCCTATCTTTGGATCTAGAGCAAACTTCTACAGCAAACATTTCAAGCTGACCTTGATAAACTGTTACGCTCCAGCTAACGACAGCACAGACGAGCAGAAAGACCAGTTCTACAACACACTCATGGACGTAATTAACATGACCCAAGACATGACATTATTGTTGTCTTGGGCGATGTAAATGCTAAAGTGGGAATCCGATAACACATGTGTTGAAAAGTAAATGGGCAAACACGGATTAGGGGATAGTATAAATCAAAACGGGAAGAGGCTACTTGGACTGTGTGAAACATCAAATCTTGCATTAGCCAGTACCTTTTTCCCACACAAAAACATCCATAAAATCAACTGGCACTTTCCCGATAATAAAACATAAAACCAAATCGACCATCTCTGCATCTCAAGAAAATTTCTATCGGCAGTACAATATTAGAGCATTTAGAGGAGCAAATATAAATAGCGATCATAACCTGTGTATTGCGAAAATTAACATCAAGTAAAAAAAAAAATTGTCCATAAAAAGATAGACTTCCAAAGATTGCAATCTGATAGTCTCAAAGAGTTATATAACACAAAATTAAAAAGAAAATCATTACATCAAAAAACTTAAAGGAACAAAATGGGAATGTTAAAGAAAACACTGAGACTCAATGGAAGTGCTTACAAACCGCTATAATAGAGTCAGCAACAAACACTGTAGGGTTTATACAAAAAAAGAGAAGCCTTGGATCAGCAATAGCACATAGTCCAAAATTCAAGAACGAAAACAAGCTAAAATGAACTTACTAGCAGCAAGATCAACCACAACTCAAGAACTCAGCAAACAACAATTATAGAAAAAGAAGTAAAGTCAAACATTAAAAAGGACAAACACCGCCACATCGAGAATCTAACAACTGCAGCGGAAAATGCATAAAAAATAGGCGACAGCAGAACACTATTTAATATCATAAAACAATTAGGTTTTAATATCATAAAACCCACCAAAAACCAACATTCCTGTAAAAGACAAACACGGCAAAATACTGATCTCAGAAGAAGAATAAAAACTAAGGTGGACTGAACACCTTAACGAACTTTTGAACATACCAATAATCACAAACACCCCTACCATAACGGGGATGTTTAGATAACCAAATGCCACTACTAAATACACAATGTGAGAATATAACACTTGAGATCAAATCAACTATAAAAAATTTGAAAAACCATAAAGCCACTGGAGATGACGACATTTCAGGAGAAATGTTAAAATCAGCTGACGACACTTCCCTAAACAATCTATAAAGTCTTTCTCAGTATATTATTACAAAGACTAAGAAATTTCATCGATGAGGCTCTCAGAGAAGAGCAAGCGGGCTTCAGACCTCACC
Organism: Meghimatium bilineatum; assembly: GCA_034231615.1. Taxonomy (NCBI): domain Eukaryota; kingdom Metazoa; phylum Mollusca; class Gastropoda; order Stylommatophora; family Philomycidae; genus Meghimatium; species Meghimatium bilineatum. The sequence goes on from CM067309.1 coordinate 29,660,946, forward strand.
GCTCAACAATCGGTCACATCTACACCTTAAGAACAATAATAGAAGAATCCACAGAAAGACAATCAAAACTCATGATCAATTTTGTAGATTTCCAGGTTTTCATAGTCTTCACAGACCATCACTCTGGAAAATTCTTACGCTTTACGGCATCCCGATGAAATACATCAATATCATAAAAGCTTTTCACTCCGATAAGGCTTGTTGTGTAAGAACAGAAAGTGGTTTTTCCAGCTGGTTCCCAGTGAAAACGGGAGTAAAACAATGATGTGTTTTGTCCCCAATACTGTTTTGCACCGCGATTGACTGGGTGATGAAGAAATGCACGGACCAACCAAAAAAAAAACAAGGAATCAAATGGGTAAACAACAAGACCATGGAAGATCTCGCCTTCGCTAATGATATTGCTCTACTGAGTTCAACACACCAAGATCTCCAGGAAAAAATAGAAAGACTTTAATTTTTTGCGCAACAGATAGACCTTGAAATAAACACATACAAAACGAAAATCATCAACTTTATAGGCCTGACAGAATCAAGTAAACTACATGACAATATACTAGACAACCTTTCCAATTTCGGATATTTGGGAAGCAAGATAACAGCAGACGGTGATACCAACTCAGAAATGAAGACTCGAATCGCTTTCGCCTAAAAACGCCTTTAACTTCAATCATCTGGAGACCGAAGATTGCAAGTAAACACATCAAACTGCGACTATTCAATGTAAGTGTGATTCCATTATTGACATATGGATGTGAAAGTTAGAAATCTACCGCAATAATGGATAAGAAGTTAGTTGCCTTCGAGAATAGATGCCTCAGAAGCATCACAAATACTGTACTAATTGGAAAGACTTCAAATCAAACGACATACTAAGAAAGGAGACAAAACAAGAATAGGTGACGAAAATCATCAGAAAACGCTGCTGGACATACATTGGCCACTTACTTAGAATGAAGGAATAAATAATACCACGACAAGTCTTCATGTGGACACCAGAGGGGCCAAGAAAACAGGGAAGACCAAAACATAACGCTCAAAAGAAGTTTTATGAATGAATTAAAATCAACAGGCATAAATGCACAAGATCTGCAATCCTTGGCAACTGACCGACAGGCATGGAGAACTATGACATCCGCCCTATGAGCCAAACTTGGCAAAAGAGGAACTGACCTACTGATACAAACGGTACTTACTTCTCTTTTATCTTATGTTAACCCTAAAATCGTGAAACATTTATCAACAATTAATGAAACATTGATCGACCTACATTCTCAATTAAAAAAAAAAAAAAAAAAGAACTCGACAAAAGAGTCCAGATTTTTAGAAAATAATCCATGATTCCCAACGTGATCGAAAAATCTCAGATACTGGGGAAAATTCCCAGGAGTGGTAACGCTGGTTAAAACCACAAACGTAATTTGGATAAAACCATAATATAAATTGAAGGGGTACGACGTATAGCCTGCCACAAGGACTGACATTTGGGAGGGAGAGTGAAAATAATGAAAGCAAAGTTACAGAGACAAAGATATGTAAAGGCAAGGAAGAGAGGGGAGTTACAAGACAAGGATGGACTGAGATACAGCGACCACATCATGAGTCTTCGGGGATTTCATCATCAAATACCGTCTCCGCAACGAAGGTTGACTGCAACATACCTTCAAAATCCCATGTCTCTTGTTTTGGTGGTGCATTCTGCTAGACTGTAACCTGTCCATCTTGTGATGTTACTCCCCTACGTATCTGTCTATCTCTTGCTTGACTTCCTTGGACTTTACTTGAGTAAGGTCCTCAAAAAGGTGTTAGTTAACTAGCTTGTCGTCGGATCATCATCAATGTAAACTGGACACGTCAATAATTGCTCCGATCTCTCCCTGAGTGCATCCGCTATTATACTTCTGCTGACAGTACCGATCCTCTGCTGGTTGACCACCATTCTTCTGCGCCCTCTAAAAAAATGTTCACTTTTAGCAACACCGCATTTCAAACCATTATCTTTAATCCTGGATGTTGAAAAGGAATCATCATCCACACTAGTCTCACTCGTATGCTATATCTCTTATGGAGTTCAAAACGTCTGCTAGATCCATTGCCCTATCGTCCTGTGCCACAATCGCGCATGACGCCAGTTGATCTGCTCTTTCATTACTTCGAACACCCACATTTTCCGGCACGAAATAAATGTAATTACTTTCGACCTCGCCTTTCTCAAGGCCTCAATCCACTACTCGCAAACGAGACCCACTTGTACTTTCCTAATTATACTCATACAGTCACTCAAGATGCAGATCCGTGTTACCTTCTGTGTGCCGCAAATGCCTTGGTCACCGCCATAATATCCATGGTCATGCGTGCTACTCGTAGTCACAGTAAAGGCCCCACTCTCATTCCTGATCGTTTTACCTACGCACTGAGCTGTGAAAGCCCAAGCGATGCGGACAAGATGTAACGTCTTTTAATGTATTTAAAAGACGACACATAATCGGGGATTTACCTTAACAAAGAGAGGTAATTTCAACGTTTTCATGGGATATTTCGTAACCTCTATGGGGAGAAATAATTAAGGGAGTTCAACTCCCCCCCCCCCACTTTTTTCTAGAAGAATGGGGGAAACACAGATGAGATGTATGCAAGAAAACTTCAATATCAAAGATTGAATGAGACAGACGACAATAATGGTTATTTAAGTCGTTATTAGCATGACATCCGTCACCAGGAGACAACAAGTCGACGAGGTAAGTAATATCAACGTTGTCTCATTATTCAAAAATGCTAGTGGCTGCAATATTGTGCCCGTTAGGAGTTTCCAGTGAATACACAGCACTTTCGCACATAACCCTCCCTCTTTTCTATTACACTCGTGAACAGCTTATGCAATGTTTGTTTTGCGTTCGCTCCGTAATAATCAGTACGGATATTTGTGCAATTTTCGCGGGAAATTAGTTACGTTGTGCAACCGTTATGCGCCTTTTAGGCTTAGCACTGCCGATTTCGGCATACCTTGACATTTCGGGTGGGCTACTCTAGCCTGTGACAGCCTTCCTATCTGTTACCAGGCGGTGAATGTGTACCGACTCTCCGCCGAAACGGTTTGTCCTTTACGTCTATCTTGCATGAGATGTTCCACAATCAGCGAACTTGTCTCGTTTAATTAGACGTATTGTTCCCGTGCCCATCGGGTACTGAACCCCTTCTCATCCGCTAGCCTGGTTCCGATTTGGGAAGAACTAGACAGAAGAGTTAGGCTGGCCGTTCGGCCTCTTAACCGAGATGTCGTTCGACGTCGTAAACCCCACGTCCAAGTCTATACACATATTTATGAGCGTCGGGAACAAACATTTTGTTCTCCGCGAGCATGATTCCGGTATAGGAAAAACTCGACAGTAGAGTTGGGGCCGCGCTGAGATCACAGGTAACTAGAAGCATGTCTCCAGCAAACAAAACTTTAGTTCAGATTTCCTTGACACGTTTTCCGTTCTCTTTGCACATGACGCTGCGCCGGTGTGCTTCCCTCTCAGTGTACTCATTATGCTATCATAATGATGACTGCCACATCAATTCTTAACATTTCTTATAACATCTTCCGATTTCGTAACATCTGCATTGGTCGCCCTCCAATGCTTTCGCTGAAATGACTAGCTTCACAGTGTGTTGACAGTGCTGTTGCATGTGTTAGCGCAGAGGCATCTGAGATATCGCCAGTCTTGTTTTCAGTCAAACCTCTTTCCATCTGCTACCTCCACATTTACAGATACGATCCCCAAAAGTTTTGACCAGAACCAGCAGGAGCAACTGTATTTCTGCTTCCATGGTGCAACACGGAGAGGTACTTTTGGGATCTTGGTTATTTGCTAATCTTGGGGCGAGAGCAATGCGGTACACTTTGCACCCCATCTTATGCAATGAACATGCAGACTGTCTAGAGATGGGTATATTTATGGCAATAAGAGATAAGATGTGTCATTCAGAGCAGAGGTCACCAATCTTTTAGAGTTGGATGGAGAATTTCTTGAATGGTTTGAGAGTTCTGCATTGCTATATAACTCCTATACTAACATATAGATGCGAGTCTTGGACAATAAACAAATTGGAAAGTGTGAAATTAAAGGCAATAGAGATGTGGTTGAACAGAAGAATGCTGAGAATACCATAGACTACCAGAAAAATTAATGTGGAGGTGTTCAAAGAGTCAAATGCGAAACGGACCTTAATAAAAAATATAAGAAAAAGACAATCTTCATTTTTTGCCCACTTCATGAGACTGGGAGGTTTGGAAAACACAGTCACAACAGGCAAGATTAAAGGCAATCGAGACATAGGGCGATAACGTGAGAAAATATCAGACAGTTTGACAACCTGGAAACAGCAATCTTGATACACAATGCTGAAGATAAGTAAACTAAAGTAGGAAGCGAGAGGATAAATTAAACATTCTTGAAACTATAATGATAATGGTTTAATTTAATGTCAAATAAGTTTAATTTATCTTCTGGCTTCCTACTTGAATTTAATTGTATAAGCAATTATTTGAAGCAAAATGGTACTGTCTATTTATGTTATCCATGTTTACAAGAAGACCTGTTGAATCCTGTAGAACTAATATGGATGTTATTTGTTTGTTGTTACTGAGGATACTTCAATACATGTATGGAATGTTCGCTGTTGTTGTAATAGTCCTTGTCTTGATTGGTCCATTCTAAGTGGCAATGTTTGAATCACAGTTTGAATGTCTTGATAAAATTGCATCTTTTTTTGGAGGTGCGGTTAGTCAAGCACGGAAAAACCTGTTTACCTTTACCCTTGTGGCCAGGCGATTTGGTGCTGTCAGAACGGACTGGTTTAATGCTGGAGATAGAGAGCTGTGGAGAGTCATGATCGCCTATGCCAGCATGGCGCCTGATGATTTTATATATATATTGATCTTTTCTAGTATTCTAATTGCCTGGGCCATCACAGCTCAGTCTGTAGGGAAGATCATCAAAGAGGAGAGTGGCACATTTGCTGTGACTACAAGCAGCATGACTATGGAGATTATGGCAGTGACTTGCTGTGACTACAAGCAGCATGACTATGGAGATTATGGCAGTGACTTGCTGTGACTACAAGCAGCATGACTATGGAGATTATGGCAGTGACTAAGGCCTTGAACTGAGTGAGTACTGAAAGAGTAACTCATGTCCCCATCCTCAGTAACTAATGAGCATGATCAGACAAATAAAATGGGTTACATTTGAGAACAGTGGCTTGAGGCAGTCCAGAGGTCAAGCAAAATGAATTAAACATGTTACTAAAACACTTACCTTGCCTATTAATAAAAATATATTAAAAAAAGTATATATAAAAAAAACATACAATAATACAGTCCAGAGGTCAACGTTGGAATGTGTCACATTCATTATTGTGCCTGGTCATTTGGTGTTCAAGGCAACGAGAGAGCAGATCAGCTGGCTTGCACGCACTGCAAAAGTGTCTGATGGTAGAACAATGTATCACATCGGCATATTGAACTCATTACGAGAAACAACATGGGCAAATGAATGATGGTCATGTCCTTTCTTCATGTCCAGAATAAAGAAACTGGGGTTGAAATGCAGCATTGCCAGAAATTAGTGCTACTGTATTCGTAGAACAATGAACCAAGAGCTTGAACTGTCAGTCATAGTGTAATCCAAGAAGAGATTGTATGACACCATGTCCGGAGAGCAATAAAGATGATGATCCGATGACTAATTAATTAACTTAACCCAGAGAACATGGACTTGAGCACTGGTTCTCTCCCTGTGTGTATGAATTCAGTAACCAATTTGTCTCACCCCGTTGACATGCCTGTTTTTAATTACCTAATGTACTAAAGAAACTATGACAAGGTATTAACATAAGAACCAAATTGTGTTAACTATGAACATGTGTATTTCCTGTGGCGAAATATGGATGTGAAGCATAGACACTAAATAAAACAGTGGTTAAGAGAATAACAGCATTTGAATTAAAGTGTTATAAAAGAGTTTTGAGAATACCATGGACAGCAAGGAAAACAAAACAGGAGATTTTACGATTAATGTCCTGGAAGGCTGGCTTCTGAACACCATATTAAAGAAAAAGCTAGTTTTCTTCGGTCACATTAAGAGACACGATGGCATGGAGAGAGTGTTACTGGAGGGGATGATGGAAGGCAACAGGGGCAAAGGCCGCCCAAGACGCCGCTGGACAAAAGACATTAAAGAATGCCTGCGCATATCACTGGAAGAGGCAGGACAGCTTGCTCAAGACCGTGGAAAATTCAAGAGATCCATAGGAAAGACTACGTTCTGGAAAGAATATGTCACCTGATGATGATGAATGTTCTACTTCTTTGATGGGTTCTTATTTCAAGTTCTGTGTGTCTAGTTGTATTTAAGTCTGTGTTTTTGTTTGAATCTTTTTACATTTCCCTACAGTATTCCATCCACATGTTCAGAATATCTTTGTTTTCTGTTAGTGTGTTTCCCAACTTATCTTTAATTGTTTATGTGGCAGGTAGAAACCTTTACTGTCGGTGTTTTGTTCCTTTAAACATTATTCTGGTCTACCCATGTTTATGCAGTTCATTTTCATTACACTTCTTGCAAATGTAGTTTCTATTGTTCTTTCTAATCTTTCTTCCTGTTTTATCTAGTTTGTTTCTTGTATGCTTCTCTTTGTTTGTCCTTTGTTAGTGATTTGATTTTCTCCTGTTGTTGATCAATTCTAATTTTTCATCTGCAGTGTGATCTTTTCTTTTTGGGTAAACTTATATCTAGCCAATTAAAACCTGACATCTGACTTATTATGAAGTTTGAATGTAGTGAAATTATTTATCTACACCTTTTACTAAGTCTTGTTTGTTATCTGTTGTTTCACTGATGTCTAGCCCACTTTCTGTTGATTCACTTATGTCTGTCCCACTATATGTTGTTTCACTGACGTCTAGCCCACTTTCTGTTGATTCACTTATGTCTGTCCCACTAGTATCTGTTTCACTGACGTCTAGCCCCCATTCTGTTGATTCACTTATGTCTGTCCCACTATTATCTGTTTCACTGATGTCTAGTCCACTTTCTGTTGATTCACTTATGTCTGTCCCACTATTATCTGTTTCACTGATGTCTAGCCCACTTTCTGTTGATTCACTTATGTCTGTCCCACTATATGTTGTTTCACTGATGTCTAGCCTACTTTCTGTTGATTCACTTATGTCTGTCCCACTATTATCTGTTTCACTGATGTCTAGTCCACTTTCTGTTGATTCACTTATGTCTGTCCCACTATTATCTGTTTCACTGATGTCTAGCCCCCTTTCTGTTGATTCACTTATGTCTGTCCCACTATTATCTGTTTCACTGACGTCTAGCCTACTTTCTGTTGATTCACTTATGTCTGTCCCACTATATGTTGTTTCACTGAAGTCTAGCCCCCTTTCTGTTGATTCACTTATGTCTGTCCCATTATTATCTGTTTCACTGACGTCTAGCCCCCTTTCTGTTGATTCACTTATGTCTGTCCCACTATTATCTGTTTCACTGATGTCTAGCCTACTTTCTGTTGATTCACTTATGTCTGTCCCACTATTATCTGTTTCACTGACGTCTAGCCCCCTTTCTGTTGATTCACTTATGTCTGTCCCACTATATGTTGTTTCACTGACGTCTAGCCCACTTTCTGTTGATTCACTTATGTCTGTCCCACTATTATCTGTTTCACTGATGTCTAGCCCACTTTCTGTTGATTCACTTATGTCTGTCCCACTATTATCTGTTTCACTGATGTCTAGCCTACTTTCTGTTGATTCACTTATGTCTGTCCCACTATATGTTGTTTCACTGACGTCTAGCCCACTTTCTGTTGATTCACTTATGTCTGTCCCACTATTATCTGTTTCACTGATGTCTAGCCCACTTTCTGTTGATTCACTTATGTCTGTCCCACTATTATCTGTTTCACTGACGTCTAGCCCCCTTTCTGTTGATTCACTTATGTCTGTCCCACTATTATCTGTTTCACTGATGTCTAGCCTACTTTCTGTTGATTCACTTATGTCTGTCCCACTATCTGTTGTTGCACTGATGTCTAGCCCACTTTCTGTTGATTCACTTATGTCTGTCCCACTATATGTTGTTTCACTGATGTCTAGCCTACTTTCTGTTGATTCACTTATGTCTGTCCCACTATTATCTGTTTCACTGATGTCTAGCCCACTTTCTGTTGATTCACTTATGTCTGTCCCACTATTATCTGTTTCACTGATGTCTAGCCCACTTTCTGTTGATTCACTTATGTCTGTCCCACTATATGTTGTTTCACTGATGTCTAGCCTACTTTCTGTTGATTCACTTATGTCTGTCCCACTATTATCTGTTTCACTGACGTCTAGCCCCCTTTCTGTTTATTCACTTATGTCTGTCCCACTATTATCTGTTTCACTGATGTCTAGCCTACTTTCTGTTGATTCACTTATGTCTGTCCCACTATATGTTGTTTCACTGATGTCTAGCCTACTTTCTGTTGATTCACTTATGTCTGTCCCACTATTATCTGTTTCACTGATGTCTAGCCCACTTTCTGTTGATTCACTTATGTCTGTCCCACTATTATCTGTTTCACTGATGTCTAGCCCACTTTCTGTTGATTCACTTATGTCTGTCCCACTATTATCTGTTTCACTGATGTCTAGCCCACTTTCTGTTGATTCACTTATGTCTGTCCCACTATTATCTGTTTCACTGATGTCTAGCCTACTTTCTGTTGATTCACTTATGTCTGTCCCACTATCTGTTGTTGCACTGATGTCTAGCCCACTTTCTGTTGATTCACTTATGTCTGTCCCACTATATGTTGTTTCACTGATGTCTAGCCTACTTTCTGTTGATTCACTTATGTCTGTCCCACTATTATCTGTTTCACTGATGTCTAGCCTACTTTCTGTTGATTCACTTATGTCTGTCCCACTATTATCTGTTTCACTGATGTCTAGCCCACTTTCTGTTGATTCACTTATGTCTGTCCCACTATCTGTTGTTGCACTGATGTCTAGCCCCCTTTCTGTTGATTCACTTATGTCTGTCCCACTATATGTTGTTTCACTGATGTCTAGCCTACTTTCTGTTGATTCACTTATGTCTGTCCCACTATCTGTTGTTTCACTGATGTCTAGCCCACTTTCTGTTGATTCACTTATGTCTGTCCCACTATATGTTGTTTCACTGATGTCTAGCCTACTTTCTGTTGTTTCACTGATGTCTATCCAGCTATCTGCTGTTATGGTACATCTAGCCCATTATCTATTCATTCACTGATGTCAAGCTCATTATCAATAAATATGATTGAAGTGTAGCCCATTATTGATATGAATAATTGAAGTGTAACTCATTATCGATAAGTATGGTTGAAGTGTAGCCACTTTTTGATATGCATGATTGAAGTGTAGCCAATTATTGATAAGTATGATTGAAGTTTAGCCCATTATCTGTAGAGTTATCTCAGATTTTATAAATACTTACCTGTAAGCACTATCATCCATCAGTTTTCTTCTATCTATTCGCGTCCTATTGGTTAGACAAGTATTAAATGTAGCCAGACTCTCAGCCCAGGTGTGCAGGTTACCTGTGCCAAACAGGGCAAGACCTCCTCCACCTATTAAAAGAAACATTAAATAACATTAATTGAAGCTATAAAATCTGAGAATAATTTCTTGTCTTCAGTCAATCTGGTACTCATTCATTTTCAGTAAATGAATGTAAAGTGTCATCAGACAATATTTCAATTGTAGCACATGTGATGATGTTGTTTTGATTGTAGCACATGTGATGATGTTGTTTTGATTGTAGCACGTGTGATGATGTTGTTTTGATTGTAGCACATGCGATGATGTTGTTTTGATTGTAGCACATGTGATGATGTTGTTTTGATTGTAGCACATGTGATGATGTTGTTCTGATTGTAGCACATGTGATGATGTTGTTTTGATTGTAGCACATGTGATGATGTTGTTTTGATTGTAGCACATGTGATGATGATGATGTTGATGGAACACATCATACCCATGAAATAGATACCGGTATCACAATTGCATCTGGATTATTTGCAATCTAAATTGCTTTTTAATCCATTGCCAAGAAAGACCTATTTTGTGATTCTTTGCCTTTGATGGTTCTTCACTCACTGTGAGTTGAGATTCTGAAATACATTTCTCTGTACAGCCCTGCTGAGCAAAGGATGTCAATTGAATTGGACTTGTAAAAAGCAGTGTTAGTAATAATATTTAGAAATCTTGTTTTAAGTGGTTTTGCATTTAATCTGATGTTTACGTGCTTTCTATGGGGATCCATGTGGATTTTCGTAGACTAGTTCCCTAGGTTTGATATTGTATATTTAACTAAACTTTCTTTAGTTCACTAGATATCTAATAGTGTAACAAATGAAATGACTTGTCTAGTTTCAGAAAATGTTTTGAATGCTAGACGTGACTTTTTATAGTTATTTGGCAATCTTGTCTACCTACCAAGAAAATCAATACAAGGTAACTGCGTGAAACATAAAAACAATTGTACTTACGTATTACACAGGTTTATATAATCACTTCAATCAGACAAAATGATATAAACCTGTGTAATACGTAATTACGATCTACCTACCAAGACTAGGCTCTAGATCACAAGACTTATAGTGCTAACTTCACTAGACACACCTCTGTCAATAACATTCGAAGAATTAGACAAGTGTGATATGACCATCATCTGTGATACTGAATCAAAGGTCCATGTTAATGACCTGAAGCTGAGTGATACTAAATCACACAAGTCTATGTCAATGACCTGAAGCTGAGTGATACTAAATCACACAAGTCTATGTCAATGACCTGAAATTCAGTAATCTTTCTTTAACATAAGCTGACATCTCATCATGATCATCAGGTGCCATGCCGGCTGGCGTAGGCGATCATGGCTCTCCACAGCTCTCTGTCTACAGTATTATGTATCAAGACCGTTGTTGTTTCCCTATCATGCCAGGTTGTCAAACTAACATTTTCTCACATTGTCTCCCTCTATCTTTGTTGCTTTTAATCTTGCCTGTTGTGACTATGTAAATAAACTATGTAAGCTGACACCTAAGTAAACATTAAAGTGACATTGAGAAAACAAAAATTGACCAGTAAACTTCAAACTCACCCAATGCAGTGTGTCCTTTAGTGTGCTTGAGAATCTCACTGTGTGTTTTTGGCGGGTCTTCATCTTTTGGTAAATGATAACGTGTGAAGGACATGAAGCAGTAAAATTTTGACCGTGATTTGCTGGAAAACAGGGGTGATGTCATCAGTTCTTTCCCTAAGAAACTCCACAGCTCATAACTGAATGTAGAAACAAGAAAGGTTATCATTATAAACAATAACAAATAACAATATGTCTTCTAACTCTTGATTCTTGATTAGAAACTGGCCTCACAGCACGTGGGGCATTCCCATAAGTGCTCCGCCCTCTGTTCCAGCAGACATCCGACTCGATGGTGTTTCGAGTCTAATGCCGCCGAAACAGACGTCGACATCAGGGCACAACTCTGGCCCTTGCGACAGGTTTCTTTGTTGTTCCGCCCACACACGCAGTGTCTGTAACTAGTTCAAGCACAAAATCAGCCTGTCAGAACAACATGGTAACTGTTATCGAAGGTTACGACTACAGGATTGTATAGATGACGTGTCATGAAGCTTCTATAAGAAGATGACATCAATATAAAGGCATGTCATCTACTAAGGTTTTCTGTTGCATAGTTGGTTTGTCTAGTGAGCCATTGGTGATCTAACTATTGAACTATCATCTAGTGTCAGTTTGCATATCAACAGCTTATTCAATAAAAAATGTCCTCCAACGTTCAAACAAATACTGGCATAAAATAACATACAATGCAAATAATATGCAGACAATGTGAATATGAATATTAGAGGAGAAAGAGAAGCATCTACAATGCATGGAGAAAGTTAAGTGAAAATAAATAATATACAATGATGAAATGGGAAAAGAGAAATGTGGTGAAAAATATTAGGTAACACATAAAAACAATTTAGGGACAGTCAGGAAAACAAATTGGAGAAAATGTGCAATGCTTAAGTCATATGGAGAATTGAAAATGGATGAAAAATGTGGATAAAAATGAAAGCAAAGATGACATCATGGAGGTAATATCAAAAATGTGAAGTAGAAAGAAAAAAGGAATATTTGAAAATGCAAGAACAATGTCATTTAATTTTGAAAAATATTTTATCTTAAAATTTAAGAACATGCACCCATTTTCAGCTTTGTACACAGTATGGCAACCTAGAATGAGCTTGTCACAGATTTGACAGTACATGTTTTAAAAAAAAAAATTTAATAAAAATAAAACCCAACTGATACATAGAAACTAAACAGCATCTGAATATGTGACATTATTAGAGTAAAATTGGGAAATAAATTGTTTGATATTGTGATTATACATTTGTCAGGTGTATGATATTGTAATTATACATGTGTCAGGTGTATGATATTGTAATTATACATGTGTCAGGTGTATGATATTATAAATATACATGTGGCAGGTGTATGATATTGTAATTATACATGTGTCAGGTGTATGATATTGTAATTATACATGTGTCAGGTGTATCATATTGTAATTATACATGTGTCAGGTGTATGATATTGTAATTATACACATGGCAGGTGTATGATATTGTAATTATACATGTGTCAGGTGTATGATATTGTAATTATACATGTGTCAGGTGTATGATATTATAAATATACATGTGGCAGGTGTATGATATTGTAATTATACATGTGTCAGGTGTATGATATTGTAATTATACATGTGTCAGGTGTATCATATTGTAATTATACATGTGTCAGGTGTATGATATTGTAATTATACACATGGCAGGTGTATGATATTGTAATTATACATGTGTCAGGTGTATGATATTGTAATTATACATGTGTCAGGTGTATGATATTGTAATTATACACATGGCAGGTGTATTATATTGTAATTATACATGTGTCAGGTGTATGATATTGTGATTATACATGTGGCAGGTGTATGATATTGTAATTATACATGTGTCAGGTGTATGATATTGTAAATATACATGTGGCAGGTGTATGATATTGTAAATATACATGTGGCAGGTGTATGATATTGTAATTATACATGTGGCAGGTGTATGATATTGTAATTATACATGTATCAGGTGTATGATATTGTAATTATACATGTGTCAGGTGTATGATATTGTAATTATACATGTGTCAGGTGTATGATATTGTAATTATACATGTGTCAGGTGTATTATATTGTAATTATACACGTGTCAGGTGTATGATATTGTAATTATACACGTGTCAGGTGTATTATATTGTAATTATACACGTGTCAGGTGTATGATATTGTGATTATACATGTGGCAGGTGTATGATATTGTAATTATACATGTGTCAGGTGTATGATATTGTAATTATACATGTGTCAGGTGTATGATATTGTAATTATACATGTGTCAGGTGTATGATATTGTAATTATACACATGGCAGGTGTATGCTATTGTGATTATACATGTGTCAGGTGTATGATATTGTAAATATACATGTGGCAGGTGTATGATATTGTAATTATACATGTGTCAGGTGTATTATATTGTAATTATACATGTGTCAGTTGTATTATATTGTAATTATACATGTGTCAGGTGTATGATATTGTAAATATACATGTGGCAGGTGTATGATATTGTAATTATACATGTATCAGGTGTATGATATTGTAATTATACATGTGTCAGTTGTATTATATTGTAATTATACATGTGTCAGGTGTATGATATTGTAATTATACACGTGTCAGGTGTATTATATTGTAATTATACATGTGTCAGGTGTATGATATTGTGATTATACATGTGGCAGGTGTATGATATTGTAATTATACATGTGTCAGGTGTATGATATTGTAAATATACATGTGGCAGGTGTATGATATTGTAAATATACATGTGGCAGGTGTATGATATTGTAATTATACATGTGTCAGGTGTATGATATTGTAATTATACATGTGTCAGGTGTATGATATTGTAATTATACATGTGTCAGGTGTATGATATTGTAATTATACATGTGGCAGGTGTATGATATTGTAATTATACATGTGTCAGGTGTATGATATTGTAATTATACATGTGTCAGGTGTATGATATTGTAATTATACATTTGTCAGGTGTATGATATTGTAATTATACATGTGTCAGGTGTATGATATTGTAATTATACATGTGGTAGGTGTATGATATTGTAATTATACATGTGGCAGTTGTATGATATTGTAATTATACATGTGTAAGGTGTATGGGTTACTGACTATTGTGAGAATCTCACAACACTTTTAACATAAAGTTTCCTCCAGCAGACATTGAAGGGCTTCATGTTGACCTATTCCTGTAAATACACTGGTTAAGCACACTATTATTTTCTCCAGTGAGGGATTGATCACTACCCATATAATGTTATACCCAATTCTCCAAATTATCAATTATAGAACCCATGCATAATTTTTGGCTATGTTATCTATACATCATACATTGACTACACATTTTGGATGTTTCTGCTTTAAAATATCTGCAGTCTAGTCTTCGTGAATTTACTGTTATATTTATCCTCTTTGTTTGTGTTTATCCTGAGAAAGGCCTTGTGGTGGAAACATTGTTTTTATGTGTGCTATGTATACTGTCATCTATATTTGTTCACGTCTGTTGATGAATAGTAAAGCTAACTACCTAGCGTCCTGCATAGGTACATCATAAGTCAGTTGACTACTGTGGTTGAAAAACAGAAAAAAATCAACTATTAAGTGGACTGAGAAAAACAGAAAAAAATCAACTATTAAGTCGACTGAGAAAAACAGAAAAAAATCAACTATTAAGTAGACAGAGAAAAACAGAAAAATCAACTGTTAAGTGGACAGATAAAAACAGAAAAATCAACTGTTAAGTGGACAGAGAAAAACAGAAAAAAATCAACTATTAAGTGGACAGAGAAAAACAGTAAAATCAACTATTAAGTGGACAGAGAAAAACAGAAAAAAATCAACTATTAAGTGGACAGAGAAAAACTTACCCTGTCATAGAATAAGCTTCTTCCAGCATTAGTTTACTTTTAAACACATGACAAACTGGCATATTCTCAGAATCAGTCTCCACTTGGAATGTGACTCTGCCAAAGCCATGCTCCTTCATTTTTTCTGCCGTTAGGGTCTGGATAACTTGGGCACCAAAACTAATTCTCCTACTGGCTGATGTTGGTGAGCAGTCTGTGTTGTCAGGACCCTAATAGCAACAAATTCAGTGTCTAATACATATTTTCATAATAACATCTATACAGAATATGCAAACAGTTTATTGTCAAACAAACAACTATACGAGGTTATCTTTCATGTCATTCATCATCATCAGATGCCGTGCTAACTGGCACAGGCTGTCAGAAACTCCACAACTCTCTATTTCCAGTAGTATATTTAATTAGCATTGTTGCTGTCACTGTTTCAAATTAATAACATAATTAATAAGCATTGAGAAATCAGAAAACATTGGAAAGATATCTCCGATTAGTGACAGACTATGAAATACTTTCTCTCACTGTCATCCTCGATCACTCTTGCCGTCAATCTTGCCTGTTGTAACTATTATCTCCATCTTCTTCTTGTCTCATAAAGTAAACAAAACAATAAAGATAGTCTGCTTCTGATATTATTCAGTGAATCCTGTTTGCCATTTCACTTTTTAATTTACATCCTCATTAGTTTTTCTAGTTGACAATGATTCTCAGCATTCTTCTATAAAGTCGCAAATCAATCTTGTGTGCCATCATGACTTTCTGCTTGGGAGAATAATGTGGCGGTTTACACATCATTAAATTCAGTTAGTGAGTTAACAAGAAACTGGATATTAGTTTAAATTCATAGTGCTTCAGGAAACCCATAAGCCGCAGTGCTTCAGGAAACCCATAATCCATAGTGCTTCAGAGAACCCATAAGCCATAGTGCTTCAGGAAACCTATGCATGCTTAGTCTTGCCAAGAATATATTCAAGGCAATGTTTTCTGTTAGTTTCGGTTCCTCACTGGTTATAACACACAACTCACTGTGCCCAGCCCTATGATACTGGTAGTGGCCCATCTCAAAGACCCTAGCCACAGTGATACTCATTACACCTTGGTCATAGTCATTCGGTTGTGTACATTGGACTATAGAAATCACTTTATGATTGAGAACCGCCTCGTCCATACCATGGGGTAATTATTCGAATCTGCCTGAATTAACATTTGACACATATTCTTCCTTATACATCTCTCTCTTCACATTCATTTAAAGACAAGATTCCACTGTATTTTGTGCGTGGTATCCTGATTATTTACACCAACAGAATACACCACCAATCTCTTGAATGGATACCTACAGGCAGAAGAACCAGGGGTAGACCAAAAGAAACACTCGGAAGAACAATACTTAGAGAAAGTAAAACAATCAATATCCATACTATTCACGAATTGCACAGAATAGCATTGAACAGACAGAATTGGAGAGATCTGACCTCTGCCCTATGCGCTAACTTCAGAGAAAAAGGTAAATGATGATGATGATCCTGATTATTTGTGCCCCTTTTGGCTGGTTGCCTCCATCTTCAGCACACTGCTTACTTGGGCAGGACTACGGTCCTGCTCGAGTGGGACTGCCAGACCAGTCTTAGTTTCCAGCACCTGATGACTGAAATAAGCCACATTACCACTTCACGGCGCTGGCCTCGATGCAGGCAGCACAGAGTACTAAACATTTACTTCAAGAGTGTTCTGAGTATGAAACGCTGAGGCAGACATATTGGCCACTGTATGAACTACAAAAGACAGTGAGTTTTATTGAGGAGACAGAATTACAGATATAGACATGTTTGAAGGGAACGAAAGAAGAAGAAGAAACACTCATTTACACATATGTCCTATGCCTCTTCTGTTCCATCAATGTTTTCTCTAAGTTTTTAGAACAGCTGACTCTATCTTTGGTTCTGTCATTCTTGTCTTCTAACGTTCTTCCGGCATCTCAATTTGCAGTCACAAATCAGACCCAGCCATTAATGGCAACAATTATATTACTTTTGTTTTAAATTGTGCATTTTCTTTGTATAAATGCTGTACTTTCCTCATCATTTAATCACATTTCTGAGGTTGCCTCTGTCTTTTTTGTTGCTTTCCAGACGAGACAATTTTATCATGTAGTCTCTTCATTAGATTTCGAGGAATATACCATTTCCACTTGTGAAATCAGCTTGTCAGTTCCTACGTAAACACAAGCTTTTTTTTAAAATGTTATTTTATTTTTCATCGCATTCATTTGTATTTCATGCCATGCTCATCTTCGCTTGCGAAGGAGGAACATCATCATCATCAAGTAAACTCTTAACAAACATAACTCATCAATGCAGTAGGTACCTTTCCGTCTTTCCAGATGATAGTATTATTGTTGTGCTGCAATAAATATAATCTACGATGACGGAAGTGACCCATAAGACCAATTTGAGTCTAAAAGACTCTTCCATGATATGTACAAGAAATTACAGGCCCACTTGTACCATCGTGTTCTGTTATGTCTTAGCCGTGCAGCCCCTCTTACCACTTTCTCCTTTGTTTTTACACCATTCCTGATCTTTTCCCTCCATGCAGCATAATCGATGGCATCCATTACCCATGATTCCATATCAGTATCTGTGTCATGCATATCACATTTGAATATGTCTTTGTACCCACATAGAGAGTGATCCTGAGATGTTTTCCCTGACTGTAACTCTCCATAAATTAGATGTTTCAGTATTGTGCCATTTTTTACTATGGCCCAGCCATCTGAATCTTCTTAGACTGAGCATAGAAAATACTGTGGTAGTGTCTTTCCTTTTTTCACAATAAATCAGTGACTGCGTCCTGCCACCTAACTCCAAGAATTCTATATACAATTCAAGAATACCTCATGTGACAGCTGTTTAGAAAATCATTTTTTCTGGTGCCTATATGTTGCCCCTTTTTACTGCCATAGATGAGGGTGCTCTGAGGACAAAAGCCTGGTAAACGAAGAATTTAGTTTTTATAGTTAATTTTTAGTTTCTCCAGACACTTTGTTAGTCTTTTCATTGTTATTGATGACTGGTCAATCCTGAAGCTTATTTCTTGCTCTAGGGATAATTTATTATTGAGGATCCTAGACATGTAAAATGGTCAACTAACTCTAGATCAACACCATCGATAACAAGTTGCAGCTGCTTAATGGTAACTTGCATCTTAATATGTGTTTTCTTTTTGCTGCTGAATTAGAGAACACAATCCTGAATTTTCACAAAGACATCACTATCAGAGAACACAATCCTGAATTTTCACAAAGACATCACTATCAGAGAACACAATCCTGAATTTTCACAAAGACATCACTATCAGAGAACACAATCCTGAATTTTCACAAAGACATCACTATCAGAGAACACAATCCTGAATTTTCACAAAGACATCACTATCAGAGAACACAATCTCGAATTTTCACAAAGACATCACTATCAGAGAACACAATCTCGAATTTTCACAAAGACATCACTATCAGAGAACACAATCTCGAATTTTCACAAAGACATCACTATCTGAGAACACAATTTCGAATTTTCACAAAGACATCACTATCAGAGAACACAATCCTGAATTTTCACAAAGACATCACTATCAGAGAACACAATCCTGAATGATGAATGTTCACAGAAGACAGCACTATTGGAGGACACAATCCTGAATGATGAATGTTCACAGAAGGTTGACGAGTTGGAATGTGAAGCTTTACATGAAGCTATGAAAACTCAGATTTCCTTGTATACTGATTATCATTGACTCAAAAGTCTGTCATTTCACTCTAAAGCCACAGTGATATCAGACAGTCTTATGTGATTGCACCCTATATTCACAGTGATATCAAATAGTCTTATGTGATTGAACCCTACAGTCACAGTGATATCACACAGTCTTATGTCACGTGCAAATGTTCTGGGAAAGCATCTAATCATAAATTTTGTGAAAGGAAAAACCAATCTGAAGATAACCCTGCATAGCATAAGGAACAAAAATGACAAAGATGTGTTCCCTTGGGATTCTCAATCATCCACTGCTCTAGTTCACAACATTAACTGTTTTACATGCATGTGTAAATTGTTATGTCAATAAAATAGCTGACTGTTTTCAATTACCTGAAAGTAGCCATCATCATCCGCACAGACTACATACACAGGTCGGACAATATGTGTGAAACCAGGAAGTTCATAAACCATTCTTATGGTCTGAGAATCTTGACTGTATCTTAAGTTAATGACATTCTCTCCAGGTTGAAGTCGCACTAAAACCTACATTGAAAACAAATACAGAAAATGATATTCAACAAGACAGGCATAAATAAAATGTAAGAAAGACTATAGCAAAAGCTGTTGTCTTCAATATGGCGTCTTCAAATGGAAAAAAAGGTACTTGTCCTTAAAGCAAACACTTATTGTTATCTCCCTTCATGTCCAAAACAACTTGATACATCACACATTTTTCTGAAGCACTAGAAAAATATATATATATTGTATACGAGAGAGAGAAAGAACCTCTTGTGCCTCTCCATCACATATTGCGCTTGGGAACGTGGATGGACCCTACACGTATAGGCCCAGAACTAATACAAGGCTTTCCCTTGTCACACCAGAAGAGATAGACATCACACTGGAATATTTCCAATCTAAACGTTAACTGTATACCAATCAATAATAAATCAGAAGTAGGTGACAGAAAATTCAAATGCAAACTTGGAGCAGGTCATCCTATGATATCAGGATTTATTAATTCTGTAAGGAAAGTTCATAAAAATGGAGATTTATATTTTGACCAACTGGCAGATGGAAATCCACAAACTCTCAAATAAAATAACCAACATCGAGATACAAAAGAGAGAATTTCGAGAATTATTCATGCTTAAATTTGGAAACGGAAATCAAGATTACAGTAACTTTACGTGGTTTGGCCTATACTTTGCAAAATATCTAGCTAACAAACACAATTATATTATATTCCTGTGCATATATAATATAAATAAAATGTGAAAATGTGTATCCCTATGTGTTATTGTTTCATTATTAAGTGTATAGGTGTCAACTAGTACAGATTTGCCGTATTGATACAGATTTCGGGCCCAAAAACAAACACAGTTATTTATTTATTTTTGTTGGGGGGGGGGGGGGGGGGGTCTTTAATGTTTTTTCTTTAACAAAAAAGTCATTTAGTGTTACATCTTCAGTAATTACTAACAATGTGAGGTTTTTCACATATTGATGGGCCAAAATAAATTGTAGGGGTTTTTTGGACGATTATTAGGGGTGTTAAATACTGATTTTTAAAAATTGAAGTCCGAAAAAAATTGATAACAATATTGATTTATGGAAAAATAAGTTGACGGCTATGTAAGTGACATTTATATTATATATATATATATGTGTGTATACATTAGATGATATTATAAAAGATTTGCTGGTGATACGGTATGGGCCAATGATATAATGATATATATATATATATCATTATATATATATATATATATATATATATGAAATAGTTCAACCTAAAACAACTGTTAAGGAATCAGAATGTTAGAAACAACTCAGAAACAACTTGTTTTTAACTTCACATGCAGAATTTAAACACATCAAAACCAATTACAAACTTCACAGGCAGAATTTAAACACATCAAAACCAATTACAAACTTCACAGGCAGAAGTTAAACACATCAAAACCAATTACAAACTTACAGGCAGAATTTAAATGCATCAAAACCAATTACAAATTTCACAGGCAGAAGTTAAACACATCAAAGCCAATTACAAACTTCACAGGCAGAAGTTAAACACATCAAAACCAATTACAAACTCACAGGCAGAAGTTAAACACATCAAAACCAATTACAAACTTCACAGGCAGAATTTAAACACATCAAAACCAATTACAAACTTCACATGCAGAAGTTAAACACATCAAAACCAATTACAAAACTCACTGACCTACGTAAAGGTATATATATTGATAACAACTATGTATTGTTTCATAAAGAAATTTGTGATGAAATTGGTCAGTATTTATTGTCATTATTTCTCACCTTAAAATGTCCATCCACAACTGGCCATTCAATTATTCCATCTGGATCACCTGATGTCGATACTAAAAGTGAGCCATCTTGATGGCTGCCTTCTATCTCTCCAACCAGGAGAGGAATGGGGTATGTCACACATTCTCCCTCCACAATATTGTGCACGCGTATCTTCATCCTACCCTCATACCATGTCTAGTGGTAGGCTGGTATCTATCTGTTGTTGGTAGGTGTCTTGTTTGAAGTTCTTAGCTGTGGCTATCAGTTTCATGTTGTCAAGTTCTGATGAATGGCTTCCATTTCAACAATATAATGCTGAAGACAATGAAAACAACAGAAAATTATATGTTAATAACATTATTTTTTTCAAATATATTTTATTTTAATTCTAGTCTCTCAGCAGAAGTACAAGAGGGGTTCCATGACAACATATCAAACAGACAAACAAAATATCTCAGACAGGACAAATATCTCCAATCAAAATATTCGAGGTAGACAAAACAAATTAAATGTGTGTCATGTGACATATTCTTTCCAGAACGTAATATTTCTTATGAATCTCCTGAAAAATTACAAAAACTCCTGTGATCAGCGGTCTCTGACAAGTTGTCCCGCTTCCTCTAGTGACATGTGCATGCATTTCTGAATATCTCTTGTCCAGCGACGTCTTGGTCGGCCTCTGTCTCTACTTCCTTCTATCGCCTCCTCCTCGACAGCACTCTTTTCATGCCATCGTGTCCTTCACAACCTTACTTCCTTCTAAGAATAAGGTGTTAAAAAGCCAGTATTCCTCAACGTTGATTAATTCTTAGCACGTCTTGGTTGGTCTTTTTTGCTGTCCATGCTCAAAGGACTCTTATATAGCACTTCATTTCAAAGGCCTCTATTCTCTTGGCTGTAGTTTTATTTATTGTCTATGTTTCGTAACACAAGTACGTAACAAAAATACCGTATTTCCAGTGTGTGCCCAGTATCAAAGTTTATTCAGTTGTTTTAATTTGGACACCGCTATTACTACAAACTAAATAATGTAGTAAATATCTCATAATTATAATAGTCTTCAGATGATATGAATTATCATACATGCGAAACGTGAAGTGAAGTTCACTTATTGAGTATACATACTAGACGTGAAGTGAAGTTCACTTATTGAGTATACATACTAGACGTGAAGTGAAGTTCACGTATTGAATATACATACTAGACGTGAAGTGAAGTTCACTTATTGAGTATACATGCTAGACGTGAAGTGAAGTTCACTTATTGAGTATACATGCTAGACATGAAGTGAAGTTCACTTATTGAGTATACTACACAAAATTTATGTTCAAAACATATGCTATGTTATGTTTTCAAGAAATAAATAAGTGTGTCACATAGCCGAAAGGTTAAAGATTTTATCTCATACACAGTGGTGCCTTTACCGCAAAAACAGCCAGTCTAACAATGGAAGTATTCGCCGTAAAGCAGGCACTTAACTGGCTGGAATCGCAGCCTATTTCCCATGTGTGCGTACTAGGTGTATCAATGAATATGATTCAGAAAGTGAAAACGGGTATGTACGTAGGGGATGGGCGGAGTTATTAGAGATATCTCAAATGCGGGCATCATATCTCAAAAGCAACTTGCGCTTATCTTTGTCCCGGGCGTTTAGGAAAAAGAACATGCTGACCAATTAGCAAGCCTCGCCACCACAACAGATGGTCAGCCTATGGATCGAGCTTTTTCTCGGGTAATTCTTTGGGTATAATGGCACTCATTGCTTTTCATGAGTTCTCACGGTGAGAAGATTTTGAGATGATTGAGCGTGAGTCAATATCAAGAATGCGCGAATTAGGAGTGAGGATGGGCGTAGCCCGTAGAGACACCTGACAAAGATTTTAAAAAGAGTAGCGAACCAACACAGAACCGGAACCATCAGCCGTTATACCCAGATAGATTTGATGAGTTTTTCACAGGTTGTCAGCCTATCCGCCCACTTTCCTTAGTCGACTCCTACGACATTCATGGAAAAAGACAGTGTCCCTATTCTTTGCATCTTGAACTAGAAATCCCGGCTATGGTTTTCACAAGGAAGCATTCAAAAAGTATATCTTCATTACAAAAATGTGATCAGAGATAACCAGTCCCATAGATAAGGGGTGGGTTTGTGCGGTGCAAACCCCTCCCATAGCAAATCAGAACATGACTTTTAGAACTAGGAATTCAGTTAACAGGCGGTTAAAACACCTCCCAGAACAATTTTTCACAACAGGCGGTTAAAACACCCCCCAGAACAATTTTTCACAACAGGCGGTTTAAACACCCCCAAGAACAATTTTTCACAAAAAGTGGGTAAAACCTCTTCCATAACGATTTTTTTCACAAAAGGTGGGTAAACCCCTTCCATATCGATTTTTCACAGAAGGTGGGGTAAAACCCCTTCCATAAGATTTTTTCACAGAAAGGTTATCAAATGTCGTAGCAAACAGCGAGAATTACGCATGAAAACGAACGAATGACAGTTTTTTTTTAGATAAAACCCCCTCCTTAATGAAAACGTCTCTACGGCCTTGGAGATAACAGATATTTAATAATAGACAAACTTAGATGTTAGCTCCTTGCCGTGATGATCGGGCTTAGTCTAGCCCCCCCCCCCCCAAAAAAAAATGGACACTAGGATTGTCAAGCCCTCCTACCAGCATACTGAAGATCGAGTGGCAACATCGGTGACCACCAGGTCAGCCATCATAAAGCTTTATATTTTTAATCTTGCACTTGCATCTCGGTCAATCTCTTGCTCGCGCATATGATGAAGATAATGGCTAAAAGTACTTTCAATGACATGAGGAAAATATTAACATCTAAACGAGTTAAAAATGAGAATTATAAAATGCTACATCTATTCTATATTAATGTATGGCTCAGAAACATGGACACTAAACAGACAATTATAATACAAAATTGATGCCTTTGAGATGTGGATATGATAGAAGAATATGGAGAACATTATGGAAAGAGAAGAAAACAAACAAAGAGGGTCTAACAACACTTAATATGATGAAAGAATTATTACAGAAAATAAAGATCAAGCTAATAAAATATTTTGGACACATTAAAAGGCATGACTGCGTGTTGAAGACCTTACTTGAGGGTAAAGTCGAAGGGAGGCAAGCAAGAGGTTGATAGAGATATAAGTTGGAGAATGACATCACAAGATGGACAGATTAGTCTAGCAGAGTGCACCACCAAAACAAGAGACAGGTGATGTGTGAGGTATGTTGCAACCAACCTTCGTTGCGGAGACGGCACTTGATGATGATGACGACAATATTATGAGGCTTTTTGTGTGTGTAATAACCCCACCATGACCAACATCCTATCTGTACAGTAATATGTTTGCATGTTGCTGATCACCGCCGTCTGGAGTAGAGAGCCATCCAACTTGTGTAGCATTGCATCAGTCATAGAAACTAGGTCCTATGACAAGTACTAGCAAAATCTCATTGGTTTGATCATATACGACCAACCAACCAACACGAAAACTAATGGCACGCTCTGAGATGCGCATCTATATGCAGGTTAATTATTCAGAAATATCACAAGCATTGTAATGAAAGCAAACAAGAGATATCTAATCGTTATCCAATTTCCATGTATTGATTGAATCAACACGTTATTCCCCTCTATATATACACCGTATTTCCATCAACATTAGCGCGCCGGCAAAATATACACACGCCGCGTCCGGACAGGATAAATCACATCTTTTATTCTATTGACAATTAAAGATTTCCAATCAAGCTAAAATAACACATGAATAAGATGGAAAGAAGGATGGAAACCACATATTTTGTTCTCTCAGTAAAGACAGATGATTCATGAATGATATATATATATATATATATATTATATATGGGTATATATATATATATATATATATAATATTATAATATATACACACACTTCTTATTCACGAACACCGGGAATTGCGAGCGATTAGCTCTTACTTCCTATGCGCAGTGGAGAGGTTTTTCTGAGCTTTCTTTCATATCCAGTAGGCTTCAGCTTTTAGCTTAGTGCAAAAAGGGGTGGGTGGGGGGGGGGCGAAAGGTGCATATATCGCAGCAACGCTTTAAATCATGACACAACACATTCTGTTGTTCGGACTATATCCTGATAGTCTGCAGGAGTTTGAGAATGCACCCATAGGAAGAAGCAGATAGTCAAGTCTTCTATATTCAGTTGAAAATGTCTACTTAGAACTGTCTTGGGGAGTGATGTGGCATGAAGGAATTTTGGTATAGAAAAAAGTTGACTGTACAGGAAACAGACACGATGAGATACGTTGCATTGACTGGAATTGTTGACGGTACATGAAACAGACGGACAGACACGATGAGATACGTCATATTGCTTGAGTAGAAGAATCAGATTTAAAAAATCAGTTACCAATCTTGAAGCAGAAACTGAGTGTGAAGAACAAGTTTCATAACTAATATTTTATTATTTTATACCTGAGACACAGCTATGCGTGTGCGTGTGTGCTTCTATTTTATCTACAGATATAAATATAGACATGTTTCAAGTGAACGAAAGAAGAGAATCTAAAGCGATCACAAAGAGATCTGTGTCGTCTTTCAAAAATAAATGATACGCTAAAGCAAGCGCAAGAGTCATTCTGGAATTAGTTGTCACAATATGGTGATTTGTGTAGACAAAATCTATACGTCACGACATCAAGAGAACAAACATGTCCTCGTGCATAATGTCAGTGTTACGTCGTTCATGCCGCATACAGCTCTACCCATGCTAGTTAAAATCAATTCTTGCGTCGTAAAATCTCCGACATAAACGGTTTGTAACGTGATGCACATTGTCGGACATTACCAATTTATTATGTAATTCCAAGCAGACACGTATGTAATTATTATATTTTATAGTTTCTGCAGCAATAATTTTGCAACGGTCATGTATTATATATATATATATATATATACCAGATGGACCCCTCATCATCATCATCAGGTGCCATGCCGGGTGGCGTAGGCGGTCATGGCTCTCCACAGCTCTCTGTCCACAGTATTATGTATCAAAGTCGTTGTTGTTTCTTTGCCGTGCCAGGTTGTCAAGCTGTCTAATATTTTCTCACGTTGTCGCCCTCTGTCTCTGGTGCCTTCAATCTTGCCTGTTGTGATTATGTTCTCTAAACCTGCCTGTCTCATGAAGTGGCCAAAAAAAGAAGATTGCCTTTTTCTTATATTGTTGATTAAGGTCCGTTTCGCATTTAACTCTTTTAATACCTCTACATTAGTTTTTCTGGCAGTCCATGGTATTCTCAGCATTCTTCTGTAGAACCACATCTCTGTTGCCTCCAATCTCCCACTTTCCAGTTTGTTTATTGTCCAAGACTCGCACCCATATGTTAGTATAGGGGTTATATAGCACTGCAGAACTCTCTTTCTCACCTCTAATGACAAGGTCATATTACACAGTATATTTTTCATTTTTCTGAATGTTGTTTTTGCCTGTCCTATTCTACATCTTATTTCTGTTGAACTTCTTCCATCTGCTGTAATCATTGTACCTAGATATTTGAATTGGTGGACCTGTTTTAATACTATATCATTCACTATGATCTTGCAAGGTGTGTTAATGGACCCCTATATAACCTATAATCGATAATGAACTGCTAAAAGATATAGTGAGTCCTTAATGCCCTCTAGACTTCATTTTTATATTTCCAAATGAATATTTATATTTATATTAGTGCCACATTTGTTTTCTTCATATTCTCCTTTCGTTTGCTTTGGCCCTTGAGGTCCCGGGTTAAATCCACGGTTGTGACATGTTTGTTTTTTTATCTTTCGGAGGGAACAATCAAAATCCTTCCTGTACATGTCGCGGAGTCTGATATGACAAACCGGTCTTTATTTCCATAGCCCATAGAAAGCGACCTGCTCTCCATTCACATGAAACCATGCAGTAACGAAAGCTTTTTAGAAAGAAGTTTGCTTGGAATGGGCCGCTATATGAAGTTTTGTTCCTTCTATAAACCGGACTGTTTTGTAACTTGTACAGAGCTCTGTAGAGTTTTTCTTGAACTGTTGTTTCTCTGAGGCAGTGTTTACCCATGGACTTCTAGATATGAAAATGGTCATGAAACGGACTTACAAAACGTCACAGAAAGAGTCGGTTCTACCAAAAATAGCCGAGATTTCGCGTACAATATTTGCCGTGTTCTTCTCCAGAAAAGTTATGTGTGCTGATCTCACACACAAGTCATTTCTCTTGACTGATACGACGGATCATTGGTCACTTTGTGCATACTTTGTTTCGTAACATACAGAAGGCACGGACATGTCGTATCAAGATAAGTGACGACTGCATGAAAATATATGTATCCTGGAGAAATAGTTGTTTCCTAGCTTATGCTAGTAAGAATTGGTTCAGCACAAATAACCCTAAAGTGTGATAAAAAATAACCCTATCAACTCCTTGTAGCTGTTGTTCGTCCATCACATGATGATGATGACCATTTGTTACATCCACTTTTGAAAATTCAATTTTAGTTATGTCCTTGATTATGAGTTCGTAGATGGCTAATGCGCCCTATTAGAGCTGTAAATGTCCTTGGACAGTTCGGGCATGGAATGACCACTGTAGCCAGACCCTTTTAGCTAGATGTCTTGTGGTTTACCTTAAAATTTCATATACTGAGAATTCTCAAAGAATATGCTCTGTTATCTGAGGTTGCTTTCGATATATACACATGGATACACATGGATATATATATATATATATATATATATATATATATATATATATATATATATATATATATATATATATATATATATATATATATATATATATATATATATATATATATATATATATATATATATATATATATATATATATATTGAGTTGATCTCCCCGGGGATCGAACAATTGAACTATTGTTCGTTCGGTCGGTTGGTCGGGGATCGTTCGGTCAGGGATCTCCCTGGCGTAGTGGTTAAGCTGTTCGCCTTGTGTTCAAGAGGTCACGGGTTCGAATTGTTTTCGGAGATCCCTGTGGATTATCACTTGAAGCTACGGAGTTACGTGCTATGAGTGGTACTCTCGGCAGGCGGCGTGCCGCTTCCTTGAGAGTGACGGAGTACATATGGGAAACCGAGTACAGTGAAGTCAATTTTCTACGGCTTTTAAACCGTTTTTTATATAATGAGGTGGCTTGAGAAAGTTCCCGGAATAGTCAACTAGTGTTTGAATGAAAGATTACGGAGACTATATGTTTAGAAGTTGGTAATGAACTTGGTGAAAGGACATCACCGACGTGATCTTCACATATACTCAGGGAAGGTACAGATGTTTTTGTGTGCTATGCTAGTTGTATCGTCGAAGTTGAAAATCTCCTTGATTGAAGAACGTGCACATGTCAAATTCTGTTTTCCTTGATAAATCACCCTTAGAAAACACTAACATTGCTTAATAAAGTATATGGTCATACCGCAATGACAAAATCGCAAGTATTTGCGTGACATAAGTGTTTCCGTGAACGTCGCAACACAGCTGAATAATACTGAATACAATGCGCCGACACATCGATCCTTACTGGTTAAAAACGTATCTCGCAAATCACAATGTGATTACCATGGAACAGCTTCCATATTCTTCAGACCTTGCACTGGCTGATTTTTTTTTTATTGTTCCCTCGACTGAAAGGGCAAAAATTCAAGGATGCAGATGACGTTATCACCAATGCGACAAGACAGCTGAGAGAGTTGTCAAAGAATTGATTCCACGAATGTTTCCAGCAGCTGTATGTACGTAAGCAAAAGTGTGTAGTTGCCGAAGTGAACTACTTTGAAAGAAATGTAGTTTAGGTATTCTATTGTCATTTATTTCTCTATAAGTCACTAATTCCTGGAACTGTTTGAAACTGTCATGTGACGTATTCCTTCTAGAACGTTGTCTTCCCAATAAACTTTCTGAACCTCTCTCTGTCTTGTGCGATGTGGCTTGCATTTTCTAGCGATGTATTCATGTTATCTTTAATGTCGTCAGTCCATCGTCTTCTTGGTCTGCCCCTTCTCCTCTTTCCAGGTACTCTTCCCTCCATTATTTGTCTTTCTAAACAGTTATGTCTCTTTATATGACCAAACAGGCGTAGTTTTCTTTTTGTTATTGTGTTTAGTAACCAACATTCTGGAATATTCAGTGTGTTTATAATATCTGAGTTTCTGATTTTATCCTTCCATGATATTCTAAGTATCTTCCTGTAGCATTTCAGCTCGAAGGTGTTGATCCTCTTTGCCACTGTTTTACTTAGAGTCCATGTTTCACAGCCGTATAAATAAAAGTTCGTAACATTAGCACTTTCATTTCTATTTGGTTGTTTTTCCATATGTTTCTCAGCCGTGTTATTTTGCAATATGTCATTGCCAATCTCTTCCTTATTTCTGCCATGCAGTCTCCTGCACCGTTGATGTTTGCTCCTAAGTATTCAAATTTATCAACACATTCTATCTCGGTATTGACTATTCTGATTTTTGGTTGTTGTGTTGTTATATCTGTTGACATGATTTTTATTTTCTGCGTGTTTAAATACAAATTTTGTGCTTCGCTATATTTCTTTGTGTTCTTGATTAGTTGTTCCAATCCCTTTATATCGTTTGAAAGAAGCACTGTGTCGTCTGCGTAGCGTAGTTCCGGGATTAGGAATCCACCTATGTTTAAAGCGTGGTAGTCAGTGTTGTGTATGTCTTCTCTCACGTTCCTCATTATACTTTCAGCGTAGATGTTGAACAGGTATGGGGAGAGTGTGAACCCTTGCCTTACTCCACTCTGTACCTCAAACCATTCTGAGAGATCGTCCTCTAACTTCACTGCAGCCTTTTGATCTTGGTAAAGTTCCTCTATTAGATGAATCAGATGTCTTGGGAAACCCATGCTGTTCATTATCTCCCATAGTTGCTGGTGTTGGACGCAGTCGAACGCTTTTGAGTAATCTATGAAACACATGTGCAGATCAGTTGAAAATTCCCTACACTTTTCTATGATCAATCTCATGTTAAGAATGTGATCTCTTGTTCCTCTGCCCGATCTTAAACCAGCCTGTGTTTCGTTTATCTCCATCTCTAATTTCTGTTTGATTCTTTGCATTATGATGTTTAACATTATTTTACTTGCTTGACTTATAAGGGCTATAGTTCGGTAGTTAGAGCAAATCTGAAGGTCGCCTTTTTTTGGGAGGGGTATATATAACTATAGAGGGGTTATATAGAGGGGTTTGAAACTACCTCGTGTATATATTTAATAAATGTGGTAGATATTATTTCAATTGTTCATTCATCAATTCTAGAAAACTTCAGACAAATCGAACGTTTTCTATAAATTACAGACAGTTCAATGCACCGAGTATCGATAAACCAGTGTATTTATCAGTGTAGGTTAAATCAGAGACATTTTTTTTATTTGGGCAGGGTGACCTGTCATGCAACCTATCTTGAGGGAAAAAATCAAAGGGAAGCGAGCAAGAGGTAGGCAGATATACAAGTGGGAGAGCAGCATCACACGATGGACAGGTTACAGTTTAGCAGAGTGCACCACCAAAACAAGAGACAGGGGAAGGTGGAGATCTGTTGCAGCAAATATTCGTTGCGGAGACGGGACTTGATGGGTGAACTGTCATTTGACATTTAAATACATTTAAAGACACAGCTATGGTAGTTTTCACTGGAATGTGATCGTGCTCAATAAGTTTGTGAAATAGATCACGTTACGGACAGCCCGTGTGAAATATCCAAAATACAGATCTCTTGTTCTCAATCAATATCAGGGATAATTAAGTCATCGTATCCTGGAAATATCAAGGGGGGGGGGGAGAGAAGGGGACAACAAAGAGAGAAGTTACTGGGTGGGCTAGTATCATAGCACGGGAGAAGTTCACCAACTTAGTTTATTTACAACACAAGAGACAGAGGATCGTGGAGAAACTTGATCGCCTACGGCATTCGTCATGACACTTGATTGATAGATTCTGTTGTATTTGTAATTTATCTGTGAGATCGTTGAATAGCTATATTTATTATCTACTTAGGGAACCAATTGTTAATACAACAGGGGCAGCAGCAATCAATAACGTAGTCAAATTATTATATTTATAGATTAAAAGGTATAGAGGATTGAATTTAATTGTACTCGGGTTAACCCATATGTAATCCTTCCCGCTCATCGAAACGGCACGCCGCATGAACTGAGTACCACTAACAGCACGTAACTCCGTAGACACAAGCGATTATCACCAGGGATATCAGAAAGATTCACTTTATAAACATCACGTCGCGAGTGGGATTCAAACTCGCTACCACTTGAGCACAACGTGCACGGCTTAAACACTAAGCCAGTGATATTCCCAATGTATAGATCAGGAGCTAATAATTACATCGATCTATCAGTCGACATTTATGTCATTTTCAAACATCAAGGGTTTCATTTGTCACTTTTGAACGCCCATCAACACAATATTAACAACACTACACTTATACATAGTGGGGAAATAATAATCAACCTTCGATATAGTCAACCTTTGTTGTGGAGACGGAGATTGGTGCTGATTATGATGATTCTTATAAACACAAAACAAGAATGAACCTACACAGTATTTCTAACAACGAATTATTAAAAGATATTAAAGACATTGTATCTACAGCAAAGAAGCATTGCAAGGGTTATTAAAAACGACTGGAAAAAACAATGTACGTACCGTATATCAAGACACCAATAGAAACTCCGAACCTGCTCGATGTTCACGGAATAACTAAATATGAATAGCTTGTGGAACTTGGGTTTATTTTCTGCATAACACTAATAAGAGTTCAAGGGAGACTACAGTTTAACAAAATGTGTATAATTTGACAATTAGGTAACTGAAAAAAAATTATCTATTATGGCCGTTATCATGATCTTTCTTGTCGTCTTTTCGCTTTATACGCCTTTGTGACTTGCAGGGTCAGGGGTAGAAGAGTTCTCTGGAGGTGGTTTTTGTGTGTGCTTTATATATGTTTGTTTTCGTTGACGCTTTTATTTCTGTAATCTATGGTTTATTAAAATTTCATCACAGATGTTATTAGAAAACGCCGTTGGTCCTACATCGGGCATGTCCTACGCGCAGAATACACCACCAATCTCTTGAATGGATACCTACAGGCAAAAGAGCAAGGGGTAGACCAAAAGAAACACTCAGAAGAACAATAGAGAAAGTAAAACAACCAATATTCATACTATTCAAGAACTGCACAAAATAGCTTTGAAGAGACATAATTGGAGAGATCTGACCTCTGCCCTAACTTCAGCGCAAAAGGAAAATGAATGAATGAATGAATGAATCTATGGTTTGCAAGTTCTGCTCATGGCTTTGTATACATTGTGTCTGTATAGTAATGTTGTCTGATGGTAGTCTAAAGGCATGAAAAAGCACTTAATCTGTTGTCTTCTGATGTAATACAGGATTGACTTGTGTTTGTTAGTCTGCTGCTGTTTTCGTTCCTGATTTTGTCTCATTGTTACTCCGAGAATTCTGCGTAAAGTCGTTTCTGTTGTAACAAGTGTTCTTTTGGATTCTGCTGTTAGTGTCCACGTTTGACAGTGGTATCATAGTGATGGTATGATGATAGTTTTATATAGTGCAGTTTTGGTGTTCATGCTCACATATTTGTTTTTGAAAACAGGAGACATCTGCCCCAAGATCCGGTATGGTATGTTGCATCTATGTTGGATTTCTTTGGTGTTTTTCCCCATTCGATGATATGATGCTTTCAAGATTAGTGAATTCTTTCACCTGTTTTAGTTGTTGATCATCGATTAGAATAGTGGTGTTTCTTACTGTTTTTGCGATTGACATTACCTCAATTTTTTTGTGTGTTTATCTTCATGTTAAAGTCACTGCATGTTGCTTGGGGTCTATTTATATGTTGTTCTTTTGTTGGTGCTGTTATTTCTTGATCGTCTGCAAAAATAAGTTCGCTCAGGAAGTTGTTTATGTTGTCTTCTTCATTAGTGTTGGCAATTTATATATGAAATCGATATATGTGATGATTAACAAGGGAGATAGAACACATCTTCGTGGAACTCCAGAGTGTATATGGAATTTATCTGAAAGTCCAACACTTGGTTCTAACTGCACATTGACTGCCTGTGTCACTACTTCTACACAAGTTTATGAGATGTTGTAGAACCCCCATATTGTGAGCGTATTTTCCAAAATGCGTTGTCTGGCTACTCTGTCAAAAGCGTTTTCTTGGTCGACAAACGCGACATCACGATAGGGACAAATAGACAAAACAATAGCCACAAATAGACAATTCTACTACTTCTTCTTCTTCAGCATTCATTCTCAAACTCCCGCTGGATCTCTCACGTAGCATGCGAATGATACTACTAGATTACCAGCATGACGTAGTCGAGAGAATGGAAGACACTTCCTGTCTTCGGCCGGGAAAGGACACAACGGATGTTAGGTTTAATATAACGTGCGAAAAGTAAAAATACTGAAAATAAGACAATAATAAACGATAAAAGTCACGACCACAAACGCACTAAGCCCTTGTCACAAACGCACTAAGCCCTTGTCACAAACGCACTAAGCCCTTGTCACAAACGCATTAAAAAATGGCTGAGGAGAAGTATGAGAAACAACACAAGAGTCATACACATGCTAACAGGTACACATCATGAATCTGTAGAATTGTGAGATCTGTAGAATGGTGAGATCTGTGGAATGGTGAGATCTGTGGAATGGTGATAGATCTGTGGAATGGTGATAGATCTGTGGAATGGTGAGATCTGTGGAATGGTGAGATCTGTGGAATGGTGATAGATCTGTGGAATGGTGATAGATCTGTGGAATGGTGATAGATCTGTGGAATGGTGATAGATCTGTGGAATGGTGAGATCTGTGGAATGGTGAGATCTGTGGAATGGTGAGACCTGTGGAATGGTGATAGATCTGCATACAGGAGATATACATTAATAACATAAGGCGATGTGTAATATTTCAGATTTAAAAAAAACTACATTTTAAAAAGCTTTTCAATGGTAACACGTTATCTTAACTTACAATACTTTAACAACTTTACCCTGCGACTTCATAGCTTTCCCTGTGGATTCATAACGTTTCACCGAGGCCTCATAACGTTTCCCCGAGGCCTCATAACGTTTCCCCGAGGCCTCATAACGTTTCCCCGAGGCCTCATAATGTTTCCCCGAGGCCTCATAACGTTTCCAGCACTAGTTATTTTACAAATGTGTTTCCCTTGCACCGTATTTACAAATGGACGACACCGTCTCAATTGAAATCCGTGTTATGTTTGTTTCTGAAGTTGTTGCAAACATTTTGAATAGCTGTCTGAAAGTAGTAAGTACATATCTTAAATACTTTACTAAAACACAATTTCTACAGTTTTTGAAAAGTAGAAATCCACCGAAGACGGATGTCTGGGCATTAGCGAAAATAAAACGCTACACAACGTATTTCCATTCTCTGGACTATATACTGCTGGAAATCTAGTAGGGCCATTGTCCTGCTACAAAAGAGATCCAATGGGAGTTTGAGAATGAACGCTGAAGAAGAAGAAGAAGAAAAGTAGAAATAAACATGTTTTATATAGTGACAAGATAATCATTGGCAATTGTTCTAATTCACGAGGAACAAAACCACTGCCAATAAATGAACGTGAAACAGCGTGAATTTGAACTGTAAACAGATGCCTGACTGTGTTGGTGAATAAGTGATATGTCCCTTTGTTTTTGGGTGAGTAGAGCATCTTTTAACTGTGGTAGTGAGTACATGTCAGGAGTGTATGACACAAGATAGGTAAGAATAACATCTTTTAACTGTGATAGTGAGTAGATATCAGGGATGTATGACACAAGACAGGTAAGATTAACCCCTTTTAACTGTGGTAGTGAGTATATGTCAGGGCTCCAATGCATCTGCATTTCGGCTGATCGAGTCGGAATGTTATGCGTCACTTTGTGTCTGCAGTGTCGATGTATGTGTTGGTGCTGAAGGTGTCAGAGATATTGTTTGTCTTTCTCGTTCCATCTGCAGCCTTTACATCTACGGACATGATACGCAAAAGGTGTTGGCCAGGAACACAGAACGAGCCGCGGTATGTCTGTTTCCAGAGTACACCACGAGGAGGTACTTTGAGGATCTTGATTATCTGCAAACCTTGGATCCACACGAAAGCAATACAGTACCCTTTGCACCCCCATCTTCGAAAAACATATCATTCTAATTTAATCTCAGAAAAGAGGACTTCGCATGCCTTTGGGAATAAGTAAACGATAATTTCATCGTTGGATAGCAAAATCTGAATTTCTAATGAACTCGTTTACAGACGAAAATTTGGTCAAGAGTGGTGGATAATTTTGACAAAGAATTGATCCTAAGAGAAATTTGCTATATGTTTCACAATAATGAGACTGTGACTTTAGGGAAATTGAAAGCTGGTTAAGAAAGAATAATGGAAGTGACGTTTCCAAATCTACGCTATTGAGGACTATTACGAATCTGGGATTCACTTTTAGAAAAATATGTTGGCGGTAGAAACCTTATTTGTGAGAAACCTCATCTAGGTGAAGCGAGAAGCCTTATATAGGTTGACATGACAAACCTTATATAGTTGGCATGACAAACCTTATATAGTTGCAACGAGAAATCTCATATAGTTGAAATGAGACAACTCATACAGTTGATACGAGAAGCCTCATATAGTTGATACGAGAAACCTCATATAGTTGAAATGAAAACCTCATATAGTTAATATGAGAAACCGCATACAGTTTAAATGAGACAACTCATACAGTTGATACGAGAAGCCTCATATAGTTGCAACGAGAAACCTCACATAGTTGATACGAGAAACCTCATGTAATTGAAATGATAAACCTCATATAGTTGATACGAGAAACCTCATATAGTTGATACGAGAAACCTCATATAGTTGAAATGAGACACTTCATATAGTTGATACGAGAAACCCCATATAGTTGTACCGAGAAAACTCAAATAGTTCTTCTTCTTCTTCTTTCTGTCCTCATGTACCTTTCGGTGTTGAGGGGAGAGTGAGTGTACGGTTTTTGCCCTTCTATTTGCCTCCTCTGCTGTTATATTTCCGAGTGTCTCTAATACACTATCTATCCACCTTTTACGAGGGTGTCCAATAGGTCTCCTGTTTTCGTATCGTTTGTTAAGTGTTTTTTGGATAATACTTTGCTCTTTCTGTCTGGTTATGTGGCCGTACCATTTAACTTGTTGTTTCTGTATGTATTCTATTGTTGGCTTGATCCCTAATTGTTTCCTTAGTGCTTCATTCCTGATTTTGTCTCTCAAGCTAACTCCAATCATACGTCTCACACATTTCATTTCAGTGGTGTTAATCTTATGTATTGTTCTAGAATCTAATGTCCAAGTTGGACACTGATAACACAATGTTGGTAAGAAAATGGTGTTGAAAAGCGCTTTCTTTGTTTCTAGTGTAAAATCTTTGTTTCTTAGTAAAGGTGTTAATTGACCAATGATCTGACAGGCCTTGTTACATCTTGCGTTTATTTCTGCTTCTTGTTTGTTGTCATATCTCAATGTGCTGCCCAGATATTTGAATTCATCTCATATAGTTGATATGAGAAACCTCATATAGTTGAAATGAGGAACACATATTTACGCGAGTTCAGAAAAATGAGATGAGATTGTTATGACATAATGTATTTAGATGAAACATGGATAAATGCGCAGTTATGAAAGTGAATGACTAGTGAATGACTAGTGAATGACTAGGCACAACTAAGAGACTAGTACTAAGCAGCAAAGGGGAACGCCTAATAATTGCACATGCAAGAGGTTGTCATCAGGGACATCTAAATAATACTAAACTCATATTTGTTTTAAAATTTACAGATTATAGGGATTATCATACGGAGATGAATGTCAAGATATTTCAAAATTGGATTGTGAATCAGGCGTGCCTTTCATTGGGTTGACCGTAGTTTTTGATAATGTACAATGAAGTTATAATACAAAGCTGTGACACCAGAAGATAAACTTTATAATTCACCAAGAGCGAAATATGTAATAAAGATATGACTGACCAAAAACATTCAATTCAACGAAATGTCCATGAAGCCTGAAATACTTGCAATTGTGAAAACAACACACCATACAAAGATATTTCATATAGACAAGGCAATAAAGGAACATGGTCGCAGATGTTCAAGACTACCACCTTACCGTTCTCACTAAAACCAATTATAATTAGACTTGGCTAAAATTAAGGAGCAAGTAGCAACAGAAAATAGAAAGTTCAAATTAAAAGATGTTGAAATACTTACAAATGTCTAAATCTCTAATATAACCAGGGATTATTGGAAGAAATGTGAGAACCATGTGTTACAAGAGGAAGAGAAGTATTAGAAGAATGATGGTTCTTCAACCATTCAGCCGAGACTGGTTACCAATTTCTCATAGACATCTGATTATGATTTGGGTAAAGTTTCATTTCTTTAAAGATGACCTAAGCGTAGTTGACAAACACATTAGAGAAGCAACGTTCTATTACGATATTTATGTACCTGGAAGTGGTGATACCTATATACAAATAATTTTATCAATGAAGGGCCCAATATAAAATATTAACTAGTTTTTAAAAAAAACATACATTATATAATCTTGTAATGCAGCTCCATACGTCAGTTCTTTTCTGGGAAAATGTTCAGTACAGATAGGAAATTTCCGTTTCTTCTCTGAGAACTAACAGCATCATACATTATTTCTAAGCGCATGATTGGGTTGAAGCTAATGTTTGAAATTATACAATTGACATTACAAGATCGGAGTCAGGTCTTAAGCAGCTAATGAACGTTTCCGCTCTAAAGAGATTCATTCGTTTTCCTTCAGCGCTGAAGTTAGCGCATAGGGCAGAGGTCAGATCTATCCAATTCTGTCTGTTCAAAGCTATTCTGTGCAGTTCTTGAATAGTATGATTATTGATTGTTTTACTGTCTTTAAGCATTGTTCTTGAGTGTTTCTTTTGGCGTACCCATGGCTAGAATGAACTAATTTATGTTACACAAATCGGTCAGGACTTTACGATGTTAGTTGATTAATCCAACGATCGACGGAATGACCCAGACTTGATTAGAGAAACACCCTCCATCTAAAGGGATACGTACGTTAAATTGTTGACGTCAGAGACAGACAAATTCCTCCA
This sequence comes from Meghimatium bilineatum, assembly GCA_034231615.1. NCBI lineage: Eukaryota > Metazoa > Mollusca > Gastropoda > Stylommatophora > Philomycidae > Meghimatium > Meghimatium bilineatum. The sequence goes on from CM067309.1 coordinate 29,699,434, forward strand.
AAAAAATTACCCTGCAATTATCTTTATAATGTTTATAATAAATAACTATATATTTGTATACGATTGCTGCAAAAATAATTAAAAACATAACAAGCCAATGTCAACATGTGGTGTTTCTTGCTGATGCAATGTCTGCTCCACAAGTTGTTTAATCATGTGAAGGGACGCCGAGCATTTTGGCGTCTATTGACACATAGAATATTTGTCTGATATGATAACATTTCTTTTCTCGATACATAATAATTAGTGTGCCGATAAAGATCAAATGATTTCCTGCCTTTATAAAAAAACTGGGCATGCTGCACACAAATATAAAGTGTATATTTATTGGGTCTAACCAAATATATATTTTGATGTGCAAAAAAAAATGGCAGTTATACTCAGATGGCTAATCAGATAATTACATTTGTTTGAGGGCAAAGCTAACCCGAACGTGCTATAACCTGAATTGGACATTGCGGACTTGACAAGCTGGCGGATCAAGTGTTGTAAACATCAAGCGAAGGAAAGCGTGGGGCGTGTTGCATAGATAAATGATGCTATTTTGTGTGGACTTTCTACGACAGAAAAAGCACGAATTTGGTATGTACGAATCCAATTATCGGAGGACTATCGAGAATATATTATAAGGATAATTAAGCAGTTTCCCTTCGGTGCGCATACGAAGACTACGAACATACTTCAAGTAGAACGTCATCTGGCCGGGAAATCAATCAATCAAGCGCCATGCCGAGTAGAGCGTGGCAATCATGCTTCTCCACATCTCTCTGTCTCATGTGTTGTTAAAAAGTTCATTTGGTGAGTTCTTTTTTGTGCCACTGCGATGACCCATCCAGAAATGTCTCTCTTTATCTTCCTGTGTCTCTTCTCCTCTTGATCTTTCCGGTGCTTACTAAATATTCAAGTTTCATTTTTCTCACCACATGCCCTAAAAATCTTGATTGTCGTTTGTTTTTAATTTTCGCTATAATTTGTAATTTTACTCTAGCATCTCTGAGAGCTTCTAAATTGGTTTTCTTGGCAGCCCATGGAACTGCCATTATTCTTCTTAAAACCACATATCAGTTGCCTCCAGCTTATCCTGGGCACATTTGTTTACTGTGCATGCTTCGCTTCCATAAAAAGGGTTGTTGGCTCAATATAAAATCCTAGCACTCCAAAACTCGTATATGCATTCATATTATTCCATTGCATAGAATGTTTCTCATTTCTTGAAATGCTGATTTGGCCTGAGCTATCATGTTCTTGATTTCATTGGAGCACCTGCCATCTGATGTTAAATATTGAGTCACGATACTTGACTTTATCCGCCTGATTTAATTTGACATCATTGATACTGCATTTTGGCGGTGTGTATTTCTTTGAAACAACCATTACTTCCTTTTTTCTTTCTTTTTTTACACAGCTTTTTGAGATCGCAAGAAAAAGTAAAGTAATCCTATAGCATTTATTAATGGTGTAGTGTTGTGGGATGTTGGAGATCTCACATTTCAGTGGTTCGGCTATATGAGGGTGGTAGCCATCTCCTCTCCCTCGCGGTCTATACTTCCCGGATTAATCCGGTACCCAATTAAAGCTGAGGGCCGTTGTGATCTGAAAAATATCTCCGCCTTAACTGGGAAATGAACACAGGACCACTCATATGCGAAGCTAGTGCTACATGGCCACAGGAACGCTTCACAAACCTTGTATGAATCTAAAAATTTTAAACATCCAAGTATATTTATCTATTGTCATTTCCCACGTGGAAGATTGTTTATATTAACCACATTTGCCGTTAATGTTATGGGTGGAAGCCTCGGTTTTCGTTTCAATGCCAGATGTGTCGCCTTGGATGCATTGATTCCACGTTTGTTCAAGATTATCTGATATTCTATATCGATATTTTCATTGGTCTACTTTTGACCGTATGTCTGGATATTCTTTTGTTATATGCTCTTATTGGTATTTGGTTTGGTTTGATTCTCATAAGGTGACTGAACCATTTTACTTGCTGTCTTTCATTATGTTCAATACATGATAATATACCGTCTCTTTTCAAAGCACAGAGTTGGTATAAAAACTGTAGATACTCGTATTATCTGTCTTTTAAAAAAAAATGTTAATGTCCAAATTGATCTTTGGATGAAGAAGTAATGGTGAAATTTGGTAAGTCTCCGTGTTTTCTTTCTGGCACCTTGTTTCTATTTCTCTGTCTTCCCTTTTAGGAAAAAATGCTGCCTAAATATTTAAACTCTTTGGCTTGTTTCACTTCGGTGTTGTCTATTGGTGTTGCAGACTTGCTGATTTTCGTAGCTTATTGTTGTTGTACCTTAATTTTCATATTGTAATACTTACGTATGACAACTTTGCAAAATGTATATGAAAACTACTGGCGAAAATAGTTGTCAGAAACGTCACTTGTCTTAAGGAAACAGAGCACATCCTTTCTGACACAATGGCACACAATACAAATACCTGCCAGGTGAAGGGACTATCCAGAGGAGACAATTGCAGTAGCGATTGAGCCGGAGGATACGTATAATAAACTGGACTTTTCAACCAAAATTTTGTCACTGCTTGAATGTGGGATCAATTCCTGGATCGTGAACTGGATCGCTTTTTCTTCGATGGAGAGAACTATTGTACTACGATTAGGAGCATGGACTTCAGAATCAACATGTATACGTTAAGTAAACAACCACAAGGTTCCCCTCTTATCAGCTATGTTGTTCAGTATATGCACAGTGGAGGTAGTCAATGAAGTCAACCCTCCGGATTAGGTTGAACATGAACTTTTGGAGACGACGTTCTAACTTACAGAAGCTTACTATCTTATTATATTATTAACTTATTATCTGATAGGGTAAAATAAATTGTACATTACATGATATATCAGGCTGATATAAGACATTCAGATTACATTAAATGTTATATCAGGTAAGACATTCAGATTACATTAAATGTTATATCAGGCTGATGTAAGGAATCAAGTTCTTAGGTAAATACTTAGAAACTGTACATGTTATTGATCGTGCTCTTTCAACGTTGCTGTTCGTCTGTTGTAATCGCACGGTCGATTTTTGTGATGTAAATGTGATACTGTTCATCAATGTAAATGTGACACAGTGTTCATCCATGTAAATGTGACACAGTTTTCATCAATGTAAATGTGACGCAGTCTTCTCACTGTAAATGTGACGAAGTGTTCATCAATGTAAATGTGACGCAGTCTTGTCACTGTAAATGTGACGCAGTGTTCATCAATGTAAATGTGACGCAGTGGTCGATGTTGACCATTCAGCTCAACTGATGAAGATGATGATGTCTGCGTTGTGTTCGGCTGTGACTAATGAGTCCCATGCGTGTCTGGAATTGACTACCACACTCTGAGCATGTGTGAGAGGAGTCTGTAATTGACTACCACACTCTGAGCATGTGTGAGAGGAGTCTGTAATTGACTACCACACTCTGAGCATGTGTGAGAGGAGTCTGTAATTGACTACCACACTCTGAGCATGTGTGAGAGGAGTCTGTAATTGACTACCACACTCTGAGCATGTGTGAGAGGAGTCTGTAATTGACTACCACACTCTGAGCATGTGTGAGAGGAGTCTGTAATTGACTACCACACTCTGAGCATGTGTGAGAGGAGTCTGTAATTGACTACCACACTCTGAGCATGTGTGAGAGGAGTCTCTTGGATCCTTCGCAGCTCTTCATCATCATTATGTGCCGTCTCCACAACGAAGTTTAACTGCAACAGACCTCTACCTTCCCATGTCTCCTGTCTTAGTGGTGCACTCTGCTAGCCTGTAACCTGTCCATCTCGCGATGTTTACTCTCCCACTTGTATCTCTGCTTCCCTCTTGATAGCCTCCACTCGATTTTACCTCAAGTAAAGAGCAGCTCTTGCTTTTCTTCTAAAACGACGCACATCATCACATCTGAGGTTCTCTGCAGCTGCTGCACCAGTCTTGATTCTGCAACGCTATTCGAATCTATCTTGTGCAAGAAGCACCCATTAATATGTGTCTATTTTGAAGTGAGTCAATGCTCTCTTAAGAGTGTCTTTGAAACGCTTCTTCTATTCACCGGCTTTGAGGAGCCAGTCAGGGGTTCTCCATATAGCAACTTATTTGGTAGACAATGATATTTCATGCTGATAAAGTGTCCTGCCCAGCATGTCTGTGTCTTCATCAACGTTGTGTGTATGCTTACAGATGTCGATTTCATCAGTACTTCACTGTCTGGTATTTTAATCCCACCAATAGATCTTAATTATCTTACGAAGGCAGCTTAGGTGGAAATGGCTGAGTCCTCTAGCGTGTTTATCGTATACCGTCCGTATTTCACTGGCATAAATAAATGATGATATTACTTCTGCATGACAAACTATGAGTTTTGTGGTAATAGATATACACCTTCTGTCCCATATATTCATGAGCAGTCTTCCAAACGTGGCACTAGTTTTCGCTATTCCGTTGTTTCCCTGACTGTCGATGTTTATGGCTTTTGAGAGAGCGCTGCCCAGGTAGTTGAAACGACCATTTGTTGTTCTTCTTCTTTGATCCTTATATGGGGATTTAAAACATTAGGCTGAACAGCATTGGAGCTTCTTCTTCTGCGTTAGTCCTCAAATTTCTGAAGATTATCAGGATGTAGTCCGGTGAACTGAATGCATTGTGTCATGATTTACAGAATTTCTGTGCTATCTGCGCATTTCGGCCAGACACATCCGACTTCAGCATGTCTTTGGGTCACTTTGTCCCTACATGGGATGGGGCAGCCAATACCACTCCATAACCTACTTAGTCGTCTCTTACGACATGCATGGAAGGTAAGCATTGGTGATATTCTTTGCTCCTTCTCGGGCCCGGAAACACGGTCGGAACGTTTGCAGCACAAAAAAAACGGTACTTTGTTTGACCCCATATGTTACAGAAAAGGTTGGCAATGACACAATGTTGATACAATATTTGGGGGTAATTATATTTGGGGAGCACTGTTCCTATCTCATCTATGTTTCACTGTGTCAAATGCGTTTCATGGGTCTACAAATGTGAAAATTTTACTGTTGTATTTTTGGACTTTTTCGTGGAGTCGACGGGCAGCAAAGACATGTCCCATGCACTGCACAAAATCCGCACTTACTTTCAATGCAGAAGACCATCTCTGAGTGTCTGTGTAAGTCCGTTTAGCATTACACAAGCTAATATTTTACCAGCTATGAATAGCAACGATATCCCTCTGTATTTGTCACAAGACTTTTTTGTGTGCTTTTCAAGACGATTTCAGAAGAAAATACTTGTTCTTCTTTTTAATCATTTTGTTCTTCCTGTTAATGATTATGGATTACGGTTTCGCATTCCCAGAGAGATGTATCTAAAATGAGGGAATGCGTATAATTCTTGGATTCAGTAGGGATAATTCCATTGTGAAAATACAAATATGTTTGGATTGTTAGTATTACGCTATGGTTCTCTCCCCCAAGCCAGCACATATACGCATGTGACTATAGACCATATTCTCCCACTGCATAAGAACACTAGTGATTACGACCACAAGGTCTTGATTATTAAATGTGGCATGTCGTGGGTGGCACAGGCGAAGCGATGGTACAGTAGGTGAGGTTACAACAGTCTAGGCCTTACCACACACAAAAATGGCATATGATTGATGAAACCATAAGAAACGTAAATAAGAAACATAAATGAGAAATATAAATGAGAAATATAAATGAGAAACATAAATGAGAAATATAAATGAGAAATATAAATGAGAAACATAAATGAGAAATATAAATGAGAAATATAAATGAGAAATATAAATGAGAAATATAAATGAGAAACAACAAGGTCATAATTAGCCTCGGCAGAGAATGTAGAGAGTGGGGAAGTGGAATGCTTCTGGGATACGTTGTGAGGATTTGATATTCAGTGTGGCGCTAGTAGGACTGAGCATCTGAGGGACAGAATGTGTTCAACCAGCGATCGACGGAAACCATCAACATGCATGACTATTTTCTTGGGGATCTGAGTATATACTGGTTTACCTGGGGTGCAGTGAAGTCACGTCATAATCAATCCATAACTCGTCAGAGTTGTAGGGTTACGACATTGGATATGTTAAGACAGCGTCCACTAGTCCCCTAATAATGCCAATGAGTACGAAAGAATCTTGACCTGTCGTTTTTTATATTTTGATATTGATAATTTTGAAATTTGATATGTTCTGCCCATGCTTTTGTTTGGGTTTCCTCTGTTTCTTCGACCCGCAACTGTACCCGGTAATATAGTTTGTGATATGGAATCCTGCCGGCATACATGTTCATACCAATCACATTTTCGTCGTTTTACTAATGAAACTCGTGATTCTTGTGCGATTCTCGACAATATTTCTTATGAGCACACGTGTCTTATACTTTCGTTCTGTTACTGCATGTTTTCCTGTTAAGGAGAGGATGTGGAAATAAAGGCTGCTCTGCCAAAGCTGTCGCCGCGACGACTACAGGAATCATTTTTGTGTGCACCTCCTAAAGACAAAAATCCTTGTCCGAAACGTGGATTGAACCCGGGACCTCAGGAATCTGAGGCCGGCGTTCTAGCCGTACGTCCACGCGCTTCTATACTCTCTTTAGGAAATGCGCAAAATTTTTCTATAACACTTGTATTCGAAGGCCTGTACCTGTCTCTTCCTTTCTGCAAGGATCAATAATAATCAATCAATAATTGTGCTCTTAGTTCATCAATTCACCCCATGCTTCTATTTGTTCATATCTCAAAGAAATCAATGATGTCCATCTAAAGTTTATTGGTTGTTTATATTTCTACAACGATTGCAAATGCATTTATAAATGAACACATCACTTGACAACTGTGGTTATGTGATTTCTCTAAATGTTAGTATCTCGAGTCATTGAATGTAGTTATTGCGGTTCTGATTGTCTATTCAACTTGTGTGTTATTTCTACCATCATCTGTAATTATGTGTATAAGATAGATTTACTATAGTTCACAATTAGGCATTGTTTGCCGGCTCGTATGTCTAATGATTAACATACAAACTCAATGTTAACAGAATAGGTTTACGAAAAATACAGATTATTGTCACTCTATGAAATATTCATTCATTCATTCATTTTCCTTTTGCGCTGAAGTTAGCACACAGGGCAGAGGTCAGATCTCTCCAATTCTGTCTGTTCAAAGCTATTCTGTGCAGTTCGTGAATAGTATGGATATTGGTTGTTTTATTTTCTCTAAGTATTGTTCTTCTGAGTATTTCTTTTGGTCTACCCCTTGCTCTTTTGCCTGTAGGTATCCATTCAAGAGATTGGTGGTGTATTCTGTTGGTGTCTGCGCGTAGGACATGCCCGATGTAGGACCAACGGCGTTTTCTGATAACATCTATGAAATGTACACAAGTTATTCAATTCTGTTGTACCAGTTCTGTATGTATCGATTGATGTGGCGTATTGATATGCAGGGGTGTTTGCAATCAGATGATTTGTAATCAGATCATTGTGCTATGACACTGCTTTGGTGGCAACATTTATGGAGTTCTGTCTCTTACTTCAAAGGTCTGCAAATAATGACAATGCATGCAAACACAGTAACATTTTCCGGTAATGTACAGTTGTAGGCATTCAATCAACACGACAATTTTCCCAACTATAATTTAAATATACCAAAACTGGCTGTGTTAACAGAAACAGCGAACAATTCATTATCCCTTGCATACCTATTATCACAGCTTCTTAAAAAATTCCAGATTATCCCTTGAATACCTATTATCGCAGATTCTTGAAAAGGCCCAGATTATCCCTTGTATATCTATTATCACAGATTCTTGAAAAACCCAGATTATGCCCTGCATACCTATAACACATCTTGAAAAGGCCCAGATTATCCCACGCATACCTATTATCACAGCTTCTTGAAAAGGCCCAGATTATCCCATGCATACCTATATCACATCTTCTTGAAAAGGCCCAGATTATCCCATGCATACCTATATCACATCTTCTTGAAAAGGCCCAGATTATCCCATGCATACCTATTATCACAGCTTCTTGAAAAACCCAGATTATCCCTTGCATAACTATTATCACAGCTTCTTGAAAAGGCCCAGATTATCCCTTGCATAACTATTATCACAGCTTATTGAAAAGGCCCAGATTATCCCATGCATACCTATTATCACAGCTTCTTGAAAAGGCCCAGATTATCCCATGCATACCTATATCACATCTTCTTGAAAAGGCCCAGATTATCCCATGCATACCTATATCACATCTTCTTGAAAAGGCCCAGATTATCCCATGCATACCTATTATCACAGCTTCTTGAAAAACCCAGATTATCCCTTGCATAACTATTATCACAGCTTCTTGAAAAGGCCCAGATTATCCCTTGCATAACTATTATCACAGCTTCTTGAAAAGGCCCAGATTATCCCTTGCATAACTATTATCACATCTTATTGAAAAGGCCCAGATGGACAATTTACAGTATGCCAGACTGTAGCACCAAGACAAGAGACAGAATAGTGGAGGATCAAATATTAGCTAGTAAGAATAGTAATAAATGATGTAAGACAGGTAACTCACTATCAGGTACAGATATCTAAGACAGGTAACTCACCATCAGGTACAGATATTTAAGATAGGTAACTCCCTCAAGTACAGATATCTAGGACAGGTAACTCACCCTCAAGTACAGATACCTAGAACTACGAGAGAATTAAATAAAGAGTAATAGTTGCAGACCTGTATACTACTATTTTAGAAACAAAGCTGAAAAGTTGAAAATGCATAGAGGATTGACGTTATTGTATTCAGGTTAACCCATATAATAATTTAGTTAGTTATTCCTCTAGGGCCAAAGACGGCACATAGGGCGGATGTCACAGATTTCCATGTCTCTCGTTTCATTGCAATTTGCTTTAGATTTTCATTGTTTCTGATACCGATGGCGAAACGTTCTCTTGTAATAGTTCTACGTAAAGTTTCTTTTGGTCTTCCTCTTTTTCTCTTGCCTTTGGTTACCACATAAAAGCTTGACAGGGGAGTCTTTCGGTATCCATTCGTAGCGCGTGTCCGATGTAATTCCAGCAACGCTTTCGAATATAGGTGGATACATATTCTCGTTTTGATTCTTGTCTGACAACTGTGTTTGATTTGAAGTCTGACCAACGTATGTTCAGTAGCCTTCTAAGACATTTATTTTCAAAGTTGTTTAGTCTTTGTTCTAAGTTTAATGCTTTCCAACTTTCGCACCCATATGTTAAAGTTGGAATTATGCAAGATCATAATATATCATATAACAACCCGCTCATCTAAACGAAGAGGTTGGCCACACGCCGAGAGTAGCACGTATACCGTAGCTTAAAGTGATAATCTTCAGGGATCTCCGTAAAAATCCACTTTATAAACAAGACGTCCAGAGCGGGATTCAGACTTGAGACTTCTTGAGCACAAAGCAAATGATTTAATGACTTCACTCTGAAGATCACTACTGGAAGCACAAAACAAACGGTTTAATGGCTACACCCTGATCATCTCCACTAATGGAAGCACAAAACAAACGGTCTAATGGCTACACCCTGAAGATTTCCACTACTGGAAACAAAACAAACGGTTTAATGGCTACACTCTGAACATCTCCACTACTGGAAGCAAAGTATCAGAGCTTCCCAGATAAAACAGTCGTTTGGACTAATTGGGAATTATCCTTCTAAAGTGATGCAATCTGATTTAACATAACACTGAAGACGGATGTGTCTGACTTTGACGCAAATAAAACGGTCACACAACGCATTTCCATTCTATGGACTGTATCATGCTGGAAATCTAGTAAGACCATTGTCCTTTTTTAAGAGATCCAGTGGGAGTTTGAAAATGAACGCTGAAGTTTACATTAATATTTAGATTTGCACTGGTCCCACGAGAAAACGTAAATTGAGTCATCTATCACTGAATATTACGTATGTGGTTGCGTCTGTGGGTCTCACCAATGGCCCACTAGACATACCACCCATTCAACAGAAAACCTTAGTGGATGACATGCCGTTATATTGAGGTTATCTTCTTAGAGAAGCTTCATGGCACGTCATCTATACAATTATGCTTTTATTTTATTGTTGAAATGTGTTTCATGTTTACCTGAATATATATGTATTGGAGACGGGAAGCAGCGCTTATGTGAGTGGAAAATCAGAACAAGTTTGACCCTGTGGTTGGGAGGGAGCCAGAGATGTACTGTGCAGCACTGGGGAGGAGGAAACTAACATCACTGTTTTTTTCCTATGGCTGAAACCCATCATAGAGGCACAGTGACTCAAGACGTGACAATTCTTTTGACTTGAACATTTGGTTGCATGCCTGGAGCAAAAGAGAAGTTCGGCATAACCAGTAGTCAATTGGTGGCGGGGAATGAGCACAGTGAACCCTATCTTGGCTACAGTGACTCGGAGCAGTGCATAGGTTGAAACCTACCTTCCTGGATGTGTGATAGTTATTCTCTGGTTCTGTCCCGGGGTGGGCCGAAAATCCACAGACTTCCCAGCAATATAATGCAATATAATGCCATTTAATGGCATTAGGTCAAAGGACATGAGCCCATGGACCGCTGGATCAGCAACCAACCAACCATCACTAAAGATATTAACAAATGGTTTATCTAAACTTATTAAATGTCAGGCATCCAACTACGGCAATACCGACAGATGTCAGTAACTCATTTGTAAAACGTCGAAAAAGCTACTATAGTTTCGATCCACTAGTTATGCCTACTTTCCTTAGTGTAAATAGCTCAAACTGACAGTTGAAATTGTGTTGATTAAAAAAAACCCAATAGAATTGCACATTAATGAACAGAACTTGCCGAAATCAATACAAAAACAGACTATCGAATGAGATCAATAAAGTAAATCAACTGTTGACAGGTTTATATTAATATCCGGCAGCCGTTTGAAAAAAAAATACAAGGAATACCAAACGCCGCACAATATATAATAAATAAACCAAAATGCGCAGTCGAATAGATTGGAAAGGCATGTATTCTACATTCTCTACACTTCTTCGCCTCTGTCGTTAGTGTTGTGGTGAGGAGGACTTTCTCGAGAAAGCCCATGAGATAATGGATTTCTTCTGCTCTCGCTTATACCCCGACAGAATCTTCAGGTCTACCCTGTTTCGAGTATGCAGCCTCTCTCGCCAGAATACCGTTGTGAGCATTCCACGGTCTTACTCTCCGGACAGGGTCAAACTTGTTCTGATTTTCCACTCACCCCCCTCGCCCCAATGCGCTGCTGTCAGTCTCCAATACCTTCCTATTCTGCAATCGGATCTTAAGATGCGGGAAGTGTTTTGTGACCCTTTTCTGGTTGCAGACAGACGTGACAGGGGTTTCTTCTTCTTGAGCATTCATTCTCAAACTCCCGCTGAATCTCCCTTGTAGCAGGACCATGGTCCTACTAGATTTCCAGCAGGATGTAGTCCAAAGAATGGAAATACATTGTGTCGCCGTTTTATTTGCGCCAATGGCCCGACACATCCGTATTCGGTGGAACAAGGGTTTGAATTCAGGAATTTACTTGACGGTGTCATCTCAAGCCTGAAGTTCCGAATCATTTTTGCACCACAAGCTACAAACGTAAAAGATAAAACACATGTGCTTATATCACCCAGGTCCTGTACGTCACATTTCCTAAAGCCACCTTGACCATTGGATATTATTTCACGTGTGCCCCCCCCCCATAAGATTATCTATTCCAGCATCTGCAAGTGTTGCACTATAACGTATACCATAACAACAAGACCCATTACCCGTTAGGGTCGTAGTAGTACAAGACCCATTACCCGTTAGGGTCGTAGTAGTACAAGACCCATTACCCGTTAGGGTCGTAGTAGTACAAGACCCATTACCCGTTAGGGTCGTAGTAGTACAAGACCCATTACCCGTTAGGGTCGTAGTAGTACAAGACCCATTACCCGTTAGGGTCGTAGTAGTACAAGACCCATTACCCGTTAGGGTCGTAGTAGTACAAGACCCATTACCCGTTAGGGTCGTAGTAGTACAAGACCCATTACCCGTTAGGGTCGTAGGAGTACAAGACCCATTACCCGTTAGGGTCGTAGTAGTACAAGACCCATTACCCGTTAGGGTCGTAGTAGTACAAGACCCATTACCCGTTAGGGTCGTAGTAGTACAAGACCCATTACCCGTTAGGGTCGTAGGAGTACAAGACCCATTACCCGTTAGGGTCGTAGGAGTACAAGACCCATTACCCGTTAGGGTCGTAGTAGTACAAGACCCATTACCCGTTAGGGTCGTAGGAGTACAAGACCCATTACCCGTTAGGGTCGTAGGAGTACCGCACTGGATACACTAGCACAAACACAAAACCACCCAAACAAATCTATCCTCAGCCGTTCAGAAGAGTGTAGAAAAATCACGCCCAGACCATTCCTTGATGTTATAAATCCATGATTTTCTGGCCCCATTTTATCCTTCCGCTCTGTATATCGAGCATTCCCTGTAAAATAATTTTAGAAGGCGGTTCATGTCTCGTTACATGTCCAAACCAAATAAGTTTACGCCGTTTCACCACTGGCAAATGTGGTTTGTCATTTTGTGCCGATACTTCAGTGTAGTATTTCTATGGGCAGAATTTTACTCGGTGCCGCCCAAATTCTCACCAAAACTTGGCTTATCGGCAAGCAACACACGACGTATATAGGTGAGACTGGAAGGAAGCTTGCAGACCGATTTAACGAACAACTGTACATCATCATAAACCACGTGGGAACTTCTGTTGCTGACCACTTCAATGGCACGGGTCATGTGGAGCCCAGGGTTATCAGATGACGGTCATTAAGTCGTGCTTTTCAGACAACCGGACCCGTTACACAATTGAGAACCCATAAATAAATATATTTTTAAATATATATATAAATTTGACACGGTTGAACATTTGGGATCAATGCTCACCAGTAGCATGGATGATATCATGTTGTTCCATCATTTCTCTGTTCGTCATGTTTCACGTGTATTTGGATGTGTTTTGTATATTTTCTGTGTGTGTTGTTTTACCTATGACAACCCTTTCGGGTTATCTACACATTTAGCATTGTCATGTGAACGTCTCTAGTGCCGTTCTTGTTCGTCGTTTTTTGTGTGTATATATAGTTCTGATAATGGCCTTTTGGTCGAAACATCGATTCATGTCTGTTATGATATGTTTCCGGTGATTAACAAAACTTCATTACCCTGTTTCTTTGCATGTTGAATTTCTGTTTTCCGAAGACAGTACATATTATCGATAACTTTCATTGGCAGATCAGTGTTTTTCATTGGCCAACGAAGCAAAATATACGCATTTACCAATGAAAAGCACATATCTACTGAGGGGAGTGACCAGATAGAACCAATGAAAAGCACATATCAGATAATGGGAATGCCTAGATGGAATGTCTTGTGGTGTTGTCGGCTGTGGGCTAGACATTAACCTAAATTATTTATTGTTCTCCAGCCGAAATCATAAGCTGGTATGAAGCTCATCAATGAACTGTACTGTGTGGTCACCAGCCCCGAGACAGGGACGTGGAGCGTGTCGGTCAAAGTTGTTTCACATGGCAATAGTCTTTTACGTGTGGCTTGGTACGTTGAGCAATTCTGCAAAATATGGTCTGTGTTTTCTGGAGACTGCCCACATGAACACATATTGGTGTCGCTATCTCCAAAATTCCTGTCTATGTGTTGTTTCAGTTTGTTGTGGTCCGTTCCCAATCTAAAAATGATTGTTCCTTTCTTCCAAGCTTGTGGATATAAATGTTCCTTTCTTCCAAGCTTGTGGATATAAATGTTCCTTTCTTCCAAGCTTGTGGATAGAAATGTTGCTTTCTTCCAAGCTTGTGGATATAAATTTTGCTTTCTTCCAAGCTTGTGGATATAAATGTTCTTTTCTTCCAAGCTTGTGGATATAAATGTTCCTTTCTTCCAAGCTTGTGGATAGAAATGTTCCTTTCTTCCAAGCTTGTGGATAGAAATGTTCCTTTCTTCCAAGCTTGTGGATAGAAATGTTCCTTTCTTCCAAGCTTGTGGATATAAATGTTCCTTTCTTCCAAGCTTGTGGATATAAATGTTCCTTTCTTCCAAGCTTGTGGATATAAATGCTCCTTTCTTCCAAGCTTGTGGATAGAAATGTTCCTTTCTTCCAAGCTTGTGGATAGAAATGTTCCTTTCTTCCAAGTTTTTGGAAATCATTCTTTATCGCTACATGGGTGAGTTGAGTTCTACCCCATGTTTGTGAAACTTTTGATGATTGAGATGTTTCTCTGGAAATTATATTGAATTCTCTATCTGTTGTTATCAGCAGTTAACTTTCAGTTTTTGCTTGTTGGTCTGTTATTTATTTCTCTTGATTTGTGAGTGCCATGGAATTCATTGTGAAATTATCTCATTTGTTTGGTTATTTAGCTGAAAATCGAAAATATGTACAAACTGCTCAAAACTTAAATCCAACAGGTAAAGCTTGAAACGAGGTAATAAAGTTTTGCTAATAATACGAAACAAACATAGGCAGGCAGGCAGGCACGCACGCACACACAAATCGACGCTTTCGACCGAAAGGCCTTTATCAAGGTTCACGAACACATATAAATCAAAGACGACAAGTAGGGACGGCACAACTTGCGTTCACATGTCTAGTAAATTTGCCGAAATGATAGAAAATGGTTATTTAGCTGATAAAATAGTGATTTTAAATTCATTCATATGAAATGTATGTTGGTTTTGGAGAGCTTGTGAAGAAGATTTGGCATCGGTCAGAATCACTTTTCCTTTCTTCCTTCAGTTGAGCTGATCAACAGCAGCAAATATGAATTTAGTATGGAAACTATCACAACTTTGTAATGACATATACGAGATAAGCCCTAATGCCACAAACCTATACACTTAAAATCATCAGTATTCATAACATTACCTATGAAACTTAGGGCTGTGTATTATACCGAATACAGAACAATCAGTTTGATGAACATTAATCTAGACATTAATGAAACCAAAATACTACTGGTCCTCAAGATAAAATTTGACAGAATTAAAAACAAGATAGACATTGAAGTCGATGAAGAACGGTTTGGTTTTTGGAAAAACAAAGAAACCACAGACCTTTGTATCTGACTATTGATAAATAAATACATAGGAGTCCAAAATAGTATATAAATTTCCTTCATAGACTACAGCACAGACATCAAGTCGAACATTACAAATTAATTGAATACCTCCAAAAAGAATATGCTTACATCCAATAAACGCCAGACTAATTAGAAATATACATTGGGGAACAGACTGCATAAATAAGGTGTGAAAACTGCTACTAGCTATGCGTAGAAATAAAAAGAGGGGTGCGACAAGAATGTACTTTACCATCCAGCCTATTTAAAATCTACACATAGAATATTTTTAAACATAGATAAGGACTAAACAAGACAAGATCAGTGGGAAAATAAACAACTAGAGATATGCAAGTGACAAGATCAGTGGGAAAATAAACAACTAGAGATATGCAAGTGACAATGTCATTTTAGCAGAAAGTGTACTGGAACTACAAAGACTAATAGATCAAAACGAGAAATCAAGTGAAGAGTACGGACTAGATATTTTTTTAAAGGCGAGAAGGAGGTAGGTAGAGATACAAGTAAGACGGAAAGAACAGGAGTTGAACATGATACAGTCTAGCAGAGTGCCGTACCAAATCAAGATACAGAGGATGGTGGGGGTCTGTTACATCCAACCTTCGTTGTGGAATCAACACGCGATGATGATGAATATAATGCATCATATATCCAAGTACCATAGCTTGACTTGTATGTACTGTGAGATTACTAACTTCAGCGTACATGCATTTTCCTATACACATGTATTTACCTATACACACCTCCCGTGTGTTGCCGGGGCTCGAAAGGGGAGCAAAGACTAGCAACACCGTTTACCTTCCACGCATGTCGTAATAGGCGACTAAGGATGTTATGGGATGAAGTTGGCTGTCCCAACCCATATAGGGTCAGTGATCAAAAGCCATGCTGAAGTCGGATGTGCCAGGCCGAAAGGCGCAGATATTGCAGCAATGCTGTAAACCATTACACAACGCACTCCGTTCTCCGGACTACATCCTGCTAATCTGCAGGAGTATGGGAACGAACGCAAAGAAGAAGAAGAATCTATACACATGCATTAACCTACACACATGTATTTATCTACACACATGTATTTACCTACACACATGTATTTACCTACACACATGCATTAACCTACACACATGTATTTATCTACACACATGTATTTATCTACACACATGCATTTATCTACACACATGCATTTATCTACACACATGTATTTATCTACACACATGTATTTATCTACACACATGCATTTATCTACACACATGCATTTATCTACACACATGTATTTATCTACACACATGTATTTATCTACACACATGTATTTATCTACACACGTGTATTTATCTACACACATGTATTTATCTACACACATGTATTTATCTACACACATGCATTTACCTACACACATGTATTAACCTACACACATGTATTAACCTACACACGTGTATTAACCTACACACATGTATATATAATTTACTGAACTATAATAGTTACTAGATTCCAATATACTATTTACTCACCTTGTATATAGCTTTTGAAGGAAGCTGATTAATAATACTTGTGCATCGATACCATATTCCAATGCAAGGTATTATCAAATCTGACACATATTGTTGGTTGACATATATGCAGCCGAGCAGGAGACGAAGCAAATCTGAGAATCATAAGGAAGTTCTAGAAAGAAAGAAAGAAAAAAAACAGGTGAAAGTTTATACACTTGAAAAATGAAAGAAGGAAATACTCAATTACAACAACAAAAATACATGCTAAAAATACTTACCTATCAAGTGCAGAACTTGGGAATCTATTATGCGCAACAACATGGCAGAAAGAGGAAGAGATGGCAAGAGGAGCAATAAATCTCTCCCACCAAACTCACGCTGGAGGTGGATGTCAGCATTAAAAAAAAAACAACCCAAAAAATCGGACTGGAAGCGTAGAGCACTGCAATGCCTCGTGCGCTGTAGCAGCAGAAGTCTCAGAGAGAAGTTCAAGAGTGCATGATTTGTTCTTTAATTACCCAATCTCGGTGGGGGGGGGGGGGGGGACAAGGAATACGATGTAACAAGTAAACAGTTGTAAGAAAAAATTAATGCTATACTGGTGATGAGTATCAAGAATGAAAATAACGCTAAATGTTAAAGTATGAATACGACAAGTTTTCGATATGCGACATCTTCCTTGTATGGAGGACAGAGAGACAGAAAAGACAAGTGTTGTTGAAGAAAGATCAACTAATCGATATTTCAGCCAACCGATATATGACTCATCCCTGTTCTGTTCGATCACACTCCACGTGCATAACACAAGAACTGATCAATGTTACATCGCAGCTCACATGCCACGATCATGCTCTCTACCAAAGTGTCCCAGCTCTTTTATCTTATGCCGCATCGTTCGTCATAGAAGCTAAGATCCGATTATAGCAGAAGTGGGTAACCTTTTAGGGTAGGAGGGCCGGCGTTTCCCCCAATATAATAATAATAATAATAATAATAATAATACACATAAACCCGTTAAGGTCGTAGATGTGGCGCACTGGATACATCAACACAAAAAACTCTCCAAAAATCTCTATCGTAAGTTATTGGAGAAGTTTAGAAAATCACGTCCATGTCTTTCCTTGATGTTATAAATCCAGGAGCCTCTCGAATGGCACGAGGGCAATACGTTTCTTTTTTTTTTCTTCAGTCCCTAGGAGCACCACGTAGTGTTTCATGATCCAGGTAGAAGTGTACATAGCTTGTTAGTTGGCCGGCTAGTTGGTTTGTGGTTTGGTTATTAGCTGGTTGTTAGCTAAGTTAAGATAAGTTATGTTAGGTTATGTTTAGTTTATTTCGTTTGCTTGGTTAGATTTTTGTAAGTTCGTTGTCGATATTAAGTGGGACTGCTGTAAAACTGTATAACTAAAAGTATTTACGTAAAATACAAAGTTGCTCAGTTTTACAGCGTACGTACAGCATATAGCAGGGCTCTTCAATTATATTTACTCTGGGGCGAACATGGGGATCATCACGGGACAGAGGTCCGTTTTTTTATAACTTGATTTGTATTAGCATGATCCGAGGGCCACTTACTAGATCGCTGCGGGCCGGATTTGGCCCGTGGGCCGCAAATGGAATAGCCCTGTTCTATAGGGTATGGGTATGAAAAAAATGCAGATACCAGTAGACAAGACAATTTCAAGGTCTTTGTCAAGAAAATACAAGACAAACAGAGAAAAAAACAGTTTTAAAAAGGCACTATCACAAAAGCATTAGACGGCAGACATTAAACAGCAGAAACATCCACGGTAACAACGACGTAGGGATACACTAGTATTGTCTTAGAGACTAGTATTGTCTTAGAGACTAGTATTGTCTTAGAGACTAGTATTGTCTTAGAGACTAGTATTGTCTTAGAGACTAGTATTGTCTTAGAGACTAGTATTGTCTTAGAGACTAGTATTGTCTTAGAGACTAGTATTGTCTTAGCAGACTGGGAACAATTCAAAACTTGCATAGATAAAAACCTAGTGAAGACTGATAAAAATACAAATATAAACACCTTATACAAAAACATCACTGCAACCATTCTTAATGCAGCCTAAAGAACAATTCCCCGAGGATGCAGGAAAAAAAACATAGCCCATTCTGGACAAATAAACTTGAAGAACTTGTCACAAATAGAAGAGAAGAAAGAAAAAAGCAGAGAGGTATACTATACATGCAAACAGAACAGAATATAACAAACTAACTGCACTGATCCGACTAGAAAGAAAAGATGCAAAACAACAAAAATGGTCAGGCTCTAGTACTAAGCTCAACCTTCGCACTGATGGCAGAAGGGCCTGGAAGCTATTAAATAATCTATCAATAAACACACAAACCCAAAACCACTGTCGACTGCAATCCAGGTACTAGTAGAAGACACAGACAAAGCAAACAGTTTCAAGTAATACTTTTTCAAGCATCAACAAAACTCCCCACAGGAAAGCACTAGACACTGCGCTCTTTGATGAAAACTTCACCATTCAAGAACTCCAGACTGCACTAAAAGAAACTACAGCCAAGAAAAGCACCAGGTCGTGAAAAAATATCCAATGAGATGATCCAATACCTAGGAACCAAAGGAAAAACAGAGCTCATAAACTTAATAACTACAACTTGGCAAAGTGGAACACTACCATCGGCCTGGAGGGCCGCTACTGTCAAGCCAATATTAAAGAAGGATACGTTTGAATATGACATAAAAAGCTTTCGGCCAATTTTTTAAATTTTTAACATCAATAAACTTGCATAACGAGTGTTGAACAACAGCTTAGTAGTTAGTTTGTTCCGTTCGTGCCGCAGGCGGGGCACATAGGGCAGAGGTTTTGATTCTTCATGTGTTGCGATCCGTTAATTGCAGTTTTAGTTCTTGTATGGTCTTGCAGCTTGTTATTTCTCTTTCTTTAAGTATGGTGTTATTTAGGGTCGATCATACTTTATAACAGAGTACACTAGTGGTTAAAATCTTCAGCTGCCCTCAATAACTCTCAAGAAGGCTTCAAAAGAGGATCAAGGACCGAAGATCAACTTTTTTTCTTCACCCAGATTCTGAAGGACAATTTTCAGCAAGGGAAGAGTACAATCGCTGTCTTTGTAGACCTAATGCAAGCATATGACAAAGTATATAGAACGGAATTACTGCTAAAAACGCAAGACATGGGCATTTGTGGAAAAACGTACAAATGGATAAGAACTACTTAAGTGATAGAACCATACAAACTGCAGTAAACAACAAATTATCACCCAAAACGCACGGGAGGGCTACCCCAAGACTCAGCACACAGCTGCACCCTATTCCTAATCTTCATAAATGATCCTGGCTTGCTTAACACCCACAAGCCCACGTTTGCAGACGACCTTATCATATAGAGAAGTGGATCAGACTTACACCTGGCGGCAGAGACTTAGAAAAACGCTTCTCACAATATGAAAATACTGCAACTTCTGAAAAATTTAGGTATGCACCAGTAAAATCACATATACCATATTTACACTTAGCACCAAAAAAAACAAAAACAACACCCACCCTTAAAATCACTCTTGGGGAAGCTCAAATATTGAGGAGCCACTGGGCAGAAAGGCGTCATTCAGCTAGCGTTGTAGAGCGTCAAAGAGTACTTGAGACAATAAGGCACCCTGGTCATCCTCTGCACCTCGACACACTCAGTCGTATTGACTCGCCATATTACTTGGACTATGTGTGTAGAGGCGTGATAGTGAGGCTGATGACATTGCGCAACTCTCCCTCACTTTAACCCAATTTTCATCGTGCAAGTCTTGGCATTCGGACATGTCCTACGCGCAGACACCAACAGAATACACCACCAATCTCTTGAATGGATACCTACAGGCAAAAGAGCAAGGGGTAGACCAAAAGAAACACTCAGAAGAACAATACTTAGAGAAAGTAAAACAACCAATATTCATACTATTCAAGAACTGCACAGAATAGCTTTGAACAGACAGAATTGGAGAGATCTGACCTCTGCCCTATGCGCTAACTTCAGCGCAAAAAGAAAATGAATGAATGAATGAAGTCTTGGCATTCATTATCCATCTGTGAAGGTAAACGTTCAAGCGGAGGGCAAAAAAAAAGCGCGGCAAGGATCACCTAAGAAACTCCACACTGCAACATGGAATCCTGGGAGACTACATCCCTTGATCGCTCAGCTTGGCACACCCAGATCACTGCTGGATCACTAAGTTTGAAAAAAAAAAGAACACTACGGGCAATTTACAAGCGACTGAAGCGGAAGGACAAATCCGAAAACTCTCCTACCCCGAACCTCTGCACTCCTGCATACACTGTAATAGAACGTTCCTGGCACGAATCGGACTCATCCGACATCTACCAACACACAAACCAAATTACGGACTCATCTGGCATCTACAAACTCACAAACCAAATTACGGACTCATCGGACATCTACAAACTCACAAACCAAATTACGGACTCATCTGGCATCTACAAACTCACAAACCAAATTACTGACTCATCGGGCATCTACAAACTCACAAACCCAATTACGGACTCATCGGGCATCTACAAACTCACAAACCAAATTACTGACTCATCGGGCATCTACAAACTCACAAACCAAATTACTGACTCATCGGGCATCTACAAACTCACAAACCAAATTACGGACTCATCGGGCATCTACAAACTCACAAACCAAATTAGACAATCACAAATGTTTTCTCTACTTGTTCATTACATGAAATTCTTTTTCATGCAATACTGATCTTCGCTTGCGAACGAGGAACACCATCATAATTTGACGTATTCTTTGCAGAACGCTGTCCTCACAGTCTGTAAGCATTTATGTTATGTTCAAGTTGTCCAGCGTTCAGAAGATCTCGACATCCTGTACCCAAAGCAGCTTGGTCAACCTCTTGTTCTCTTTTCTGGAACCCGTTTTCTCCACGGTTAACCTTTCCAAATCATTATGTATTTTTATATGTCCAAAATATGCTAGCTTGAGTTTACTGACAGTTTTGAGGAGCAAGTCTTCTATGTTCAGGACTTTGCGGACATTTGCGTTGGTCAATTTTTCTGTCTATGATATTCTTGTGGTCTATAAGAATATAGAATTTGTTGTTTGTTGAGTACTGGATTCGACTAGGCCATCTCGGGATGCCTAGTCACGTCACTTTCAACCTAGTCCTAAGAAGGACTTTTTGGTTATATCGCGACAGGGAACTGACGAAAAGTTCTTGAGCCTTGGCGAAAATGACGAAAAGGCTGTCGAAAGTTTGCTGAAGCTTGCTTTTTATCCCAGGACGTACTGCGATAAGAAGTCATTTCTCTCTTGGGAGTTTCCAAGTCCACAGCAGGTTCCCACCTCAGCTGGAGATCATTCGATCCTTGATAACGTAGCCAGATTGCTCTGTTGCCTGGGGTACTCCACGAGGAGGAGTATCAAGGTCTGAACCAGTATGAGCCCTGGTCCTGGCAAGCGAAGAGAGCAAGTGCTCGCTTCAACGTCTCTGCTGCCCAAGAATATAGAATTTCATTACGAATGCCGATATTTGTTTTTCCATTACAGATGTCATTGTCCACGTTTTACAACCATATGTTGCAACTTGAAAAATATAGCTTCTTAATAGTGGAAACTTTGATTTTCTGTTTGCCCCTTATAGATTTTTCATGTGATGTTTTTTGCATAGTCATTGCTAACTTCTGTCTGATATCTGCTGAACAATCTCTTGTGGTGTTGATAATTCACTCTAGATATTTAAAGTTGCTGACATGTTCTGGTTGTTTATTATCAATTAATATTGTAGGCATGAATTCATTTCTGTTGATATGCATTCTACTTCTTCTTCAACGTTCATTCTTAAATTCCCTCTGGATCTCTCTTGTAGCAGGATCATTGTCCTATTAGATTTCCAGCAGGATGTAGTCCAGAGAATGGAAATGCGTTAGGTCGCCGTTTTATTTGCGCCAATGGCCCGACACATCCGTCTTCGGCGGAAGATATAATCATATGTTCTAGACCTATGCGGCTTCTTGACATTATGGCGGTGTTATCATCATAACTAATATCTCGAATACCAGGCCTGTAATATTAAGCGATAGAAATTGTTCATAGTGTTTCTCTGATACATTTCGCGATGATACTTTCAGCGTATGTGTTAAACAGATGTCGTGAGAGGAAGCAACCATGTCAGACTCGTTTTTGCAGCTCAAACCAGTCAGACTTCTTCCTCGAGGCGGACAGATCTGTTACTCCTGGTAAAGCATTTTAATGAGCGACATGAGATGGTGTGGGAAGCCAATACTTTCCGTTATGTTCCATTATTTCTGAATTGTTACACAGTCAAATGCCCTCGAGCAGTCTATGAAATATGTGTATATGTCTGCATTAATTATTCTCGACATTATATTATATTTCTCGTGTTGAAGATGTGATCGCTAGTAGCTCCATTCTGTCTAAAGTTTGCAGGGATTATATTGATTTCTCTCTCCGTACGTTGTTCCATTCTTTTCATGATTATTGTAAGAAGTATTTTTCTGGCATGACTGAACAGTGCAAATGTTTTGCAATTTTACATTAAACATTAATCTACAAATGCAATGACAATGTATGAAATGTAAAGTAGTATATGTGTAGAATAATTGTTCATGTTAAAAATTCAAGAATTCTATCAATAATCAAGAATTGCTAAGCCAATTCTGCATGGTGAATAAACTTCTGGATTTGGTAAAGCAACATCAGTGTTAGAGTGAATGTCAAACTGTATAAGTCGATTACAGGTTTTCGAGTACACATACTACAGACGAATTCTACGAATTTCCTATAGGGAACATAAGAGAAATGTGTAAGTAAGAAATAAAGCAGAGATGCATGCATGTGTAGAAGAACCATTTTTTTTCAATAGTGAAACGACGAAAACTAGCTTGGTTTGAACATGTATGCAGACATGATTCCTTGTCAAAAACAATACTACAGAGAACCGTCGAAAGGGGGGGGGGAGATGCAGAGGAAGGCAAATAAAGACAGACAACATCAAGGAATGGAAAAGAACAATATTTTCCCTCACTCATCCGCATTGTTGAAGATAGAAATCGCTGGAGAAACTCTGTTTTCTGACGCATCCAATGTGGTACACCTACGACCCTGACGGGTTACGGGTTTTATATATATAGATATATATAAAACATCTGAGACTAATATCTTTCAAATGTAAATTCTCATGAAATTTTACGGAATCTACCATTTTCTTGGTGACAAATACTGTTGTTGTAAACATATAACAATTAATGGTTTAATGGTAAACATTTAACACTTAATGGTAAACATATAACACTTAATAGTAAACATATAACACTTAATAGTAAACATAATGATGATGATGATGATGTTCGTCCGTCGTCATCGACGATGACCAAAAACTCAACCATAATAATAATAATAACAATAAATAATAAAAATAATAAAAGTTAATAGTGCGTTTTTAAATGACTAGCAAGTCCTATTCGCGCACAAAATGTGTTGAGAAATGACTACTGCTGAAGTTGGTTTATAGTGTGGAAGAGTTGCGCTAATCGTCAACCACACACTCTCTCCTGAGTTTTATCTTGGTCCAGTGGCAAGACAAAGTCGAGACAACTGGGAGAAAATCAGGTGCAGTGGATGGCCAGAGCGTACTATGTGTCTAACTGTGCCCTATGCTGTCCACACAGCTCTGCTGTGTAAACATATAACAATAAACAAATAATAGTAAACATATAACAATGTAAACATATACAACTTAATGGTAAACATATAACACTTAATGGTAAACATATAAAACTTAATGATAAACATAACACTTAATGGTAAACATGTAACACTTAATGGTAAACATATAATACTTCATAGGTAAACATATAATACTTAATGTCATCAAAAAGTTATCCAACAATGGTTTATAAAGCAAAATTGCAATGATCTGAAATCTCTTTCCACCCCCTTGTTGGCTCCTCCATCTAACCAGAAAGGACTAGAACATAAGCCATAATCGAGTAAAACCAAAAACCAAAAAAAAAAAAGAAAGAAACACGATTAAAGGTACTTGTGACCACTCTGCAACTCCACAGGTAATCATACCCGCCATATGGCAAACATAGATTAAACATTTGCCGTCCGCAATTAGTCGATTACCGCGCGTGCTGCTCAGTGGGTCAATACAAATTTCACAGATAAATTTACAGTCCTGCTGGCAGTGCCGTAGAAACATTTTGTAGCGTGGGGGTTTACCTAACAACATTTCGTTGGTACTTTCTTCATTTTTAAGAGATGGTTGTGTGAATTTTTCTTGTAAAATCGTTAAGTGATAAAGCGGATAAATTTCTAGCACGACATGTCATGTTCTGATTTCTTAAAGGAGAGGGAGGGGGTTTAATACCCCTACCCCTTACCTACAAACCTTATTGCTGGCAATAAAAGTTCATTGCAACATTTGAAATGCGTACAACGAAATTACAATGAGAAATTGGTACAATGAGAATAACTAGAGAAATTGGTGCAATGAGAATAACTAGAGAAATTGGTGCAATGAGAATAACTAGAGAAATTGGTGCAATGAGAATAACTAGAGAAATTGGTACAATGAGAATAACTAGAGAAATTGGTGCAATGAGAATAACTAGAAAATTTGATGCAATGAGAATAACTAGAGAAATTGGTGCAATGAGAATAACTAGAGAAATTGGTACAATGAGAATAACTAGAGAAATTGGTACAATGAGAATAACTAGAGCAATTGGTACAATGGGAATAACTAGAGAAATTGGTGCAATCAGAATAACTAGAGAAATTGGTGCAATCAGAATAACTAGAGAATTTGGTGCAATGAGAATAACTAGAGAAATTGGTGCAATGAGAATAACTAGAGAAATTGGTACAATGAGAATAACTAGAGAAATTGGTGCAATGAGAATAACTAGAAAAATTGATGCAATGAGAATAACTAGAGAAATTGGTGCAATGAGAATAACTAGAGAAATTGGTGCAATGAGAATAACTAGAGAAATTGGTGCAATGAGAATAACTAGAGAAATTGGTACAATGAGAATAACTAGAGAAATTGGTGCAATGAGAATAACTAGAAAATTTGATGCAATGAGAATAACTAGAGAAATTGGTGCAATGAGAATAACTAGAAACATTGATGCAATGAGAATAACTAGAGAAATTGGTAAAATGAGAATAACTAGAGAAATTAGTACAATTTCGTTATCGTAAAATCGGCACAGTCCAATTGGTGACACAAACACAACAGTAGCAGTAGATGAAAGCATTTTCATAAAACAAAAATTCGGTGTATGGCCACGTATGGCTACAACATTGGATGTCTGGTGGTATTTACCGAGATATGGGCGACGGCATCCTTGTACCAGACAGATCACTAACCATCTTGCTGCCTAATACAGAAAAAGTATTCTTCACGGAACGTCTGCTATGTCAGATCAATGGCAAATGGCACGATGCGCCTATAGTAATGTAACAGTGATTCTCAAACTTGTTCTTTTCGTACAGATTCTATAGGATACGCCCTCAACCCACAACCATATACCCCCGCAGTTCACCACAAACGCGTATTTTTCCCAATTTCTAAATATTTATTCAACACATACCAGATTCAAACAGTAGAAAATCTGGAGGAATGGCATGATATCAATTGAGTAATACTTTGATTTACTGGATAACATTCTTCTTCTTCTTCTTCAGCGTTCATTCTCAAACTCCTGCTGAATCACTCTTGCGGCAGGACCCTAATATATATTAGATTTCCAACAGGACGTAGTCCTGATAATGGAAATGCTGTGTAACGCCGTTTATTTGCTCCAATCAACCAACACATCCATTTTCGGCGGGAGACACCATTCAAAAATTATAAGATTAAACATGTGCCTTAATGGGCAGATTACAATTGACGTTTGGAGATGAGTTTCTGAATATGTGGGTTCATGTTGGAAGACGACGACGGTGATCACCTCTTTCAACAATGTCCAAATGATTTCTTGTCTTGGTAAAACTCTTTGATACAGCACTGGAGCCCATCTAAACTAAGTATGATGTGGGAAATGTGATACAGCACTGGAGCCCATCTAAACTAAGTATGATGTGGGAAATGTGATACAGCACTGGAGCCCATCTAAACTAAGTATGATGTGGGAAATGTGATACAGCACTGGAGCCCATCTAAACTAAGTATGATGTGGGAAATGTGATACAGCACTGGAGCCCATCTAAACTAAGTATGATGTGGGAAATGTGATACAGCACTGGAGCCCATCTAAACTAAGTATGATGTGGGAAATGTGATACAGCACTGGAGCCCATCTAAACTAAGTATGATGTGGGAAATGTGATACAGCACTGGAGCCCATCTAAACTAAGTATGATGTGGGAAATGTGATACAGCACTGGAGCCCATCTAAACTAAGTATGATGTGGGAAATGTGATACAGCACTGGAGCCCATCTAAACTAAGTATGATGTGGGAAATGTGATACAGCACTGGAGCCCATCTAAACTAAGTATGAAGTGGGAAATGCGATAAAGATTCATTTTGCTTTCTCCCACAATGTTGGAAATTTAATGTCTGATTGTAGCCACCTTTCGTGATAAGAATCTCTTTTGACGATGGATTTCATTTGACAGTGATTTTTCAACTGGAGAGGTTCTTTCTTACAACTAACTTCCACTGCATTCATATCTTGAAATGGATCTATGATCCAATCTTTCACTTGTAGTTCAATAACATCATAGAAGAGTTTCTTCATATCTTGCTCCACGTTAATGAGGCCTACAATCTTCTTCTTCTGCGTTCATTCTCAAACTCCAACTGGATCTAGCAGGATCATGGTCCTGCTAGATTTCCAGCAGGATGTAGTCCAGAAAATGGAAATGCGTTGTGTCGCCGTTTTATTTGCGCCAATGGCCCGACACATACGTCTTCGGCGGGGGCAATGTTATTGGCGGTTAACATTCTGACGAAATAGAGGAAACTTGCAAATAATTACTGTGACAACGGATTTTTGCCTTGATCATATAACTTCAAGATCTTACAGCTGCAAGTTAAGCTCGTTGAATTTTGATCACATGTCAGCTAGATAACCATCCTCATGCTTAAAAGATACAAGTTATTGACAAATAAGAGAATTCACTAATGCCAAGAACTCAGCCGTACTATCAAACAGAGAGAAAAGACTGCCGACATCTTACAGATGCAGGAACACACACAAGTACAATGACCGTGGATGTAGGAGTCCAGTCCTATGATAACACTGCAGAAAGGTATGTAATATTCTACCCTGGACAGTTATTGGTCATAAACGTTGTACTTGGAAATTTTCTACATGGTGCGGGGGGGGGGGACTGACAATCCACTACATCATTCACTAAAACACATCAAACACGGTCATGACTGGAGACTTCACAAGACTATTCTCCGTAAAGTTGAAACTGGAGTCGTTCGCCGTCAATTCGTGTTGTTGGCGCAGAAATATTACCTTTATATTCATGCCACAGCATGCGAAAGCTGAGGGAAATGAGTGAACCGTAACACCGCCGAGCATGACCACAGAACCAAACGGTGCATGACAGGATCGATCTGACATAGCCAATGCTCAAACCTCGGTAGTTCAGAAGCTTTTCGAAAATGTGAATTATGGTCGTTCCAATACTGAAGGAGATTGGCGTTAAAAAAAAATATTAGAATGAGTCATAAAGAGAAACATAAAAGTTACACAAATATACTAATAAATCAATATCGAACTGAAATTGTGAGCCGCTACACTTTGATGTACTTATTGAGACGAAAATCGTAAGAAAATGATCTATCGACGATAACAAAACAGATCAAATTGGAATATTCTTTTCGGCAATCATCGAATTGGAATATAACAGGCTTTACAATAGTATTTTTATGCCCAGTTTGTGTAAAGTGAGATGGGATACACTGAGAGACTGACAAAGTATGTGTAAAGTGAGATGGCTGGGATACACTGAGAGAATGACACAGTCTGTGTAAAGTGAGATGGCTGGGATACACTGAGAGAATGACACAGTCCGTGTAAAGTGAAATGGTTGGAATACACTGAGAGAATGACACAGTCTGTGTAAAGTGAGATGGGATACACTGAGAGAATGGCAGATAGCAGAATATTAATTATTTTTAAAAAAAACACTCTTATGTGAATTATTATATCGTATCCTAGTCAGGACGTATCTATCAACCCAACATTTTGGCTGTGGTGATTTTCTAGGCAATATTTATACGTCAGTAGTTTGCCATTGCTTTATTGAACGGTCCGGGTGCTCAAATGCCTGTGGTCGGGATTGAACTCGGTAACTTAGCCGTCACAGACGAGCTCTGTACCACTTCGCCACAGAGCCGGACGGTGAATTACAGCTCAGAAAAAGATCATGTGGCCTCTAAGTCGACACAAAGATGTATGCGAGAAACAATGACATGGAATCAGTGTCCCATAGATCACGTTTCATGTAAGAAACACAATCAGAAATGGTATACAGCAAATGAGAACGGAATATCCGATACATTAAGGGCACCATGTTTGAGAAGAAAAACAACAGCACAAGTAGTCTTTAAGATTGCTTGTTAAAAAAGTGAAAGATTCTTCGTGGCTCGGCTTGTTCTAGATAGTCACAATCGTCAGTGCCATATATTGCAGTTTATTGATAAGGCATTTTCTTACAGGGCACCATAATAATATCCACTGGTAAGATGGACAAGACCTAACACTATGTAATCTTTGTTATCTTTTACACGTAGCAGGTCAGTGTTAAAATTGTTGGTGGCTTCTGGTGTCCATTAATACGTAGCAAGTCAGTGTTACAATTGTTGGTGGCTTCTGGTGTCCATTAATACGTAGCAAGTCAGTGTTACAATTGTTGGTGGCTTCTGGTGTCCATTAATACGTAGCAAGTCAGTGTTACAATTGTTGGTGGCTTCTGGTGTCCATTAATACGTAGCAAGTCAGTGTTAAAATTGTTGGTGGCTTCTGGTGTCCATTAATACGTAGCAGGTCAGTGTTACAATTGTTGGTGGCTTCTGGTGTCCATTAATTCGTAGCAAGTCAGTGTTACAATTGTTGGTGGCTTCTGGTGTCCATTAATACGTAGCAAGTCAGTGTTACAATTGTTGGTGGCTTCTGGTGTCCATTAATACGTAGCAAGTCAGTGTTACAATTGTTGGTGGCTTCTGGTGTCCATTAATCGCAGGGGATATGGAGGTTGATAGAGGTGCAGCAGTATATACAAATCAGGATTGATAGAAAGAGGGAATGCTACTAATACCAGCGTGGCTTGACTATCTGCGACCTTAGAGCAACTTCCTTTGTCCGTCTTTTGCAACATAATCGACAAGGCAAATTCCACGAACATGAATCGATCCTAAAATCGTAAGCATGGTATACAAATGTTTCTGAATCTCGATTTTTCGTCCGCCGTTTGATTTGCCATTCGATGAGAACCAGTAAGTATTGTCTTTATCATTATATATATATTGATATACAAATGGCATTATATTTGGTATCATATAGTTTTACGGCATGTGGCCATTGTCGTCACATAACCAAGCCATCTCAGTCGCTTGTTGCTAAGGATGCGTAAGTAGATGGGTTTTTATTGGTCACAAAACTTCAGTATTAAATACTCTTTTATGCCACATAATATTCATTGTTTTATCAAAAACATCAGAGATGGAAAACTGCATGTCACTCATATAATGAGAACTGTGAACAGGAAGCTGAGGATCTGCTATTAAAGTGTCAATGTATTGCCCAAACAAAATATCACGAGGTTAATGTATTGCCCAAACAAAATAACACGAGATTAATCTAATGCCCAAACAAAATATCACGAAGTTAATGTATTGCCCAAACAAAATATCACGAAGTCAATGTATTACCCTAACAAAATATCACGAAGTCAATGTATTGCCCTAGTAAAATATCACGAAGTCAATGTACTGCCATAGCAAAATATCACGAAGTCAATGTATTGCCCTAGTAAAATATCACGAAGTCAATGTACTGCCATAGCAAAATATCACGACGTCAATGTATTGCCATAGCAAAATATCACGAAGCCAATGTATTGCCATAGCAAAATATCACGAAGTCAATGTATTGCCTAAACAAAATATCACGAGGCTGCGTAAGCTGATCAATAATCACACACTAAAACAAGTGGAATAATGTCCAGATCGTAGCTGCTTGTGCTCATCAAAAAGAATACGACAGAGAAATCGGAACACGTTCCATCCAGGCAAACAAAAAAGATATTTATCAAGTGTAACTAAATGTGAAACATCGTGTTATTCTCGTGGAAAAGAAACACCAGACTATACAATCGTTATACCAATATCTTGCTACTAGTGCTGGACATCGACACTGACCACATAACATGAGAGAAAGCTAGTCACTTGTGAATTGGATGAATATGACTTACATATCCGATCCCCGGGGTTGCGAGCTTTCACTCTATTTTCTACTAATGAGAGAGCAGACAGGTTGGACGCACACACGGCTACTACGGCTGTCTGCGAAGCGATGGATCGGGCAGACATTTTGAACGCTCTATGGGGAAAACGCACGAACAAATGACTGTATAAGTGATGAGGACTACTGTTACATGACTAGAATATGGAACTTGGTTTGAAATGTGATGCTGCTAGAAGGAAGCGGTTTCGTGGGCGAGAAAGAACGATGGTCAATCAACGTGTAATGGCGGATAGACTCACGCAGAGATCTGAGCACCTATAGACTTGTCTGGAATGCAGTGACGATGATCCAACGACTAACTAACTATCTAACTAACTAGCTAGCTAACTCTTTTCCCCCCAGATGTCTATGAAAATCGGTGAATGAAACAAGCAATCGCATACGTAATGACATCAGAAGTTCTGTTTGGAAACTATCTGTTGCTAAATTTATAGAAACACGAAGAATGAAATGGTTTGTCCTCTCTTGAAAATGGATGCAACATTTCCATCTTCTAGAGCTTAAATTATGAAAATACAAAGCAGAAGAGGAAGACCACAGAAAATGTGGATTGATGACGTAACTACCCGCCGATCATCAATCAAGACTACAATGCTGCAACGCCACAAGTAGCAATGTACAAATGTTGTTGTTTTTAAAAGAAAAAAGAAAATAAATAGATATCTGCACACAATTTATGTTCTTTAGTCATCATCATGTGACATATTCTTTCCAAAACGTGGTCTTCCTTGTGAATTTCTCTGAACACTCCGCGACTCTGGGCGAGTTTACCTGCCGAAGCTAGAGACATGTTTAAGCAACCTGATATATCACTGCACCATCGTCGTCTTGGGCGCCCTATCCCTCTGTTGCCGTTAACTCTGCCTTCAGCTATTAATCTTTCGATGCTGTTATGTCTCCTTATATGACGCCCCCCCCCACAAAAAACAAATACAGCTTTCCTGTTAGGATGTTGCCAATGAGCCAGCCCTCTCCCACGTTTATTGATCTTAGCACTTCTTGATTTGTCTTTTTAATTATCCATGGTATACGTAAAATTCTTCTGTAGCATCTCATTTCGAAAGCAGCGATTGTCTTTGCTATTGTTCAGAACATCCAAAATAGAATTACTAGGCACATTACTTCTGTAGTTTGCCATTGCTTCCAGGAGGAAAGCCGTTTATCGAATAACACACAAAGAAAACATTCATTTTCTACGCCATTTTTTAGGGGAAGATAACAGCTCTTTAATGCTCTATGATTTTTAGTGCTCTGTCAACACTACAAACTTGTACTTATAGTAACGAACAGGCCACACTTAGTACGAACAGAACACAGGTTTTTGAAAGTTTCACTTGAACACGAAGAACTATCACTAAGACTAAGAGGTTATGAGGTATAAAAAAGAAAACATACAAATTACAATACACAAGCCATTTTAAACGTTTCGAACCTTTAGGCCTTTCTCAGAATATATAAAACAAACAGTGAAAAACAATGAAAACAGTAAAAACAATGTTACCACCAGTGGCACTAGATACACTATTGACATGTAAACAATACGAAGTTCAAGGTGACAATGATGTATGTGGAAACATGTAGTCATGGAAACGGGTTTTTTTTAAAATTGGAATCAATATGATAAAAGATATAACAAATTATTACCCAAAACAACATGGATAGCAATACAATAAGGACCACACAAACTTAAACAAATGAATGTTCGTAGCCTTTTGGACTTAACTCCGAACATCTATTTGTTTAAATTTGCGTTGGTGTGGTCCTTATTATTGCTATGTTTCACTGCAGTGCTACTTTATATTGAAGGCCACACTCAGAACACTTTCACTGTATCTATGTGGGCCGTGATTTCAATCACTATCCACCTGCAAGCAGCTATAGCTAAATGACAATGAGCGATGATGTATTTAATATACCTGGTGCAAAATTAAATTAAGCAGTAACTATACATCATTCACTTATTACTATTTCTCATGAGTGATCCGCAAACATTGTAACATTCTGAAAAAAGTACATCACATGCATTCATCAACAACGCAGAGTAAGTAATACAAGATTATACTGTAAATCACATAAATAACAATGCTGTCAATGCATCAAGCGCACATATATATATATATATATATATATATATATATATATCCATTTATCTTGATATTTGTCCCGTTTTACCCCAGCATTCTCATTTTCAGTATCGGATTATTAACCAACACTGAAGTTTCGTCTCTTTATTTCATTGCATAGTTAGTTAGGTTAGGTTTAGTTTAATTTAGTTTAGTTAGTTAGTTTGTCGTCGCATCATCACTGCAAACTGGACACGTCCATAGTTGCTCCGATCTTTCCCTGAGTGCATTCGCCATTACACTTCTGCTAACAGTATCGGCCCTCAGCGGTAGACCATCATTCTTCTAAGCCCCCCAAAATTGTTCACTTTTAGCAACACCGCATTTCAAACCCTGATCTTTAATCCTGGACATTGAAAAGGAATCCTCATTCACACTAGTCTCACTTTCTTATGCTAGCTATATCTCTTATGGAGTTCAAAACGTCAGCTCAACCTATTGCCCTATTGTTTTGTGTCACAATGGTGCATGACGCCAAATGATCTGATTTTTAATTACCTCGAACACCCACATGTCCCGGCACGAAAATAAATGTAACTACTTTCAGCCTCACCTTTCTCAAGGCCTCAATCCACTGTTCGCGAACGAGACCCACTTGTACCTTTCTAATCATACTCATACAGTCACTCAAGATGCAGACCGGTGTTACCTTCTGTGTGCCTACCCACTAAAATTCCCTGGTCACCGCCATAATGTCCATGACCATGCTACTCGTAATCACAGCAAAGGTCCCACTCTACTCCATGATCATTTTATCTGCGATCTGAGCTGTGAAGGTCCAAACACTGCGAACATTTCATTGCATGCTCGCGAGCAGTGAGAGCGAAGGACCAAATGTCTAGATGGGGCTCGGGTACAACCTATACTACTGATGTTTAACTGTATTATGATATGTGGAGTAAATATATGGTGGTGTCTAGCACCAAGAATGTTCATCTTTATCCTCCTTCTTTATGCAATATGGATGTTCCTTCCTTATTTAATAGAGGGTGTTCCTTCATTATTCAATAGAGGGTGTTCCTTCCTTATTCAATAAAGGGCATTCCTTCCTTATTCAATAGAGGGTGTTCCTCCCTTAAAAATAGGCGAGGGGGTGCTCATTGCCTTATACAATAGAGGGTGTTCCTTCCTTATTCAATAGGGGGTACCCCTTGCCTTATACAATAGGGATGATCCTTCATTATTCAATAGAGGGTATTTATTCCTTATTCAATAGAGGGTATTCCTTCCTTTTTCAATAGGGGGTGCTCATTCCTTATACAATATGGGGTGTTCCTTCCTTATTCAATACAGGGTGCTTCTTACTGATTAGAGGGTGTCCCTTCTTTATTAAATAGAGGGTGTTCCTTCTTTATTCAATAGAGGGTGTTCCTTCCTTATACAATACAGGGTGTTCCTTTCTTATACGATAGAGGGTGTTCCTTCCTTATACAATAGAGGGTGTTCCTTCCTTATACAATAGAGGGTGTTCCTTCTTTATACAATAGAGGGTGTTCCTTCCTTATACAATAGAGGGTGTTCCTTCCTTATACAATAGAGGGTGTTCCTTCCTTATACAATAGAGGGTGTTCCTTCCTTATACAATAGAGGGTGTTCCTTCCTTATACAATAGAGGGTGTTCCTTCCTTATACAATAGAGGGTGTTCCTTCCTTATACAATAGAGGGTGTTCCTTCCTTATACAATAGAGGGTGTTCCTTCCTTATACAATAGAGGGTGTTCCTTCCTTATACAATAGAGGGTGTTCCTTCCTTATACGATAGAGGGTGTTCCTTCCTTATACAATAGAGGGTGTTCCTTCCTTATACAATAGAGGGTGTTCCTTCCTTATACAATACAGGGTGTTCCTTTCTTATACGATAGAGGGTGTTCTTTCCTTATACAATACAGGGTGTTCCTTCCTTATACAATAGAGGGTGTTCCTTCCTTATACAATAGAGGGTGTTCCTTCCTTATACAATAGAGGGTGTTCCTTCCTTATACAATAGAGGGTGTTCCTTCCTTATACGATAGAGGGTGTTCCTTCTTTATTCAATAGAGGGTGTTCCTTCCTTATACAATAGAGGGTGTTCCTTCCTTATACAATAGAGGGTGTTCCTTCCTTATACAATAGAGGGTGTTCCTTCCTTATACAATAGAGGGTGTTCCTTCCTTATACAATAGAGGGTGTTCCTTACTTATTTAATAAGAGGTGCACCTTATACAATAGGAGGATTTCTTTCATATTTACATGACAACAACTCTTGGTGGATTTCTAATTGAGAAGTGAGGTATATTGTTAGAAGACGTATCACATACTTCACGTTTCTTCCAAAGCACTTAAATTTGCTTTTTTCTCTTAACTTTCAGCATCCACTAGTCGGAGAACATCACCATTACCTTTAAGTCAGATCGCCTGTATTTATTCTTCCTGCAAATATATTTTGTCTACGTGTAGTGAGCCTTTCACTGCGGGAAACATTCCAGACATGAAAAATCCCCCCTCCAACCTGAACATCTCTCTTTCGACTGTAGAATCAACTGTAAGCTTTTTTCCTATCAATAATCTTGCAGATTTCTTTGCAAT
Source organism: Meghimatium bilineatum (assembly GCA_034231615.1). Lineage (NCBI taxonomy): Eukaryota > Metazoa > Mollusca > Gastropoda > Stylommatophora > Philomycidae > Meghimatium > Meghimatium bilineatum. The sequence continues at coordinate 29,735,338 of CM067309.1, forward strand.
CGTAGTACTTTATGTTTCAGTTATCAGCCTTAACGAGAGTAAGACTGAATGGATTTACATAGAAATAGGAGTAAAACAAAACTGCATTATGTCACAATTACTTTTTTAGCTTGGCTATAGAATGGGTTATGAAGAATTACACACAAAATGAATATTTTGGAAAAAATGGACAGTGGATAGAACTCTTAGAGACCTTGATTTTGCAGATGACTTGGTGTTATTAACTCTTTCAACACGTAATTATACCCGAGGTTTAGACGTAATTAATTTTAGGCTAACTTTTTGGACCCCATCATGATTCAGGCGCAAGCTTCATGAAGACAAAGTATTAGCTATGGGGAGGTCATATAAAGGTATCAAAAGAAAGATAATTGAATGTGAAATTCGTATACAATATAAAAATATAAGAATTGTAAGAACAATAATACTTGTCATTTACGAACAAAACAAGGCAATTTTGATGGTATATATGGAGTCTCATTATAACGGGCGTACGTCCTTAAAGGGTGCCGGCTCTGTCACGTTATAACGGGCTTACTTATGAATTGAGTTACGTCCAAGTCCTGCTAATGCACAAATATGTTAAATCGACTTTGTCATCTTTCAGAAGAAATATGCCTTCTAGTCAACACTTTCAAGACTAAGATAATGAATTCTACCAACTGTAATTTTAAAATCACTCTCAACGTAGTTCATAACTTTTCCTATTTATACAGCAAAATGATACAAGATGGAGATACAGCAAAAGAGATTTCTACCAGCATAACGTTGGCATCAAGTGTGTTCAACCACGTACAAAAACCGGGAAATCAAAATCAAAAAGTAAATATACCAAACTACGACTGTTCAACTCCAAGGTAATATGCAATATTAACGAACGATTACGAAAGTTGGAAGATAACAAAAGCAGTGAAGATGAAATTAAATTCATTTGAAAATAAATGTCTTAGAAAACGTAAATATTGGTTGAGAAGAATTTAAGTCAAACAAGCAAGTAAGAGAAGACACCAAACAGCAATATGTTTCTACAACAATAAGAAGAAAACGATGGACTTATATCGGACATGTACTTAGAATGTATGAAAACAGACTGCCACTTAAATTGGGTACACGACGGCAAAAGAAAATGAGGAAGACCAAGAGAGACTCATAGCAGGATATCGATCAAAGAGGATATGACTACGGGTCTCAATAACATACAAGAATTACACACAGTAGCATCACATCGCTAGAAATAAGAGAGTTCTGGTTTCTGTCATATGCCGTTTCTGCCGTATTCGGCGCTGAAGTAACATAGATAGATAGATATCAACCCTACTAGGACTCAAGATCAATGGGAAAATAATAAACAACATTAGATATGCAGATGACACTGTTCTTTTAGCAGAAAGTGAACATGAACTACAAAGACTAATAGATCAAGTCAATAAATCAAGTAATGAATATGGACTGGATATAAACATTCAAAAAACAAAAACCATGATAATCAGCAAAAACACAGAAGAACAGGAGGTAAACATAAACATACAGGGAGAGAAACTACAACAAGTAAAACAGTATCAATATCTTGGACACATAGTCACAAATGATGGCAGATGTGAAACAGAAGTTAAAAGGAGAATAGGAATGGATAAAAGTACCTTCAATGACATGAGGAAATTATTAATATCTAAACAAATTACAAACAAGTTAAAAATGAGAATTATAAAATGCTACATCTATTCCATATTAATGTATGGCTCAGAAACATGGACACTAAATAAACAATTAGAAGACAAAATTGATGCCTTTGAGATGTGGGTATATAGAAGAATAGGGAGAACATCATGGAAAGAGAAGAAAACAAATAAAGAGGTGCTAAAAACACTTAATATGAAGAAAGAACTACTAAGAGAAATAAAGATCAGGCAAATAAAATACTTTGGACACATTAAAAGACATGCCACCCTATTGAAGACCTTACTTGAGGGTAAAGTCAAAGGGAAGCGAGCAAGAGGTAGGCAGAGATACAAGTGGGAGAGTAACATTACACGATGGACAGGTTACAGTCTAGCAGAGTGCACCACCAAGACAAGAGACAGGAGATGTTGGAGATACGTTGCAGCCAACCTTCGTTGCGGAGACGGCACTTGATGATGATGATGATCAACCCTAGAGTTTACAACGAAGCCATGATAAAAATCGTTCCTTTCCAGCTATCTATTTCTATTAACATGACGTTCTGTTTCTAATGACGGCTGTTCATAAATGACGTTAACAATTGTGAATTGTGGGAGATGTTCCAAATATTGTGGGAGAAAACAGTCTGCAAAAATGTGACTGTTCACAACGCAGATTTGTTGATAGTCAAATGGTGACACGTATCACAAACTTATCTGGGATGCCATGTACCCACTTGCTCATTGAGTCAAATGGTGACACGTATCACAAACTTATCTGGGATGCCATGTACCCACTTGCTCATTGAGTCAAATGGTGACACGTATCACAAACTTATCTGGGATGCCATGTACCCACTTCCTCATTGATCTTCTTCGAGTACTGTAAGGATAACAGTTCGTATCATATAATAACCAGAAAAGAAATGGCGGTGAGCAGTAGTTATGTGAGGAATAAGCGGGATTCCATGATGGGTTTCATCACGCACGGACGATATCAATACGCTTCGTGTTCTAGTAAATATATTTTTTTAAATGTGTAGTAACAATAGTAAACATCTTCTCTTCCTTATTCTAGTGAAAAGAATATTGGTGCGAGGCACAATTTGTGTTTCCATACTTACAGATGCGTTAGGAAACGATAATATATTATATCGGACTCAAGATATCATGAAGAGATAACAGATTGTACCTAATGATGGTAAATTCATATTTCCCAACGCGGAGGCACTTTGATTTTAGGTGCCACCCCTCGTCACACATGGGGCATTTTGAAAATTATGAACTTATCCCAATCTTGAAAGATCAACCACAATGAAAACCCCAATGTAAACCACAAAGAAAACCCCAATGTAAACCACAAAGAAAACCCCAATGTAAACCACAAAGAAAACCCCAATGTAAACCACAAAGTAAAACCCAATGAACACCACAGCCCGTGTGTTGTCGGGGCCCGAAAGGAGAGCAAAGAATATCAACACTGTTTACCTTCCATGCATGTCGTACGAGGCGACTAAGGAGGTTATGGGATGGAGGTGGCTGTCCCATCCCATATAGGGTAAGTGACCCAAAGCCATGCTGAAGTCGGATGTGTCCGGCCGAAAGACGCAGATATCGCAGCAGTGCTGTAAACCATGACACAACGCATTCCGTTCTCCGGACTACATCCTGCTAATCTGCAGGAGTTTGAGTACGAACGCAGAAGAAGAAGAAGAACACCACGAAGAAAACCCCAATCTCCAAACTACACGCCACCAAACTATATTTAATATTTTAACAAGCCAGTAGATAAGTGTCGGTGGGGTTAAACCTCTCTTGCACCCTTTGGAAATCTGATCATGACTTTTAATTACAAATAGTATAGTACTATAGTGAGTTTCAAAATGCTTGCCCTCACACTCTATTTTATATGTAAATAACCAATAATCCAATTCGCACGGATTTTTGCATGCGATTTGACATTATTCTATAATTTTATAATTTAAAGCGTTTTAAAGCGACACATTTTTTTGTAAGTTCCAGTTACAAAATCAGAGTACACTAAAATACATGTCGCTCTGGATCACAAGTTACAATGCAGCCATAAACTCTTTAAAAACAAAGATCGTTCTAGCTCTCGTTGAACAACAAGATAGTTATAGGCACACTGCCAGTTGCCACTTTCATGGGCATCGACATCCACAGGGAACACACTTTGAAATACTTAGGAATCACATTCGATAGAAGTCTTTCTTTTGCAAATCATGTCGACAATGTCATTCAGAAAGCTAAGAAAGGTATCAGTGCAATTAAAGTCATGGTATCCCAGAGAGATACAATAGCGGACACTCTTTTAGCGGACAGTCAGCGGTACTATATGTTATAGCAAGTGGTCTAGGATTACTCACACTGTCGCAAACATAGCTTGATATGATGGAGAGAGTCCAGAACGAAACCATGAGGGCAATTCTAGGATGAACCAGAGATACAATGCCCCACAGACTCCTGCCACGCATACTAAGAGTACGGTAGAAAATTTCAGGTACGCACAATGCTCATTAGTTACAGCCCGACACACTGCAGAGACCGTTATCTTCATCACAGTTTAGGTGAATGACCATCGTCGACGGACGAAGAATAGTACTAGAAGCTTAGCATCAAAGCGGATAACCCCCCTTCCCCCAATTACGATATTTAAGGTACCCTCACACCTTACCGAACAGGTAACTATGACACTGTATTTCAATAACCAGTTATTAGAATGAAATAATTTTGCATGCAAATGTAGATTTAGCATGACCCTATGATTTCATCATTTTAAATTTGGTTGGTATGTCAATTTTTAATATCGGCATATTCCTTTGATCTTTGTATGATGGCCTTCGATAGCGAAAAATGCACAACATGAATAATGAATTTTCTGTAACTTAACTATTTGATAGAAATGTATGAGTCTATATGTGCACGTTTAGTTTTCTTGAAAATTTGAATATATTTTACTACAAAATATCATGTTATATGTAATTTCACGATGAAATATTACAGTTACTGATTTGCTCACAGTGGTTCTTAAATTATGCGTGAGTGCAGGATGTAAACGGATATAATTTTATTACAGAAATAGAAACAGTGATCTGGTATAATCATAATTGAGACCCATCTTCATGTTGTGTGTGGTCCCGATGAGGACCTTGACTGAAAATATATATGAACTTTATGCGAACGAAATTATATAGGTGTTTGAATTTGAATATTTAATTCACTAGATGTATCAAATAAAAGTACACACATACAAGACCTCTGACGATTACATAACTTATTTCTCTCGTTTGTATTTTTTCCCGAGTGACAACTGGAGCCTGGTCTTCTAGTTAAGGGAGCAAAGAATAAAGTAACTATCTTCTTTTCAGTAATGTCATACATAGGAGGTGACTAAGGAAGGTTGGAGGCTGACAACCTGTCACCTGTGGAAAAAAAAACCATTGATTCCTCCTGATATCTAAATTTCTTACTTTTGTTTACAATAAATTGATTCCTCGTGATGACGAAAAGATGCAGATCAGCGGACATTTTACTTCTGTCATTTTGTGGCAGACTCTTAAATGGCGGTGAGTGCTATATGTGCCAGCATTTCGGGTGGGTCTATAAATCTGACCGAAGAATAATGAGATAGTTGACACAGAAATGTGTGCTACGCTCCTGGCACAACATGATGATCCTATAATACTACCGCACTGCAAAGCCTCCCTTCGGGCACTAAACATACATCCATAGCCCCCCACCCTCCATGTCTTAGAGACAACAAACCTTATACGAGTTCAGATGTCGCCTTGGTTCCCCAACTGAGACACACATGTGCTTTCACTCGGTTCGTCAACTGAGAAAGGGACCTGTGTTTTCACCTCGGTTCCTCAACTGAGAAAGGGACCTGTGTTTTCACCTCGGTTCCTCAACTGAGAAAAGGACCTGTGTTTTCACCTCGGTTCCTCAACTGAGAAAGGGACCTGTGTTTTCACCTCGGTTCCTCAACTGAGAAAGATCTGTGCTTTCATCTCGGTTCCTCAACTGAGGAAGACATGTGCCTTCACCTCGGTTCCTCAACTGAGAAAGGGACCTGTGTTTTCACCTCGGTTCCTCAACTGAGAAAGATCTGTGCTTTCATCTCGGTTCCTCAACTGAGGAAGACCTGTGCTTTCACCTCGGTTCCTCAACTGAGGAGGACCTGTGCTTTCACCTCGGTTCCTCAACTGAGGAGGACCTGTGCTTTTGTCAGAAAGCTTATGGGTTGTCAAGAGCTACCTGCTCACAGCTAAAGGTATTATTTCATAATTATTATCATCATCTTCATCATGTGTACTTTGAGCCTGAATCAATGAGAAAAGTAGTTCAACATTTACTTTGTGATGAGCGGTAGAACAGAAAAATTGAGCAACCTTTAAACATTCACAATGACTCAATACTTGCGGAACTTTCAAAATTGTTTTGTTCAAATTGTTTTGATATGACAACAGTTCGGTAAATTCTGTATAAGTCCCCATTTCTCGAAACGTTAATCATTACTTGGAACTGCCAACTTAATCAGACATTAGAGAGTGGATTTCACATCATTCTAATATGGTACATCTTCAAGGGTTAATAACAAAGTAACACGTGAAATCTTGTAGGGGCATCAACCACTTGTTCAAATATTCCAAACAATGGCAGTACATGATTCCTTCTTCTGCACAGAAGTGGTCACACTCGAGATTGAGTCCTTCATTGCGTTGTTTAAATACCGTATAATTCCTTAAACTTAAGTGACAGTTTTCAGTCAAACGTTCAGATACTATATTTTTTAATGGAAATCAGTTTTTGTAATCATTCGTTACAGCATTAAAAAGGATAATTTAGAATAGAAGAGCTGTAGGTTTTTAAAAACACCCGGACATTCTTGTATATTTGAAGAAAAAAACCGGACAGGACATAAAGTTACGAACTAAAATTTAGGACACGTCGGGGGAGGGGAGAGACGTACGGTGACCCTAGTTGACTCTCTATTTTACGGTTCCCAGTGCTTCTTTATCTGTGTTCGCTGTCAAGTAATCAAAATGAATTTCCGTGAGATTTGTGCGTTCACTGTCAAGTAATCAAAATGAATTTCCGTGAGATTTGTGCGTTCACTGTCAAGTAATCAAAATGAATTTCCGTGAGATTTGTGCGTTCACTGTCACGTAATCAACATGAATTTACGTAAGATTTCCGCAGGAAAGAAAAAGTACATTGTACTACAGTTTAATTTGGCGCATATAGATGTAAAAGCACAACCAATTTCGGCATTTTCAAGTGTTAAGTCATGTTCTCTTTTCATAATTGCTAATCAATAGAAGGTAGTACTGCTAGTAGAACATAATTGAAAATAATACTCACGTGGAAGACAGGAAATGGAGTTCTACTTGATGACGACTAACACACTGTCACTGACTGATGTTTACATGAATTAATATGGTATACAAAACAAAACAAAACATAATCATACAAATGACAATATTTGATTATGCCATGTGTATGATTATATGCTGTGTTTTGTTTTGTTTTGTATACCATATTAATTCATGTAAACATCCGTCAGTGATAGTGTGTTAGTCGTCATCAAGTAGAACTCCATTACCTGTCTTCGACGTGAGTATTATTTTCATAATTGCTAAAAACCTCTCCCCTTCATCTACGCACCTGCACACAAATATGCATACGGCTACAGCAAGAGACACACAACAGTAAATATCATGAGTTATGATCAGAAAATCGACCTACAAATACAATCAGCACCGTGATGTTTGTGATTGATGTTAGACCATCTTTCTTGTCAGCTAGAAGTAGGTCGTGAAGAAAGTTTTTTTCAGTTATACAGAATACGGCCAAGGAATCGATTCACTACTTAAGTTGAGATTTTCCCTCTTTCGATTACTTGTTAGTTTGTTGCTGCAACAATTTCCAGCTCTCTGGAGTCAATACTTTGAGAGAGTCTGGTAGGAGCTGAACGCTAACTATCGCGGCGCAGCATCGCACACAGTATTATCACTAATTCACGGAAAGGAGGGTGCGCTAAAAATAGCAAACTGCTGCACTCTAACGAGTTAATGGCCGTGAAGAACTGGAAAAGGATAAAAGTATGAATCATGCAAAATTAATTTAGCATGGCTTATCATTCAAAGGTTGATGATTTCAACTACTCTTCCAGTCGAGCGGTCTTTACATATCTATATCCAACTCTCCGCCGAAGACGGATGTGTTGGGCCATTGGCGCAAATAAAACGGCAACACAACGCATTTCCATTCTCTGGACTACATTCAACTGGAAATCTTGTAGGATCATTGTCCTGTTACAAGAGAAATCCAGTGGGAGTTTGAGAATGAACGCTGAAGAAGAAGATATCCAACTCGCACAGTTGAAGAAGGCAATGGAGAGCAAACTACCTCATGCAGCTAGCGCATGGAAGATTGATTACATCACTAAACGTGTGTCATGTGATGTATTCTCTCTCTCTCTCTCCAGAACGTTGTCTTCTTAATGAACTCTCTGAACCACCTTCTGTCGTTGGAAGATGCGGCTTGCATTTTCCAACGATGTATTCATGTTATCTTTAATGTCGTCAGTCCATCGTCTTCTTGGTCTGCCCTTTTTCCTCTTCCCATGTACTCTTCCCTCCATTATTTGTCTTTCTAACAGTTGTATCTCTTTATATGACCAAACAAGCGTAGTTTTCTTGTTGCTATTATTAAGTTTAGTAACCAACACTCTGGAATCCATATATTTGTCAACCGTGTTATTTTACAATATGCCATTGCCAATCTCTTCCTTATTTCTGCCATGCAGTCTCCTGCATCGTTGATGTTTGCTCCTAAGTTTTTGAATTTATCCACACATTCTATCTCGGTATTGTCTATTCTGATTTTTGGCTGTGTTGTGACATCTGTTTATTTTTAATAAACATATTTATTTATTTTTTGCTTGTTTAAATATAAGTTTTGTGATTCGCTGTACAGTATTTCTTTGTGTTCTTAATTAGTTGTTCCAATCCCTTTATATCATTTGAAAGAAATACAGTGTGCCATCGTTGGCCATTTAAGTATTCCCCTTTGTAGTGAGGTACGTTCGTTTCAACCGAACATGGCCAAGGAGACATGTTCTGCTCAGCTCTAGAACGAACTTCTAGTCCCCGGTGCTCCTAAATGTGTGTATAGACTCGGACTTGGACGAGGGGTTCACGACACTTCGGCTAAGAAGGAAAACGAGCCCGAGCCCAACTCTTCTGTCGAGTTCTTCCTAAACCGGAACCATGGTGAATGAGAAAAGGTTCAGTACCCGATTGGCACAGGCACTAATTACACGAGACAAGTTTAGTGGCTGCGGAACACCTCGTGCAAGATAGACGTGAAGGACGAACAGTCTCGGCGTAGGGGTCACTACACACTCGCTGCCTGGTCACAGATCGGGAAGGCTAGGTTCACAGGCTAGGGAAGCCCACTCGAAATGTCAAGACATGCCGAAATTGGATATGCTGTGCCTAAATGGCAAATAACGGTGGCACAACATAACTACGCTCCCGGCGGAATACGCATAAATCTTCGTGTTGATTATTATGAAGCGAGCGCAAAAAAAAAAAAATAAGAGAGAAATAATAAATATAATTTTTATATTTCCAACAAAGGAACTAGATGATAATGAGACAATAGAGCACTCTAACTAAATGAGATCAATTCACAGATAACTGGAATAATGTGTACAAGATGTTGAGATAACGCTGGTCGGTCTGAGCTGGAGTTCAAACTTGACGGGTGGCTATTGATCATGAAAGATAAGAAAATTGTGTTGTCTCCCTTCAGGATTGTACAAAATGTAATGATTAGACTAAGAATATGACGGAAGAATTCTGCATTATCTCCCATAGAGGGGCGCGTTAGACTAGTTCATAGTGAGCTTGCTTACTGTTACCGGATTACAGCGTGCTGGGTTCAGGACAACAACAATAAATTCCGATTTGTGATTTCGTGCCTGGTACCTGACGCATGGGGAAGGCGAACACAGCAAGGAAGGGAAATGGCCACCCCACCTAATAGTTGCTGCGGCTTAGTACATAAAGAATTATCTTCATCCCGACGGCAGGTTGTTGCCGTGTGTGGGATCTACCTTTACCTTTAGAGAACATGAGACGTGTACGTACGAAACAAAATGGAGATGTATACATGCCCATATGAACCACTATATTTTACACAATAGTAAAACGGCGAATATTTGCATGGTTTGGACATGTATGCCTACATAATTTCTTATAAACGATACTACATGCAACAGTCGAATGCGGAAGAAGCAAAATACAAACAAATTATAGACAGACAACATCAAGGATTGGAAAGGTCGGGATTTTTTCCTGACTCATCCGAATCGGGTGAAGTTAGAAATTGATGGAGGAATGACGGTGATGTAATGTATCCATGTGGTACCCCGGCGTTCAAGACCAGGTTATGGGCTAATGGAGTGATATTTTAACACCATTCTATCAAGGAAATAAGAAGTGATAGGTCACAATATATGTTATATATTTAATATTTTGAAGTTTAGCAAGTACAATCTTTAGTCTGATCCTGCAGCAACGTAATTAGGCTTGTCTATAAGCAAAAAGTGGCCCGCATTATGCGTCTGAATAGTCGTTACTTTCGCTACTGCATGTTTTCCTATGTAGGAGTGCAGGGAGGCGTACTACGGGCTGTAGAAACAAAATCCGCTTTGCCATAGCAGACGCCGCAATATGTACATGAAGACTTTTGATTGTACCTCCGAAAGAAAAAATCCTATCCCAACCGTGGATTGAATCCGGGACATCAAGCCTGAATAGTAATATAAGTAATTATGATTTCGAAAACAGCCCACATAAGGGCGTCAGCACCATGATGAGAAACAACGATCGGGCTGTTTGGTTCCTAATTCTAAATAACTACTTTGAAACAAAAATGTCATGATCCTAAGAACGAGGGCTATGTTATTAGCAATAATGCAACAATAAGCAATACATAACAATATAGTTCATAAATAAGTTATTCCACTCTTGAAAACTATGTCTTATTATCCGACAGCAGCTGGAGCTACAGATTACACCAAGTAGTAAAGAGTAATAAAAAGTATTAAAAAATAATAAAAAGTAGTAAAGGAAGACCTATAACACGATAGATTGACGATATTAAAAGATAACATGAATACGTCGTTGGAAAATGCAAGCCGCATGGCCCAAGACAGAAAAGGGTTCATAGAGTTCTTTGGAAAGACAAAACGGCAGGCAATGCAGAGAATGGTGTCCCACGGCTGTGGAGCAAGGGGTGCAGTCTTTGGTTAGTGAGAATACCAATAGAGGGGGAAGTGATTATATATACTGATGGATCTGTAATTAGACTTGTGCACAGTGCTTGGGCCTTCACAGCTCATGCGCAGGTAAAACGATCAGGGAGGAGAGTGGGGCCTTTGCTGTGACTATGAGTAGCATGACCATGGAGATTATGGCAGAGACCAGGGAATTTGAGTTGGTAGGCACACAAAAGGCAACACATGCCTGCGTATTGAGTGACTCTATGAGTATGATTAGGAAGGTACACGTGGGTCTCGTTAGCGAACAGTGGATTTGAGCCTTGAGAAAGGTGAAAGTAGTTATATTTATTTTCGTGTCAGGACATGTGGGTGTTTGAGGTAATGAAAGAGCAGATCAGCTGGCATCATAAGCGATTGTGGCACAGGACGATGGGGCAATGTATCGAGCAGACATTTTGAACTCCATAAGAGATATAGTATGCGAGAGTGAGACTAGCGTGGATGATGATTCCTTTTCGATGGCCAGGATTAAAGAGCAGGATTTGAAATGCAGTGTTGCTAGAAGTGAACTTTTTGGAGTGCGCAGAAGAATAATGGTCAATCAGCATAGGACCGGTACTTTCAGTAGAATTGTACTGTTAGCTACATTCAGGGAGAGATCGGAGCAACTATGCACGTGTCCAGTTTGCAGTGATGATGATCCGACGACTAACTAACTACTGGGAAGACAACGTTCTGGAGAGAATACGTCACATAACATGACTCATCAAACCTATTGTTCTGTATAATCCACAGCCCTGGGCTTCTTAAGAAGTGGTATAAAAATTATAATGATTTCAGATCATTTAGAAATATGACCTATTTCATATAGGCCTATGTTATTGCAAAGTTCTGTGATAGTGTCCACACCAAATTCATCTAGAATTGTTATTATGTCTGCTGTTATGTTGTCGGACCCTGCGTCCTTTCCACATTTTATTGATTTTATTGTGTTTTCTACTTCTGCTTTCAGTAATGTTGGTCCACCATTGTTGTGTATTGTTGGTTTTTTGTTCCGTTGGTCTTCAAACAGTTCTGTCACATAATCTGCCCATCTTGTAAGTACTTCTGTCTTATCAAATATAATTTTTCCACTTTTATTTTTAATGCATATATGTTGACACAAATGGAAGGCAGCAATGCATGGATAGCTTTTGTTGCCACTTGTGGGTGTGAATCATGCACAAACGGCCTAAATTATGTGATTAACTTCTTATAAAACATATCTCTATCTCCCCAATCAGTTTTCAGTTCCATATATTCACTCTGATAATATTCAGGAACTTTTTTCAATTGACAATTTTAATTGACTTCATACTAAATCCAACTTCTCATAACTGTGTTCGGGAAAGTATCATTTTGGTTCATTTTCCAGTGCTTTCAAATGCTGCAAAATGTAATTTCTTTGCAAATTCTGGAATCCGTTGGTTATTATCTCCAACAACAAGAATAGATGATAACTTCACCTACTTTGCAAAATATTTAACTTGACCTTCTCTTCCAATTTTCCATCTTGCTCATGAAAGTTTTGAATGAATCAATACATTATATTATGTGTCTATTCCTTTCCAGCATCTGAAGATTCAGGTTATTAAGCTGCTCAAAGATATCAACCATATAAGACTGGCTGGTATATAATGAATTCCTTATCATCAAAAAAGTCAAACAATTACATATGACCTTGAACTTCAAACAATAGTATGAGCTCAAGTCTGCTCACAGATATGTGCTCTAAAGTATTTCCTCTTGAAATCCATCAAACATTTGTGTTAAAAGAATTAACTGATGGCACTCATCCATGTCAATACACAACTACTTGAAAAGCAGTGAGTTTAAAGTGGCTCCTTTGACAAAATTCCAAATTTGAATCATTCGGTCCAAAACCTACCTAGTGGAGCTGGAAGTCTTTTTGAATTTAAGGTTGACAATGAACAACTCAATGAATGCTCTACATTTTTGGAGAAGGATTTTTAATAATAGTTTGAAATTCATATTTTGCCTCCTACATAACTGGTGCTCCAATTATTCAACACCCACAGAGATTCCATAAGCCATTTTTAGATTCAAAGAAAGATGAGACCGTTTCCAAAGTTTCTGGCGCTTGGTAGTTATTTCATGAGTAGGACAAAACCAGAAACTCCTTAATAAACCTGAATGAATATATCTTGAAAATACTAACAACTTGAAACACTAGTAAACACTGATCCTAGTTTTGAATATTTTAATGGTTTTGTGTTTTTTTTTAATTGTTATGTGTTTCTTGAGAAAGGTTCCTGTTGGACTGTAACGTGGAAATATGTCCTTGTTCTTTGTTTTATTGTTAGTTATTTATTTTTTACATTGTCAGGATATTATAGTAACCTATTTACTTTATTTAGTATTTACCATTTTTTCGTTTGGTTACTGTGGCACTCTCCAATTTGTCGGACATCCTCTGATATTTTGGTTATTTATATCAATTGATGTATCAAGCTGAATAGAAAACAAACCAAATACTGCAGACTTGATCTTGCTGCACGACTTACTTCTTGATTTAAGTGGATATGTCGCAGATTCTCCATTGAATACTGTTTGTTAATGAAACAGGAACTTTTATTTTTCTCCAAATAATTTTCCATGACAGATTCCACCATTTTGAGAGATCAAAGTTGATAAGTTTCCTCAAATTCACCTCTGTCTTGTTATCTCCAGTGCTACAGTGTAAGATGCTTAAATGATTTTGTTATATCACTCCATATCAATTTCAAGACTGCGTGAGATTGGTGTAAATATCGGAACTGCCATAAAGGGAAACATAATAGATATACAAAGAGACTGATAAATCAGCATCAGAGACTGGAACTCACCCATGTGTTGCCGGGGTCCGAGAGAGGAGCAAAGAAATAGCAGCACTGTTTACCTTCCATACATGTTGTAAGAGGCGACTAAGGAGGTTATGGGATGGGGGGGTTGTCTGTAGGGTCAACATGACCCAAAGGCATGATAAAGTCTGATGTGTCAGGCTGAAAGGTTCAAATATTGTAGCATTGCTGTAAACCATGACACAATGCATTCCATTCTATAGACTACATCCTGCTAATCTGCAGGAGTTTGAGAACAAATGCAGAAGAAGAAGAATGAAGAAACTGGAACTGTCAGCTGCTACATTCTGATTGATTTATTGAGACTTGGATAGGAGCACATACGGGCTTGTACAGTTTTTGCTGATGATAACATACGGTCATAACTCATCAATTGGGATAACATAGTCATAACTCATCAAGTGGGGTGGAGTTACCGCACAAAATTAATGACAAAAATATTTGTTTATTTATTAATATATCGACCCCCATTGCAAATAATACGAAATAAAAACTAATCACTTGTAATGAAAATGCCTGGGGATTGAAATAACATATTAGGCTAATTAAAAGAACATTAAGTATTTCTGATTGCTTTTGAAAATTACAACACTTGGAGCTTCTATCATCTACAAATGACACTCGTCTTCCTGAACACAAACATGTATAGCTTGCAAGATATCTTATCATTAATAACTTATTAAGAATTTCAGAAATTACCAGCTGGGATGTACTTCATGGTCTCCATTTTTCAAAGACTAAATTTATATTGTCTTATTCCTAGGCCTACATATAGACATATCTTCTACTTAGTAGGGCCTAATTATTTTGAAGCTAAAAATTTCATTAAAAATTCATAACGTTTTTGAGAATTAACGTACAGACTTCTTAACAAATGTTACAGGTTACAGGCAAATTCTGTGCATCTCCTAGAGAGATCGCAAGATAATGTGTATGTAACAAATAAAATAGAGATCTAGGGTCTATGCGGGTCCACAATAACCATTACTTTGAATAGTGAAATGATGAAAACTTGCATGGTTTGACAACTTGATTCCTTGTCAAAAACAATACTACAGGGAAACGTCAACTGTAGAAGCAGAAGAAGACAAAGAAAATCGTGGACAGAAAATATCAAAGACTGGATAGGTCTGTATTTCTCCTCACTCATCCACATTGCTTAAGATAAAAATTTATATGCAGAAATGTGTTGTTGGAATACCCCTACTACTATGACTAGGTTATGATTATGAGGGCTTATGGTACAGAGCATAGGTTTCTGAACGTGGTATATATAGCCCCCAAAGGTAGATTTAGACTGAAGGAGGTCCATGTCAGTGAGAAAATAAATTGGAGGTGCACGAGATGTAAATGGTGGTCCACATGAGCGGACCCTATTTAGTCAGGTCATCATCAACATTTTCGCATTCCGTAAATGTCTTATTACACACAACACGGAAAGTATGTCATGTATATATTACTTGTAATAGAAATCATATATATATATATATATATATATATGATTTCTATTACAAGTAATATATATATATATATATATATATATATATATATATATGATTTCTATTACAAGTAATATATATATATATATATTATATTCCATCTATATATATATATGATTTATATATATGATATATTCCGCATATATATATATGATTTCTATTACAAGTAATATATATATATATATATTATATTCCATGAAATCTGTTTCTTGGTGGTTTTGATTTGTTTTATTACAAATCCAAATATTTACTTTCATTTTGTGTCATTTCAATGAAAGTATGAATAAAAATTGTCCATGTTCTTCTTTTACAATTGTCCAGCCTACAAACAAACACCCTATCAAAGTGAGCAGCAGTGTCAGATGTTAAAAACACATTTGCCGTTAATATGTTTAAGAAAATTCAATATTAGGGGGTCTATAGAAAACAAATAAATCGGCAAGTAGTCTACAGGGCAAATATATTTGAGGTTATATGGTACATGCCTAGAGTATAGGCAGGTAGTCTTAATTAAACTTTTCAAGGCTATCTACCTGTTGCATTTAGACCTATTATAGTTAGATCATTTTTAAAAAAAATTATAAATAATGTTGTGCACTGATTGTGTAAAGTAAAACCTGAAAATATTCAAAACCTCTGCCGAATTATGTTAATAATTAGGCCTATTATTTCCATCCTATATTTCTTTCTTTGTCACTTGAGGTGAGAATGACAGTTCTTAGAAGTTATATAGAACCAATTCTGATTGTATGGAAATGAATCTTGGACACCAAGCAGAACAGTGAAAAAATTATATTAAGACAGTCATCATCATTTTCCTCTTGTGCCTCGCTTAGGGCAGATGTCATGACTCTCCATGGTTGTCGATCAACAGCCAGTTGTTCTAGATCATTCATTTTCATACCAGCTGTTGTGATTTCTTTTTCGATAGTTCTTTTCAGTGTTGTTTTTGGTCTTCCTCTTTTTCTCTTTCCACTCGGTGACCATGTAAAGATTTGACGTGGTATTCTGTCTTCATTCATTCTAAGTGTGTGACCGATGTATGCCCAATGCCTTCTTTCTAATAACTTTTGTGTTTCGGGATTCTTCATTTGAAATATGTGGACTCATTAATGTATGTGTTAATTAGAGATCACAATGTAACCAGGTGAGGTTTCCCCGATACAACACTGCGATAGGATTAGCAATCCGACAGTGAGAAAGCTTTTGACAGAGTGGATAGAGCACAACTATGGATAACATTACAGACATATGGAGTTCCCCAACATCTGATAAGCCTATGTCAGAACATATATGGCAACAATCAATGCTCAGTAAGAACAAGCACAGGTACATCCGGTAAATTTCAAATTCACTTGGGTGTGAGACAGGGATGTGTACATCCCCCCTATTTTTCATAACATACATAGACCACATCTGCAAAGTAGCAAAGACAACAGAAGAAAACAATCTGAAGGATAACTTAAACGAACTACTATTTGCAGATGACCAAGCACTAGTGGCATCATCAGAAGAACTACAAAGACAAATAGATCGATTACATCAAGCATGCCATACCTTTAACATGAAGATAAATATAGAAAAGATAGAAGTAATGAAGATAGGAAGAACAGAAACAAACACCAATATATATATTGAAAACAACAGACTTAACCAAGTGACAGAATTCACATACTTAGGAAGTAATATAACAACAGACGGCAACAGTAGCAAAGAAATACACAATAGATGTAGTAAAGCATACCAAGCCCTAGGGCAAATGACACCAATCTTCAGAAACAAAAACGCAGATTTAAACACCAAAATAACACTATTCAAAACGGTTATTATGCTAACGCTGTGCTACTAATGCCAAATATGGACAATGACAGCACAAGACAAATGTAAACTTGTGACAGCTGAAATGGCATTTTTATGCAGAATCCAAGGAATATCTCTAAGAGACGGTGAGGAATGAGGACATTCGACAAAAAAACTGGCATCACCCCAATCTTAGAATACATCAAGAGACAACAGATCAAATGGTTTGCACACTTCAGCAGACTACCATCAAACAGCATACCACAGCAAGCTATGCTACACAGATACAGCGAAGCAGACCTAGAGGCAGATCACGAAAACGATGGACCACTGAAATAAGAGGCGACAAATTCCACAACGTACTCAGCACACAAGAGGGCCGACTTCAGAATACTCTTCTACCCCTGACGCTGAAAGGCAACAAAGGGTTTCAACGAATAGATAGATAGTCACCCGTATGTCAAAATTGAAATAACACTAGGGTTGAACAGCCGAAGCTTTGTATTAATGCTGAGTTGTTTTTTTTTAATCTCCAAATGTTTGATAGTGAATTGAATGCATTTGATGCCAGAGAAATTCTGGTCATAATTTCTGTATTTGAGTCTCCATTTGCTGTTATTCTGCTTCCCAAAAAGTGTAATTTTCTACTTTTTTTCTAGTATATTGCTATTTATTTGTATCACATTTTTTACATAGGTAAAGTCCATAATGTTTGCTTTGGATACGTTAATTTGCAGGCCTATTTATTCTGAAAAATAGTGTAGCCTTGTTGTCTTTTCCTGCAAGTCTGTATGCATTGAACACAGTAGTGCAAGCAATGTCATCTGCGAAATCCAGATCTTCTAAAGTTCAGTTGTTAATCCATTTGATGCCTAGTTGTTTTTATTAAGACAGTAGAGATGTATTTTTATAGAAGAATGTTAAGAACACAATGGACAGATAAGAAGCATAAAGACGATATCTGGACAGAAACGACTTCACAATTGGAGCCTCTTATCCTCATCAGAATTTAGAGACAGTCCACATTTTTTGGACGAATCAATCAAGGTCTGGAATAATAATGTGCTACTACTTACTACACATGAGAAGAAAGATTGTTCATTGTAGTTGAAGAGCAAGTTGAAGAGCAAGAGGTGTAGAAGATCTGGACTTCTAGCATTGTGGCATGGGAAAATATAGGAAAATGATTGACAGAACACAAAATGAAATAGAAGGATGTGACTCTGTGGAAATCATCCAATATCATCTATGCCACATCTTGGTAAACAGCAGAGACACAGAAAACCAGACTAATATCGTGATGACTGGACATAAGCTTGAGGAGGTGAATACCTTCAAATACCTCGGAGCAGTATATGCAGTGATGGTAAATGCAAAGCAGACCTAAAAATAAGGCTGGAGATGGCTTTAGCATCCTTGTCAAGGCTAACTGTGATTTGGAATAGCAGCATCAGTGTTCGAGTGAAAATCAAACTGTATAAGTCGCTGGTGCTTTCTGTTGTGTTGTATGGTTGTGAGAGTTGGATACTCACTGCGGACATGGAGAAAAGATTACAGGCTTTGGAGTATAAATGCTACAGAAGAATTCTACGAAGTTCCTATAGGGAACATAAGACCAACGTGTACGTAAGAAATAAAGTAGAGATGTATGCAGGTGTTCAGGAGCCATTGCTTTCAATAGTGAAACGACGAAAACTAGCATGGTTCGGACATGTATGCAGGCACGATTCCTTGTCAAAAACAATACTGCAGGGAACTGTCGAGGTTGGAAGAAGCAGAGGAGGGCAAATAAAGACATGGACAGACAACATCAAGGAATGGACAGGGCAAGATATTTCCACACTCATCCGCATCGCTGAGGATAGAATTCGCTGGAGGACTCTGTGTGCTAAAGCATCCAATGTGATACCCCTACGACCCTGAAGGGTTATGGGTTTATTGATATTGATTGATCTATGCCACATACGGATACGTAGCAAGATAGAGACTCCAGAATTAACTTAATTAAGACTAATTAAGAAGAATAGTGACTGAAATACGTGTTGTAAATCCTGAAAATGTTATTTTTTCAATGTGAAATTACGTATTACGAATGTCACATTTACCTTCTGCCTCTGAAGCCTTCTTAAGAATAATCTTGCAGAGTACAATGTGCAAAAGACGTTCTATCCCGACTATCCAATCTCGAGTAAAAGTTTACTAACAAAAAATATGGTGGACAGCAGGGTTACCACTAATATTTTGTTAATAACCCAAGATATTCTTGAGGTGAAACCCAGATTTATTTGTATGCCTCTTAAGAAAATCTGCTAAAAGCACGCACATACACACACACACACACATCACACACACTCATCCCCAATAAAGTAGTAGCAGAAAGCAAACACAAAGGACTCAGTTTAGCCGAAATCAGTTACCCCTTCATCATCATCATCAGGTGCCATTCCGGCTGGCGTTGGCGGTCATGGCTCTCCACAGCTCTCTGTCCACAGTATTATGTATCAAGGTCGCTGTTGTTTCCTTGCCGTGCCAGGTTGTCAAACTGTCAAATATTTTCTCACGTTGTCGCCCTCTGTCTCTGTTGCCTTCAATTTTGCTTGTTGTGACTGTTCTCCATACCTGCCTGTCTCATGAAGTGGCAAAAAAAAAAGATTGCCTTTTTCTTATATTGATGATTAAGGTCTGTTTCGTAATTGACTCTTTCAACACCTCTACATTAGTTTTTCTGGCAGTCCATGGCATTCTCAACATTCTTCTATTCTGTAGAACCACATCTCTGTTGCCTCTAATTTCCCACTTTCCAGTTTGTTTATTGTCCAAGACTCACACCCATATGTTAGTATAGGGGTTCACTTAAGTGTTACCACTAAAGTTCTAGAAATAAACTTAGATTGCCTTGGGAAAAAACCCAGGTAACCCAATATAATATTATTTATTAGACTGCTTATGGAAAAAAAACCCAGATAACCCAATATTATATTATTCATTAGACCTATGCCGTAGATACAAGTCTAAATAGTTTATTTGCCTGCCTGATGAAAGTTTGTTTCCAGTTTTTATTTTTGTGAGATTTTTAGTGACCTGTTTGGAAAATCATTAAAGGGGAGGTGGGTTTACCTGAGATTTGGTTTGATTTTTAGTACATGTACTTCTTCTTCTGCGTTAGCTCTCATATAACCACAACGAATATATCGTGTGATTTACGCCGGGGAGTGTAAAGCACGTTATGCTGCAGGTTTCACAGTAGAACTGTATTATTTGTACCTCGGTTAGCCACTCTGTGGTCTGGACGTCCGAGGTCCAGCACATCCGTTTTCGTCATACCTTTAATTCGGGTAGTAGGCTTCCCTAGTCCGTGACAGCCTGCATATCTTTCGCCGGGCGCGCAGGTGTGTGGTGACTCTGCGCCCATACGATTGTCGTTCACAGCTATTTCGCACGAGGTGTTCCACCATCTATGAATTTGACTCGTGTAAATGGACGTACTGTGCCTGTGCCCATCGAGTACTGAACATTTCTCATCCGCGAGCCTGGTTCCGTAAGAGGAAGAACTCAACAGAAGACCTGGACCCTGGCTCTTTCACCTTCTTAGCCGAGGTGTCGTTCACCGACATCGTGAACCCCTCGCCCAAGTTCGAGTCTCACGCCACATGTTTGAGAACAAGGTGTTCTCGAGCTGAGCGACCGTGTCCAAATAGCGCCTGAGCCCATTGGGTACTGAACCTTTTCTCTCTGCAAGTGTATTTCCGGTATAGGAAGCATGACAGTAGAGTTGGGTCAAGGCTAAAATTCGTTGTCCCTTTTGTGCCTGAGCTCACAGAGTACGGAATCCTTTCTCTTCGCGGGCATGTTTCCGGTATAGGAAGGCTCGACATTAGAGTTAGGCCAGGTCTTCTTGCCTTGCAGGCACCCATGATTGGGTCTGGGTCTCTGCCCATAAGGATCACAGGTAACTAGTAGCTCGTCTTGGGCTAACAGAGCTTGTAGCTCCTTTTTCCTTTGGAACGTTTTCACTTTCTATTTGCAGTTGGCTCTATTCTGCCATTTCATTGTACTCGGTATGAAATCTTCTCGTTTTTCGCCATGCATCTACCTTTTCGTGCCATTTCCATTGGCCGCCACTCCAATGTTCGGACTGGACTGGCTAGCGTCACTGTGTGTCGACAGTGCCGCTGCATGTGTTGGTGCTGGTGGTGTCGGAGATATTGTCTGTCTCTTATGCACTCAAATCTCTTTCCATTTGCTACCTCCACATTCTCAAGCACGATCCCCAAATGATTTGGCCAGAATCAGCTCTAGCTGATGTATTTCTGTTTCCAGGGTGGACCGCGAGGAGGTACATTTGGGATCTTGGTTATCTACTAAACCTATGTCCGCCGAGAGCAATGCGTTCCCTTTGCACCCCAATTTCTAGTACTAAATATCGTCCTTATTTCTGATTTGCCTTTTTTAATATAAAAAAGGGAGCTGGTGTTTCTTTAATGACTGTTCAAAAACTGCCCCATTATTTTTAGTGAACATCGAAATTAAATAGACCTATGTTCTATTTGTCAAAATTTCTCTATTTGTCTAAATATTATATTTAAATATACGAGTACAAACAACTATTTATTCCATATTTCCATACCTGAAACTTACTGACAATTAGGATGCGTGCTACAAATGTGTTAATTTGTTCATTATTGATTGTATGAGAAACTAATGTAGAGGTGTTGAAAAAAGTCAAATGCAAAACGGACCTTAATCAACAATATAAGAAAAAGGCAATCTTTTTTTGCCACTTGATGAGACAGGCAGGTTTAGAGAACATTGTCACAACAGGCAAACGTGAAGGCAACAGAGACGGAGGACGACAACGTGAGAAAATATGACAACCTGGCACGGCAAGGAAACAACAATGACTTTGATACATAATACTGTGGACAGAGAGCTGTGGAGATCCATGACCGCCTACGCCAGCAGGCATGGCACCTGATAATGATGATGATTGATTGTATATTATTTGAAAACTGACTGAAATAAATATGATTCTCTAACAGCTCAACATGAAAGTCTGAAAATATAATATTTCATAGTAACATATTTACAGTTCCCCAAACACAACTTTGTCAAAGTAAATTTAATAGTTTTGTTTATATCTTGCTATTACTAAAAAATAGCTACGTGTCTGATTTTAGTCATCCAAGTCATTTTCCCCTTCATCGGGTGTTTGAATCGATACAATCAGCGCCGGACTTAAACTTGATAAGGTTCTAAGCTTTCCGGACGTGCGGCATTGGGACAAATAATGCTGCAATATATTTAAGTATATATGATAATTGCTCAGGAAAGTAGGGGCCCCTAAGCTATAGCTTGTGTAGCTTATAGGCCTACGTAAATCCTGTATATGATACAATAGAATATGTTTTGTGGAGTTCCAAATCTTTGCATATCACTGTCGGCATTGTCATTCATTTACATCTTCAACCAAACTTTTATAAGGATTAAATGTGCAATAAACTCCATCTTTCGTTACTGCTTGCTTTGCTAGTTATGATTTGAAATTGGTTCACGCAACAACTGGTTTTTTTTAACCAAGTTAACCTTAGAAAATATTCTTTCCGTGAAAGCTGGCGAATTAGATAGTTCCATAAATGTGCACATGAAGTTAATCAAAATATCAAATTTCTCCTTATTATTGACATTTTTTTACTCTTTGCATACAAGAGACATTACATGATTACAACACGTCTATATCGATCGGAGGTCGCCCTATTTGCAACTTGCGTTTCAATGATTATATTTATCTTATAGCTGGGTAAGAACAATCATTGTAAGAATTAACATCAAAGTTGGAAAACGTTACCAGCAAGTACGGAATGGAAATCGATACAGATAAGAGCAAAATCTTGATAAACAGCAGAGACACAGAAAACCAGACTAATATCATGATGAATGGACATACGCTTGAGGAGGTGAATACCTTCAAATACCTCGGATCTAGTATATGCAGCGATGGTAAATGCAAAGCAGAATTAAAAATAAGGCTGGAGATGGCTTTAGCGTCCTAGTCAAGGCTAACTTTGATTTGGAAAAGCAACATCAGTGTTCGAGTGAAAATCAAACTGTATAAGTCGCTGGTGCTTTCTGTTGTGTTGTATGGTTGTGAGAGTTTGACACTCACTGCGGACATGGATAGAAGATTACAGGCTTTCGAGTACAAATGCTGAGAGGAGGACAAATAAAGACATGGACAGACAACATGAAAGAATGGACAGGGCAAGATATTTCCACACTCATCCGCATCGCTGAGGATAGAATTCGCTGGAGGCCTCTGTGTGCTGAAGCATCCAATATGGTACCCCTACGACCCTGAAGGGTTATGGGTTTATTAATTGACTCTTTGCAATTCTAGGCGAAATTGTAAATGTTCCTCATCCGTCAAGACGGTCAAATCTGTTTTGTAAGATGAGGTTACTCGTCATTGATTAAATATCAATGTTCTCTTCTGAAATAGTGTTTTGGTACTTTGTATGATATAATTTCGAGAGCTTCATTTGTATCCAACAGCTGCATTTGAGCCAAGATACTGTCTTGTCAAGTGGTAACATGTGTCGTATTTGAGCCAAGATACTGTCCTGTCCAAGTGTAACATGTGTCGTATTTTAGCCAAGATACTGTCTTGTCCAAGTAGTAACCTGTGTTGCATTTGACTACAACGCTTATTCATAAGTGTCAGTGCATCCTTGCAAAACTTAACTCTTTTATCTCTAATGGTTGTTGGATTAAATGGACTTCCACCCAACTCTGTTTCTTTATGTGTACCTGCCCATTCGTAGGGTTAATGTCAACAAGATTCGGATGCTGCAATACTTCCTTTTTAACAAAAATACTGAGAAAGTAATCGCTGCTATATTGTTAAATTGCATACACTTTATGGAGATGGAGGCTCTCGTACTGGAATTCACTGTTCATGATGCTAACTTGACCATGAAGTAGTTATTATCAACAGTTATTATCGTCTGTAAAATGTGTCCTGCACCATCAGTTTATGTTTACCGAAGCTTCAGATTGAAAATACAAAAACAGAGCATACCACTGCTCAAGAATAGGGGCCTACACTTAAATGATCTGTTTATCTCGTTATTAGCATAATTTCTGCCTTTTGTCTATTCATCCACTTGTTGTATTTATTGTATATTCTTGATAGTGAGTTTGTAGTATTTCTTCGTCATCATACATGATGTTTTTATCGTCAGCGAAACGCAGTTTGTTGAGTTTGTTTTTACGTTGTTCATTCTCTGTTGTTTCATAAATCAGAAGTTGTATAAGAATACGCATATAAATTCTACTAAATATGACTGTATGGAAAAATAAGATGACAGCTATGTTGATGGAAAAGATCTAAAGATAGTAAGAAACATGTATTGGAAATAAACAGCTGTGTCGAGGGTTGACGGTAATGTAGGAGAATTTCAAAAGATAGAGATGGGCATCAGACAAGGGTGTGTAATGTCACCAGATCTTTTCTTTCTGTATACAGAGGATATTATGTGAAACTTAGAAAACATGCTAGGAATAGCAGTAGGAGGTTACATAATCTGAATAATCTAACATATGCTGACGATACAGTTCTGATTGTAGGGAGAGAACAATAAATTTAAACCTTGTTAGACATAATAGTAAAAAAAGTGAAAACAAAGCTCTCAGTCTAATCGAGAAGAAACCAGAAGTAATGGTTGTTTCAAGAAATGCACACCGCCATAATGCAGCATTACTATCTATGATTCAACATTTAATCATGGGGCTAAAGTCAAGTATGTTGACAGCATTTTAACATCAGATGGCAGGTGCTCCAATGAGTAACAGTAATTACAGTAAGAGTAACTGTAACTTTGTTTTCTTTAAAAAAAAAAATTTCAATCTTTATTTGCAACAAAAAACATTTACAAAACGAAATACATTTGAAATGTGCAGTGTGCATTTTGTTCTGAGATGGATTAAACAACATTCATGAAAATTTGTGATGAAAGTGTAATGATAAATATAATATGTAAGATTTTTTTGATTTTTTCATCCTTCCACGCATACTATCCAAGCAAAAAATGCATTTACACATACATACATACGCACACACGTGCACACATATACATATATACGCATATATATATATATATATACACGTGTACCTATATGCGCATAGTGGGAGCTGGCTTCCATACGGTTGTTTTTTTCGGTTTTTTCCCCCCAATAACATTGTATATACCTATACATATTTATTTACATATATAGGTATATACAACATATTTGTAACGATTACAGAATAGAAAATAAAAGTAACAACAATAGACTAAAAAAACAACAACAAAGGAATAGTTGTTTACATATATCCATACATATTATGATTAATATTCTGGCAAAGTATGGATGTCCACAGAAATGTATCTCAATGGTGCAGCAATTGCATGATGGAATGCAAGCTAGAGTTCAGGATGATGGAGAGTTATCTGAAACCTTTCCTGTCTCAAATGGAGTAAAACAAGGATGTGTATTAGCACCTACCCTATTTAGCATCATGTTCTCTGCTATGTTGGATGATGCTTTCAGAGATCTAGACCTAGGAGTAAACATCACCTATCGCATAGACGGAATGTTGTTCAACCCTGGCGGCTTTGAGCAAAAACCAACGTTAAATCACACACAATCAGGGATCTTCTATTTGCTGATGACTGACAACACTGTGTATGAAAAAAAATTGTGGTGCTTTATGGGGAGATGTGGTCACATCACGTGTCCATAGTCCAACTTTTTAATATTGTGAGTAAGAAAGACATCTCCAAATAGTCAAATGTATATTTTGATAATTTTGTGTTTCTTGTTTATGTGTGGAGCTAGTGGAGCGCATGGCCATGTTGTTAGAGCTCCGTTCTCAGACCCTTGATGTCCCGGGTTCAATTCACGCTTGGGGCAGGATTTTATCATTTGGAGGTACAATTAAAATCCTTCCTATATATGTTGAGGCGTCTGTATGGCAAAGCAGCCTTTATTTTCACAGCCCATAGAAAGGCTCTCTGCACTACTTCACAGGAAAACATGCAGTAACAAAAGTTTTAAGTTTTTGTTTATGTGTTTATTGAAAAAGGTCCCAGTTGGACCGTAAAGTAGAAAAAAATGTCTTCGATCTTTTGTTTATTACTATTTTTTTATTTTTTATATTGATAGTTAGGCTATAACATTAGTATTTCATACAGCTTTTGTGAATTGGAGATTAAAACATCACAACTTCTGCTGCTGATAAATTGAACTGCATGCAACGCACTGAGGGGCACCCCTACTAGGTTCATACTGGGGCCCCCTCAGTGCCTAGAGTGAAGATAGTTGGATGTAGCGATTTATTCGTCTTATCAAAATTTCGTTTCGTTAACTACTGTATGGTGTGTTTAGTTACAAATGTGGCCACGTCTCATGGTAATTAACCAAAATTTCACAATAAGATTTCCTAAGACACATTCAATTTGTGATGTTTTTTTGTTCAGTGGGACAGTTTTTAAAACAACATCATGCTACCAATGCCAAACATGGTCTTTAATAGTCTCGCAGCAAAGAAAAATCATTACATGTGAAATGAAATGTATGAGAAAAGCTGTAATGGTTACTAAACTAGATAAATAAGAAATAAAGCAATTAGGAAAAGGGTAGGTATAATATCATGTAATGAACATATAAAAAGACGGCAAGTAAAATAATTTGATCACCTTTGATAATGAACCTAAATACCAATAAGAGTATTTAACAACAAAGTATCCGGACATAAAGCCACAGGGATACCACGAAAACGGTGGATAGAAAAAAATCAAGATAACCTTGAACAAACATGGACTCAATTCAACCAAGGTGACACATCTGGCCCTGGATTGACCCTGGCCCATACAACTGGTAGTTGATAATGTGATTGTGGCTAGCCTGTTACTCAGGGAGAACCAGATAATATTTCCTTTGAGAGATTAACGACATGTTGCTAGTTCACTATAATTACATATTTATGTTTTCTGTACACCATCAGAGATGTCAATTATGACCCTAGCTTGGTTAAATGTCATCAGAGTAGGTGAAAATCACGTCCGTTTACGAATAAGGTCCTAACATGTCTACCTGGTTGTATAGTCAAATTCCATCAGAGTATGTGAAAATCACGTCCGTTTACGAATAAGGTCCTAACATGTCTACCTGGTTGTATAGTCAAATGTCATCAGAGTAGGTGAAAATCACGTCCGTTTACGAATAAGGTCCTAACATGTCTACCTGGTTGTATAGTCAAATTCCATCAGAGTATGTGAAAATCACGTCCGTTTACGAATAAGGTCCTAACATGTCTACCTGGTTGTATAGTCAAATGTCATCAGAGTAGGTGAAAATCACGTCCGTTTACGAATAAGGTCCTAACATGTCTACCTGGTTGTATAGTCAAATTCCATCAGAGTATTTGAAAATCACGTCCGTTAACGAATGAGGTCCTAACATGTTAGCGTCTGCTCTTTAAAGGCGTGTTTATTTTTACCTACATTAAGAAGAATACTCTCCAAATGAACTTGAAAACAAAATAAGTGAAATTTTCAATGACTGTGCAAAAAACATGCTACACAAAAAGAGCAGGAAGAAGAAAGAGTATATATCAGAAGAAACTATGAGCATTATCCAAGAAAGAAGACACATCAAAAATAGTAGTAATAACAGAACAAATTATAGAATCCTGTCAAGAGATATACAAAGAAGAATTAGACAAGACAAGCAAAACTACATAAACAAAATATGCCTGGAAATAGAAGGGCAGAAAAGCCAAGGTAACAGTAAAACGATGTTCGAAAATGTACGACACCTAAGAGACAGCAAACCTCAACCATCATTAAAAGTGCTGAAAGATAAACAAGGAAACATACTAACAGAAGGGAAGCATATCTTACATGCAAGGAATACTGCAGTGAGATGTATAATGACCCAAGAAAAACCAAAATCAGAACAATAAACGAATATGAAAAGGAGCCAGAACCCACAAAGGAAGAAGTAAGATACGCAATAGAAAGTTTAAAGAAAGGTAAAGCCCCAGGCAATGATGGCTTAACAACTGAAATGATACACGCAGGCGGCGAGGCCGGAATCAAGATTTACCACAAACTCTGCTGCAAAATATAGGAAAGCGGTACATGGCCGGATGAATGGAAAAAATCATTATATATACCCCACCCAAAAAAAAGGCGACCTTCAGATTTGCTCTAACTACCGAACTATAGCCCATATAAGTCAAGCAAGTAAAATAATGTTAAACATCATAATGCAAAGAATCAAACAGAAATTAGAGATGGAGATAAACGAAACACAGGCTGGTTTCAGATCGGGCAGAGGAACAAGAGATCACATTCTTAACAATGAGATTGATCATAGAAAAGTGTAGGGAATTTTCAACTGAACTGCACATATGTTTCATAGATTACTCAAAAGCGTTCGACTGCGTCCAACACCAGCAACTATGGGAGATAATGAACAGCATGGGTTTCCCAAGACATCTGATTCATCTTCTTCTTCTTCTTCTGCGTTCATTCTCAAACTCCAACTGGATCTAGCTGGATCATGGTCCTGCTAGATTTCCAGCAGGATGTAGTCCAGAAAATGGAAATGCGTTGTGTCGCTGTTTTATTTGCGCCAATGGCCCGACACATCCGTCTTCGGTGGGTGATTCATCTAATAGAGGAACTTTACCAAGATCAAAAGACTGCAGTGAAGTTAGAGGACGATCTCTCAGAGTGGTTTGAGGTACAGAGTGGAGTAAGGCAAGGGTGCACACTCTCCCCATACCTGTTCAACATCTACGCTGAAAGTATAATGAGGAACGTGAGAGAAGACATACACAACACTGACTACCACACTTTAAACATAGGTGGATTCCTAATCCCGGAACTACGCTACGCAGACGACACAGTGCTTCTTTCAAACGATATAAAGGGATTGGAACAACTAATCAAGAACACAAAGAAATATAGCGAAGCACAAAATTTGTATTTAAACACGCAGAAAACAAAAATCATGTCAACAGATATAACAACACAACAACAAAAAATCAGAATAGACAATACCGAGATAGAATGTGTGGATAAATTTGAATACTTAGGAGCAAACATCAACGGTGCAGGAGACTGCATGGTAGAAATAAGGAAGAGATTGGCAGTGGCATATTGCAAAATAACACGGCTGAAAAACATATGGAAAAACAACAAAATAGAAACGAAAGTGCTAATGTTACGAACATTTATTTTTCCGGTTGCAACATACGGCTGTGAAACATGGACTCTAAGTAAAACAGCGGCAAAGAAGATCAACGCCTTCGAGCTGAAATGCTACAGGAAGATACTTAGAATATCATGGAAGGATAAAATCAGAAACTCAGATATTATAAACACACTGAATATTCCAGAGTGTTGGTTACTAAACACAATAACAAAAAGAAAACTACGCCTGTTTGGTCATATAAAGAGACATAACTGTTTAGAAAGACAAATAATGGAGGGAAGAGTACCTGGAAAGAGGAGAAGGGGTAGACCAAGAAGACGATGGACTGACGACATTAAAGATAACATGAGTACATCGCTAGAAAATGCAAGCCACATCGCCCAAGACAGAGAGAGGTTCAGAGAGTTCATTGGGAAGACAACGTTCTGGAAGGAATACGTCACATGACACATGCAGAAACATTCGATATCACAATCCCATTTCGTGTCAGCACGAGACGCTTCTTTGTTATTTTCATTGGCTGGCGACACGTGAATAGCATATCGTAGTGATAGGCAATAGAGTGTATTCGTAGCGTGTTTCTATCGATAGGTTTTTAAAAAACCGACTGCAGAGCATGGACCTGTTAGGAGCTCTAAATTTTACATACGTGGTGAAATCCCTAATTGGATCTGAAGTTTGCAATTGTGAAATTTTGAAACATGTATGCATTGAAAAGCACGTAATACATTCGGGATTGATGTGACAAACCGGGTGCTATTTTTTTTAAACTTTTAATGACAGGGTCCGCACCTCAGAGCGATTATTGTACACATGAGCACGTTTGCTATCGAGCGAACAATCCGTGGATCCGTATTGCACTACCTTAATAGAAAGACAAAATGGCTGCAGTTTACTATTAAAGGCCTAGTTGTAGCACTGGTGTAGTGCATAAAAGTATTTTCAAGGTCTATTGCAGTTTTAATTCCCAGTATTTGGGGGGCACAAACATAAATTGCTCAGGAGACTGCGCTGTAGAAATCAAGAGAAGAATTGCAATGGCGATATTGACATTTTCTCAATTGAAAAATATTTGGCAAGGTATCAGTAACATAGCGAAACTATGTAGTGCCTATTATTAGAACACGCATGCGTATTTCCAGTGGCAATATACGGTCGTGAGGCATAGACATTAAATAAAACAGCAGCAAAGAAAATAGCTGCTTTCGGAATGAGATAATACATAATAATTTTACGTATAGGCCTACCATGGACAGCTAAAAAGACAAATCAAGAAGTGCTAAGATCAATAAACGTCGAAGAGAGCTGGCTCCTTAACAACAAAGCTGTGTATTTTTGGTCATATAAAGAGACATAACAGCATGTAAAGATGAATAGCTAAACGCAGAATTAACGGCAACAGGGGAAGAGGACGCCCAAGATGACGATGGTGCAGTGATTTATCCGATTGTTTAAACATGTTTCTAGCTGCAGCAGATCAAATCACCCAGAATCACAGTGTTCAGAGAACCCATAAAGACGACAACGTTCTGGAAATAATAAGTCACATGATGATGGTTGCAGTTTTATCTTTTGTCTGAAAGCCCTCATGAATGTTGTATGCACAAATAGCAGCATCAGTGACTGCGTTTCTTCCAGATCTGTATGCAATAATTGCATCATTCGCGACTGTGTTTCTTTTAAGTCTGCATACTCATAGAGTGCCTGAAAACTCGCATCTGATTTGCAGATCCACATTTAGTTTCTATACGTCTGGCGACAATTTTCTCTTATCTTAGTGTATTATTATACGCTTTACTTTCGTTACTGCATGTTTTCATGTTTAGGAGTGCATACGCTTTGCAGTATAATAATACGATAAGCTGTTGTCTGTGGGATAATGTAGCCATTATTTCTATTCTAATCATGTCTAAAGACTTGCTGTAATTGTATAGGGTCCACACTCTGTGCTAGTTCCTTGTCTCCGATGTCATTAAGCATGCTGTACCGTATTTCTTCAAATTCCCGAGCAGCATTAGATGCTTGTGTGATAACATGTCACATCTCCCCAACATCAATTAGCTGGTCTTCATTGACATTTGATTCAATATTAAAATCTGTAACGCAGTCTTAAGTTTCGCTAGATTAACTTGGCTAGTCTGTTAAATATGTGTCAAAAATGTTGTTCCACTTTGCTCATTAGTTGTTAGTGAATGACCCAAATTATCCGTCATGAAAACACTGGGTTTTAGTGTCTGTTCTGCGCATTGCCCTATGCAGCGTCAAGAATTTGTGCGGGTCTTTGTCTGTCACAACCTCTTCAATAAATCTTCACCAACATATATTTTTAGCTTCTTTGGCAGTTAGTTTAAAGTAGACATACTCATTGACCTTTTTCAATATTCACTTACTCATGTTGGTTATTCGGGATGACCAGATATGTCCGTGTTCATATAAATATGTATGTGCCTATTTTCTATCCCCAGCTGGTATTGTAACTTTCACACTCGCCGTTGAGCATAGAGGCTTGTGAAGGAGATGTAGTCTACGTTCAAGAGCCAAGTGTGTTGCTCTTGTTGAGGTGTAGTCTTGTTTATTCAGGATGGTCATGATGTTGTCTATCCATCTTTTCCTCGGTCTACCCTTGGCTCTGTATCCTGATACCCAAGGTAAGCAGCCCTTTCGGCAGATTGTACGCAAATTTTTAACGCAGAAATGGCAATAACCTACAGACTAAGCTGAAAGTTTACAGGGCAGTGGTACTTCCAGTCCTCGTATCATCATCAGGTGCCATGCCGGGTGGCGTAGGCGGTCATGGCTCTCCACAGCTCTCTGTCCACAGTATTATGTATCAAAGTCGTTGTTGTTACTTTGCCGTGCCAGGTTGTCAAACAATCTAATATTTTCTCACGTTGTCGCCCTCTTGTCTCTAGTGCCTTCAATCTTGCCTGTTGTGATTATGTTCTCTAAACCTGCCTGTCTCATGAAGTGGCCAAAAAAAGAAGATTGCCTTTTTCTTATATTGTTGATTAAGGTCCGTTTCGCATTTAACTCTTTTAACACCTCTACATTAGTTTTTCTGGCAGTCCATGGTATTCTCAGCATTCTTCTGTAGAACCACATCTATGTTGCCTCCAATCTCCCACTTTCCAGTTTGTTTATTGTCCAAGACTCGCACCCATATGTTAGTATAGGGGTTATATAGCACTGCAGAACTCTCTTTCTCACCTCTAATGACAAGGTCATATTACACAGTATATTTTTCATTTTTCTGAATGTTGTTTTTGCCTGTCCTATTCTGCATCTTATTTCTATTGAACTTCTTCCATCTGCTGTAATAATTGTACCTAGATATTTGAATTGGTGGACCTGTTTTAATACTATATCATTCACTATGATCTTGCAAGGTGTGTTATATTCTTTCTTTGAAATAACCATTACTTCTGTTTTCTTGATATTTAGGAAGAGACTTTTCTCTTTGCTTTCTGTGACTACTACTTTAATTAAAGTCCTCGTATACGATAGTGAAACATGGACTGTGTATAGACGTCATGTGGGGACACTCAATCACTTTCAAACAACTTGTCTCAGAAAAGTTATGAAAATCAGATTGCAAGACAAGATTTCAGATACCACCGTCATTGACAGATCTGGTATCCCCAGCATTGACACCATCTTGATGCAGACACAGATTCGTTGGGTATGTCATTTGGTACGTATGCCACACCATCGCCTGCCAAAGATACTTCTCTTTTTTGAGCTGGAGAGGGGTACACGATCTCAAAGTTGCCAAGAAAAGCGCTACAAAGACTCGTTAAAGACCTCACTGACAGCTTTTGAAATAGACCAAGATACATGAGAAGAACTCTCACAAAATAGATCTACATGGCGCTCTACAATAAAAAAAAGAGCGAATCATCTTGTGAAAAGAGGAGAAATGCAGCAGCTCAACAGTGGGGAGTAGCTAGAAAGTCACAAATAGACCAAAATCTGTCTGCAGTGGTCATTCCATGCCTGAACTGTCCAAGAACATTTACAGCTGGAATAGGGCTAATTAACCATCTACGAACTATTGGTCATGGACA
Organism: Meghimatium bilineatum; assembly: GCA_034231615.1. Classification (NCBI taxonomy): domain Eukaryota; kingdom Metazoa; phylum Mollusca; class Gastropoda; order Stylommatophora; family Philomycidae; genus Meghimatium; species Meghimatium bilineatum. Next base: position 29,768,836 of record CM067309.1, read on the forward strand.
TGATTCGGACTGAATTGTCAAAAGTGCACGTACAAAAAATGGTCTCTTATGATGGGCGAAGACACATCCTGATTCATCTGTTATGGGAAGTTCATCCTCATAAGATGTCCAAACCATTTTATCTGTTGTTTCTCTATATATTCTATGCATGCTATTATACCTATTATCTTTCTGATGTTCTCACTGCACATGTTGTCAAGTCTAGTGGCTCCAATAGCCTTCCTTAGACATATCATTTCAAAAGTTTAGATTTTTCTCTACTTTTTCTGTAGATGTCAAGTGTGGTATTGGTAGCATGTTGGTATAAAGATGCAAATAAGATTCTCAATGCTTAACATCAAATACAAACTACAAATCAGTTTTTCACTGGCTGATGGCAATGCCATTTAAAAAGTATGTTTGAAAATGACCCATGTAAGTGTACACGGATAATTTCATGTAAATGTACACAAATTATCCCATGTAAGTGTTCCCGAATGATTTCATGTAAATGTACACAAATTATCCCATATAAGTGTACATGAATGATCCCATATAAGTGTACATAAATGATCCCATGTAAATGTACACGAATGATCCCATGCAGGTACATACAAATCAGTCAAAGTCTATTTACAAAGTATAAACCATGACAAATAGTTAGAAACAAATGTTTATTTTCTTCTGCATTTCAATAATGCATATGACAGTGAGAGTATAAAAATATAGAATATATAAATGTAGTAATAATAGTAGCGATAGTAGTGGTAGTTGTAGTATACGTATCAAATCTTTGGTAGTAACAAGGATTGACAAAGCAGAGATGAGTGAGTTCAGAGCTGGCCCTTGTGTATTTCATCCAAGCATCGCACCTTGGATAGGCCTGTATGTGCATGACTTACATATATTGACAGCATTCACACAAGATGATGATGTAACTTGACATTAACATTTCTATGGAGACATCTAAATATGTTAATACCATAAGTTGTGCATCAACACTGTTTCTATAGCGACACGTGTACATCAACACTGTTTCTATAGCAACACTTGTGTACATCAACACTGTTTCTATAGCGACACTTTAACATATTGATTGATACTGGAGCTGTTATATCCACACTGTTTCTATAGCGACACTTTAACATATTGATTGATACTGAAGCTTTTATATCAACAGTGTTTGCATGGAGATACTTAAACATTTTAATACTGTTTAGGTCAAAAGCTCAGAAGCCACTGGATCACTGGAAAAAAAAGTGGCTACTGGACTGTACTATAGATTTTTATCTGTTTCTAGTGGTTGAATATCCTATTTACGGAGCTGCATAGCGCAGTGGTTAGCACATTGGCTTCGCATATGAGTGGTGCTGGGTTCATTCCCCAGTTGAGTCGGAAATGTTTTTCAGATTGCAACGGCTCCCGGGTTGACCCAACTTTAAATGGGTATCGGATTAATCCGGGAAGTAAAGACTGCGAGGGAGAGGAGATGGCTACTGCCCTCATTTGCAGAGCCACTGAAATGTGAGATTGCTAACATCTCACACCCTTATTGCATTAATAATTGCTATGGGGTACTTTACTTTACTTATATACTATTTAGGATGTAGCCATCAATCCAGCATTTTTTTGGCTGTAGTGATTTTCTAGTCAATATAAATACTTTCAGTAGTTTGCCATTGCATTCTGAATAGTCCAGATGCACAATTACCTGCAACGGGATTTGAACTAGGTATTTTGGCCATCACAGACACACTCTGTACCACGCAGCACGCTGAATAATGCTTCTATAGACATGCTTAAACACGCTGACACCATAACTTAACATTGACAGTATTTCTACAAGTTGATAGCAAATTATATTCAGAACATAGCGATCAGCTCATAATGTTTTTGCTATAGTCATTTTATAAGCAATAATTTAGATTCAGTAGGTTGCCACTGATTTCTGAACAGTCTTTCTTAGACACAATTGTCAGTAGTGAAAATTGAATCAGGTAACTTGACTCTCAGAGATGTGATCTGTATCTCTCTGTCACAAACAGGACACTGTTTCTAAGGAAATATTTAAACATTTTGATAGGTTCACCGTAACATTGATAAACATAGTTTCTTATTCTATGGAGAGTTTTAGAAGATGTAAACTCTGAGTTTTAAAGAACGCAATCTCCAAATTAGAGTTGCAAAATTGAAGTTTTCTTAATGATGTTAAGTCATGTTGGCATTATCTAATCTTTAAAATACTCTATTATTCTATTTATATCATGACACATTTATATCACAGTAAATTTATGTTAGTTCTAATTTATGACAGAGAATTGCTATATTTGGTCACCATGTTCTGCACTAACTTGAATCCTGTAAATTGTGACTTATATTTTGGACACATCGGAAAAGCTGATAGACTTTACCATTGATAGTTATAGACATAGTCAATGTGGTACGGGACTTTGTTCGATCAGACGAGTATCAGATATGTGAATCGGCGTCACTCTCAAGACTGCGGAAAATTAGAGAAAGGTTAGAATATAACAGAAAGAGATAAATAAGATATATGAATAGACAAGTAAAGTAACAATGCACTGGAAATGTGAGACTCTGATGAATGTATTTGAGACAAGGATCGGAGCGCACATGAACTTGTCTGGTGTGCACTGATCATAATTTTCACTCATAACTCATAAATGTTAAGTGAAGTGAGTGAGAAATGAAGATATGTCACAAATATCACAGCAAAGACACTTCCATATTGTGGTTATCAGTATGAGATATGAGAGGAAAATAACTGCTAGAAATTATATTTCATAGATGTCAAGTTTCTGTCATCTGACAAGTACTAACTTGTCAACATCAAAATCACTTATTAGCTATGTCCATGATTCAGACTTTGGGTCAACTCTGAAAGTCGAACTGGAGCCACTGAAATGCAGTGGTTAGTGCACCAGCTTCCCAACTCAATGACCAAGGATTGATTCCCTGTGAGGGAATTTATTTTCATACCACAAATAGCATTGGTGTCAACCTAGTCCCAAGAAATGTGTACTAGAACAACCACTAGCAATGTAAATGTGACAGACATGATACTGACAGCATCATCACTATCATGTTGTTGATCACAAATAAATGTGGATCTAACACTGTATATGTGCCTCAATTGTGTGAAAAGGGCATTACTTTCATTCAGGGTTTCTCAAAAATGGGGTCTTTTAATATGAGTCATTAGCCTACATTTTGCATGAATATATGCACGGTCTAAGGTCTCTCCAGGATCATTAGTTCCATGACAACAATTATACAGCAATGAGGATGGTATTGTGAGAATTAGACATCAAACATGAGGTGACACGGTATTTCAGTGAACTGTGGTGAAATGTGAGGAACTACCAGCAGCAAGATTACCTAAAGCATCTGCTCAATACTATCACTGTCAACTTCTATCACTGTCAACTTCTATCACTGTCAACTTCTATCACTGTCAACTTCTATCACTGTCAACTTCTATCACTGTCAACTTCTAGCACTGTCAACTTCTAGTCAACTGATTCTGTATTTCAGCACAGAATAAACCCAAAATCCTGCATTTTGATCTCAAATTCTGCATAAAAAAATAACTTACTCAAAGTAAATCACCATCACGTACTGGCTGTACCAAATGACGTAGGGGATCATAAATCTCAATAATTTTCAATGTCAAGTACCGGGGTATCTTGTACCGGGGTATCTTGTACTAGGATCAATGTAGACTTTGTAATGAGCTGATTATTTTAAACTATTAATATTTTCTCTCGCTGTCATTCTTGATGTCTCATGTTTTCAATCTCTCCAGTTGTAACTATGTTCTCCATAAAGATTAAATATTACATCTTTCTGTTATTAAAAAGTGTCTCTTTCTGATATTATTCAGTAACAAATGTCTTATATTTTGCACTATCAGCAACTCTACATTCGTTTTTCTAGCTGTCTATTGTATTCTCAGTATTCTTCTATAGAACCACATCTCTGTTGCCTCTAATTTTTTCGCTGTTTATGGTATTCTCAGCATTCTTCTATAGAACCATATGTTGCCTCTAATTTTCCACTGTCATGTTTATTTATTGTTCAATAATCACATCCATAGGCATATGTTAGAATCAGTGTTATGTATCTCTACAGAACTCTTTTCCTCACCCATAATGACTGGGACATTGCCTGTCCTATTATAAGGAATTTTTACTAGTAAAGTAATTAACTAAATGTCCATATGTCAATATGTGTATTTACTGTAACCTGAGGTATATTCTGTACACAATCTATAAGTATAAGTCTACCTAAGAGTATAAGTCTTATAATAAAATGTATAAATATTGAATGTACCGGTATTAGACTAAAGTATATCTTTATTTGTGTTATAGTATAAGTGCCTTACTTTGATTAAATAATGTGTCAGATATAATAGAAAGAAAATCAATGTTGAGATCTCATGTTTGTGAATACAAGGCATAGCTTAAATTCCATGTCTGCTGATGATGAATGGAAGAAATTCACAATAAGGCTTCAGCTTTATATTTCTGACCAACTTAACAAACTTCATGTATCAATATCTGTCAGGAGACACCAACATGAAAAGCCCACATATACAAGTTAACAGTTAACACCTGGTCTTTACAGAAAAACAAGACAATTCAACAGGAAAAAAAAAAAGAACAATTCATACAATGTCAATCTCTTATAAATCTCAAAACAAAATCACTTGTGAAAGTTGAAAAACAAATGGGCGGGATCATAGAACAACAGTGTGAGCAAATAGTTCATAAAATAAAGATGTACGTCATATGTTGTCTTATTTACCCATAATATTAGCAAAATTCATAGCAATAAAAATGTCTGTACACAAAAGGAAATGTAAATGTTGCATGGCTGTTAAAACACAGGAACAAACAAGTTTGCTCTAGGCAAGCCATGTATGAGTTCGTGAATTTGAAAAGTTTGAGTGAACAAGGAAATTATGATGTGACATTTATAAACCTAATACAACATTTTAAACTCTGTACGCAGGTCTCTGTACGTAGACCTATTTTACACAAAAACTGAAGGCTGAGGTTAATACTTGTCATTGAGAAAGGCAAATGTTGAAAATGTGTTAAACATGCTTCACATGAAGGCTTCATGAAATAAAGCTACATTCTTCAAGAAATCTATTACTTCCTACTCAACAATCAAACTTACCAAAATGTTGTAATTTCAAAGTTTGTATGAACAATATATTTTAAAATTCTAATTAAAAAAATCCCAGTGCAATGCAAACAGGATAGGCCCATAGGCTAAACACAATGTATACTCAAGTTTCAGCCGAGGAATATTTCTGAAAGATGAATTAAATATTTGTGATCTTCTGAACCAATGGTTCAAGAAATCAGGGTAAAACTAGCACCCAAGGTCTAGTCTGTTTTTCTTGAATAGATACATAAGCTTATGTCAGTAGACAAACAAACATCCATGTATATCTATATAAACATATGGGATTATGTTCAACATAAATCTATCATGTCCCATGTATCATGATGCAGTGAGTATTATTTATATACCGGTAGTAGTCTCAAAATTTAACTTTTAGTAATGGGAATTTTGTTAAAAGATTGCTTTCCTTTTCATACAAGTTATATGTTCTAGTATCTTGGAGTCACCAGTGAAATTATCTGATACAAGTTATATGTTCTAGTATCTTGGAGTCACCAATGAAATTATCTGGTATAAGTTATATGTTCTAGTATCTTGGAGTCACCAGTGAAATTATCTGGTAGAAGTTATATGTTCTAGTATCTTGGAGTCACCAATGAAATTATCTGGTATAAGTTATATGTTCTAGTATCTTGGAGTCACCAATGAAATTATCTGGTATAAGTTATATGTTCTAGTATCTTGGAGTCACCAATGAAATTATCTGGTATAAGTTATATGTTCTAGTATCTTGGAGTCACCAATGAAATTATCTGGTATAAGTTATATGTTCTAGTATCTTGGAGCCAAAAATGAAATTATCTGATACAAGTTATATGTTCCAGTATCTTGAAGCCAAAAATGAAATTATCTGGTACGTTATTGGGCCTATATTCTAGTATCTTGGTACCAAAAATTTATTCTAGTATCTTGGTACCAAAAATTAAATTATCTGGCGCAAGTTATATGTTCTAAGTGAAATGATAAAAACTAGCATGGTTTGGACATGTATGCAGGCATGATTCCTTGTCAAAAACAATACTGCAGGTAACCTTCAAAGTGGGAAAAGCAGAGGAGTGCAAATAAAGACATGGACAGACAACATCATGGAATGGACAGAACAAGATTTTACCTCACTTATCTGCATTCTTGAAGATAGAAATTTGTGGAGGATTCTGTGTACTGAAGCATCCAATGTGGTACCCCTATGATCCTGATAAGTTACGGGTTTATCACTATAGACAGATATGTTCTAGTTTGCACATCAAATCTATTATAATGAAGTCATTCCTGACATCTAGATCATTAAAAAATGCATGTCTATGAGTAATACGTGGAATGCTTAACCATCTAAGTCCATCAAGAACTTTGACTATAAGCTGACATAATCAATAATATATGCTGTGTGCTTCTCTACATAAAAGACTGACTCAGATGTTCTCATGTAATGGATGAAGAAAAACCAAATTGGCTAAATACATTTTAAGGCAAACTACATACAAAATCTCTTTCACCTATGTAAGTTTCTGGTCTAAATAACAGTACATACAAAAACACTTTGACATGTGGAAGTTTCTGGTCTAAATAAAACTACATACAAAAACCCTTTCACTTGTGTAAGTTTCTGCTTAACAATAAAAATAGTGTTTCTTTCCACTTTAGTGATTGTCATTACCGGTTTTTAGTTTCAGTGTTCTTTTTCTACATTAAAATTCTTATATGTTGCATGTAGGCTATTCATATGTTGTTGTAGTTGTTCTTCTGATGCTGATATTGCTGATCGATCATTTGCAAAAAAAAGTTCTCCTAAATAATTAACCAAGCTTTAATGATAATAAATGGATAAATATAAGTTAAATGTACAGGGTGTTGTGCAGGGGGTGTCTAGCTGATTCTTTCTTTATGTATGTGCAGGGGGTGTCTAGCTGAATCTTTCTTTATGTATGTGCAGGGGGTGTCTAGCTGAATCTTTCTTTATGTATGTGCAGGGGGTGTCTAGCTGAATCTTTCTTTATGTATGTGCAGGGGGTGTCTAGCTGAATCTTTCTTTATGTATGTGCAGGGGGTGTCTAGCTGAATCTTTCTTTATGTATGTGCAGGGGGTGTCAAGCTTTCACATTCATACAACAGAATAAATAGTGACTTGTATCACCATCAAACCATAACCCTTCAGAGTCCTAGGGATGTCACATTGGAAACATCACCACAAAAAATGTTGCAATGCCTATCTGTTATCAGTTCTTTGTTTGAGAACTTCGTTAAGAATCTTAATTAGAATACTGATACTACAGTACTTTCACATTCAACCTTGCCATGGCAGTGATAGCCATATAAAATATGTCCTTGATTCTACAGTTGAATTACCGTCATTGCAAATCTTCTGTGAGAGGACTATTTTCATTTCTTCTATTTTCTACTGAGAATATACACATGCATGTTTCCATTTTCATGATTGGAGTAGTTTTCATACTGTCTGTTGTATTTTGGGGACTGCAGTTCTATATCTATGAAATCTTTTGGTTGTTACTTTTGGCTGCTGTACCGCATGTTGATATTCTATGTTCCGAAGTTGGTCTTACGTATGTCTACTTAGAATTGTATATTCTACTTAGAATTTGCTTCCCACAAACCTGTTTCAGCTAGTTTTCTCAGGAGTGCTGTTCTCATGATATCTTTTCTTTAGTACTTGTCAATTTTCATGTTCAATGTGTTTGCTTCCAAATGTCTTGGGTACAAAGTGACTACAAATAATGTGGGTGTCTCATCTTTTTACGTTTGACCATTGACGGAGAGTGAAATTTTCTGTGATTAGTGGACATGCTGAGAATGGTGTAGGCAGTTTTTTTGTACAGTGATAGAGATGGTCGATTAGTCTGTTAATTTGGTCAAATTGTCCTTAGTGATGTTAATAGATTCACGGATAGAAACAATATTCACCAGTATTTTACTATTCTCTGTGTTGATAACAATGCCATATTTTTTGGTACCTTCATTCTTGATGCGAGTTCCTGAGATTCAACTAAGAAACAGCCATGAGATGAATCAACTAAGAAAGAGCCATGAGATGAATCAACTAAGAAACAGCCATGAGATGAATGAACTAAGAAACAGCCATGAGATGAATCAACTAAGAAACAGCCATGAGATGAATCAACTAAGAAACAGCCATGAGATGAATATCACCAGCAAAGCAAATTGTGTATTACAAATAGGTCAACCACCAAACAGAGGTTGCTGTTTTTAATTTTATAGTATCATCTTCTATTTGAATTTAGATCCGAATTTATGTTTTTAAAAAAAAACAAATAAATATTACAGTTTTCTACAAAATATGTATAAGCCTAACAATTTACCATCTTTAAAATGTCAAATAAAATCAGTAAATAAAAATAACAATACAGGTAAAAAAAAAAATAATTACGAAACAAGGCAAAACTTGTGATCGAGATTTCAATTAGCACAATGAATATTTTGTGATACTTCAAATTAATCACATCAGTTTAACATAGAAATATATTACTGCTATGTACATTCATGGTGCTGTATATTTATGTGGAGCTTAATATGATTGGTTGATAATACAAGACGGTGAATTAGTGACTTTGACACACAAGACTTATCAATGGATGATAATAGGGTGGAGTTTAAAACAAGATTTAACCGTAGTCCTACAAGAAGATTAGTGACATATCGGCATTCTAACCATATGGCCAGTTGATTTATTATTCTAGAAGGTTACCAGCAGGTCCCTACAGTTTACTTGTCTCAGGTGTAGAAAAGGTGTGGATAGTGGACCAAAGAGATCAGAATAACAGCATCTGGAGTTCCAAATTACTGATTATTTGATATAAAAACATCTAAACAAGGTAAATTCTTAAGACTTATTTAGATTATTTCTAATTCAATAATTATTAACAGAGCACAGATCTGCAGACAGATATTTGCCCCATCATAACTGCTGATTTTTGCCTTATTGTTCCACAAATCCAAATTTGTCCCTTCTCGCTTGTAAAATAATCTAACCTTGATGGTTTACCTGTTTTTCTTGCAAGTTAAGACATTCTACTTTTGATGTGTGCAGGGAGTATTAGGGCCTGCATCTAGAAATTCCACATCATTACATTAAAAGTGGTAAAAAGTAATTTAAAACCTACAAAATGGAGAATAAGCAGTTAGACTAAGAGCATATAAGACTATGAGTCTATAAGCAGATGAGGTTTACAAAAGGAAGAGGTGCATGGATGCAATATTCATCTTTATATTTTTTTAATGTTTCTAAGTTAATTAAAAAAATTGTATTATTCGTTGTTTCCTTATTAATATATGTGTATTCAGACGAAGATCATAGTCAACCGTTTTTGTCCATATGAATTTACTATAACTGTTTTTATCGTCTTCTTATCAGTAGTGATTGGTGTTTTTATCGTCTTCTTATCAGTAGTGATTGGTGTTTTTAACACTTATTTAATTATTCACTATAATTACTTCAATACATCACCAGAGTTAATTATACTAGAAAATAAGTGGACAGAATTGCATGTGCCACATCTCAAGGCAACGTCTGTGCATAGCGTTATGGAGAAGTTCCTGGACTGTTTTAAAGAAATCTGCATTGACACTCTGCCTTCTAGGGATGTAGTCACAATGAACCAACTCATCAATTTTGAAGAACACATGCTCTTGTTATTAGACAACCTATCATGCCATCACAAGGGCCATCTTTGAGAATGCCACTCAAAGAATGTACACTTAGAAAGGACTCTCAGAAACCTGATTGCAGCATTACAAAAGTTCCAGAACCTGTTTTTCCAAGTCACAAGAAGATATTAATGCATACACATTACTGGAGATTCATAATCCATTTTTGAAATCTAACAGCGAGGTCACCTTCATTTAAACGATCCCACAAAGCACATGTGTGAAGTTAATACTTTAGGTTTTGTACATACAATGACATATGGTCATCACATATAAATAACAAATCTCTATGTGTTATGAATTTAAGGGGAAAAAAATCTGTTATAACTTATTGAGCAGCCTACTGTATTGACTTAAAAGAAAAAGTGGATTCAATAATGACAGAAAGGTAGACCTAGCAATGTAGGAACAACATACCTTAAAATTCTATAGGCATAAATCATAGGCTTTTAAAATTAACAATATTTTTGATACTTAAACCACTCATTTTCTGAAAAGAATGACGGCTTCATTGAAACAAACTGATTACTTCCCATTTTGTAATGATAATAGAAAAATAACATTACTTTGTAGGATAAAGAAAATTATGACAATCTGTTATTCAAATCATTATATATCAAGTGACATATTCTGTCCAGAACATTGTCTTCGTCATGGATACTCTGAACACCTTTCTGTTCCAGATAAGCATGGCCAGAAATTGAAAATATGCGACAGATCATTACATTTGAACAGTACAGCAGGGGATCGTTAACAAATAAATGTTGTACGAGAGATCTTTATGTTAGTCTTAGAATAAAGAAATTTTTGTACAAGAGATCTTTATTTTAGTCTTAGAATAAAGACATTTGTGTACAAGAGATCTTTATTTTAGTCTTAGAATAAAGACATTTGTGTACAAGAGATCTTTATTTTAGTCTTAGAATAAAGACATTTGTGTACAAGAGATCTTTATTTTAGTCTTAGAATAAAGACATTTGTGTACAAGAGATCTGTGATCCTGTAATTGATATCTAAATTCTCCCTAAAAACCACTGATCCATCTTGTTTTAACATTGAGTTTTGCGGTGTAAGTTTATGTCCACCTGGCAACAGGTAATCTGAGTAGTTAAAGCACCAAATATTCACACAACTGTAATAATTCCTGAAGAGGACATGCAAGAATGTAGTAGCTATATCATATCTGTACAGAGTAGATATATTGACATTATATGCCTATATTACAAGCCTGTATGTGTTTATACATACATATACATGACAATATATATTTATACACACATACATATGTATATTTTGCATGGACTGATTTTCCAGTGATTTTTTATGCAGGTATTTTGATCACAAAACCTCCAAAAAGCATAATATGCCAAGAACAAAGCAAATGAAATAAAATAACACTTAAAATATTTAAAAAAATATACAATTTTAACTATAAATTTTACATTTAAAAAAGTCAGCTGTAAAAATTTTAGTATGCAATAATATATCCAGAATGATCTATATGCCATCCATTTTGGGTTGCAAGTTTGCAACTTACATGATAATCTGCAGAACCAGTTTGACAAAAAGTAACAATATAAAAACTGCTTCATAACAGAGAACACTGAAGGCAGAAATATCCTGTAGCATTAATGAACACCATAGTGTATATAAATGTGCATGCAGGTCAGTTATAAAACAAAATCTTGGGTAGTTACCAAAAACATAATGATGACAATAAAGTACAATCACCAGAACACATGTTTTGTTGAACACATATTGAATTGAACTGAGAACTAAAAGTTGTAAATGGTCAGAGGAAATATGGTTTAAGCAGATGGAGAACAAATGTTAAGTTGAACACATGTGAAGTTGAGCACATATTCAGTTGAACACATGTTCAGTTGAACACATTTTAAATTTCAAAGAGAACTAATCATTGCACATGGCTAGGGTCAGTGACACTCTGGATTAAATTGGAGGAATTACCATGACATTTAGAGCTGTCTTATTCCTTGTATGAGCATACATGTTTGGGGACAATATAACATTGTTGGAAAGTAGAGTACATGTAACTTGAACACTGACATGGCTGTGTTATTAGATGCCAACTTCATAAACAAATTTTGGTACTTCAACAATTATTATCCATAGGATTTCCCATACAAATACTGCACTCCCCAAACAGGGCCTCAAATAAACTATAAAAAGACATCAATCACGTGATTAACAAAAATAGCACTGCTGGAAGTCAATTTGCAAGAGCTTAATTAGCTGTCTTGTCCAGCATTAAATTCCTTCCAGAAAATGGTATTGTTGATTGGTTTTGCATGTGTTGAAACAGAAATTTAAAGAAATTGTCACTGACAATGAAATATGATAGACAGAAGTCCTACACTTGTTCAACAAGACAATATCCTTTTGTTCTAGTGAGTGTCTGTAAGGCTCACCTTACGTAGAAAGATATTACTGCTATGTAGCACAGGCGTCACCTGACACACATGCACCTAAACTCTCTCAACTAACGCACCAATAAACCTACAGTAAATAAATGATGAAGTATCCAAATTTGAATGTGATTCCGCCGAAGATGGATGTGTCGGACCACTGACGCAAATAAAATGGCAACACAATGCATTTCTATTCTCTGGACTACATCCTGCTGGAAATATAGTTGGACCATCGTCCTGCTACAAGATAGATCCAACATGAGTTTGAGAATGAACGCTGAAGAAGAATATGATTAGCTAGGGAACATAGATATGTTGCAAATGAAAGCCTTTGTTTAGTTCAACAACACAGAAAGGTTGTACAAAAATATGTCTTATTTAGTGCTATAACGAAATACAAATATAATGACATTAATGCACAATAAATCTAGTCAATAACTGTTGAAGTACCCAAAACAATAAATCTAGTCAATAATTGTTGAAGTACCCAAAACAATAAATCTAGTCAATAACTGTTGAAGTACCCAAAACAATAAATCTAGTCAATAATTGTTGAAGTACCCAAAACAATAAATCTAGTCAATAACTGTTGAAGTACCCAAAACAATAATCTAGTCAATAACTGTTGAAGTACCCAAAACAATAAATCTAGTCAATAACTGTTGAAGTACCCAAAACAATAAATCTAGTCAATAACTGTTGAAGTACCCAAAACAATAAATCTAGTCAATAATTGTTGAAGTACCCAAAACAATAAATCTAGTCAATAACTGTTGAAGTACCCAAAACAATAAATCTAGTCAATAACTGTTGAAGTACCCAAAACAATAAATCTAGTCAATAATTGTTGAAGTACCCAAAACAATAAATCTAGTCAATAACTGTTGAAGTACCCAAAACAATAATCTAGTCAATAACTGTTGAAGTACCGAAACCAATAAATCTAGTCAATAACTGTTGAAGTACCGAAACCAATAAATCTAGCCAAGAAATAGTTGAAGTACCAAAAACAATAAATCTAGTCAATAATTGTTGAAGTACCCAAATGTGATTTTTGATTAGTTATGGAACAAAGAAATATTGCATGTAAATTTATTGAATCCTCGAGCACAGAAAGTTTGTTTTAAAAAAGATCTATTTTAGTCCTAGAACACACTAAGGTTGCAAGGTTGTAATGAGATCCTTTATTTAGTCATAGAATAAATATGTACAAAAGATCTGTTATTTAGTCCAAGAACACAGAAAGGTTGTACATGAGATACTTTATTTGATCCCAAAAAAGAAAAGAGTTGCACAAGACTTCCTTTATGTAGTTAAAGCCACAAGATATTTCATGTACATGGATGGCTCAGTAATAAAAGAAACAAACAGGTGTGGATAGGGTTTTGCTGTCCACAAAAACTGTAGAAAAATTTCAGAGAAATACTGCCTATGCAATAACAACATCAGATATGAGAATGGAGATAGAGGCAATAACACTTTCAATTGTTTGATGACACACTCTCCAACATTCATAGTGATTCTACCAGATCACCAGAGCATGCTATGCAAAATTAAGAAGTTCATTAAAAGAAAGGAACAGGATAATCTCCTCAGCAATGTCCATAGTACCTATCTACTTTCCAGGTCATGCAGGAGTCAGAGGCAACAATAGAGATGATGACATCGGCGGGCAATGCTTTAGGGGATGGGTCAGTGATAAGTAATCAGCTAGCCAGATTTGCCACTGATCTTATTAATAATGTGAGAAGACTCTGTGCCCCTAGCCATGTCACACATTATTTGTGTTCTCACCGAAACAAGAAGTGTGAACACATTTAGTAGTAAAAATAATTATGGCAAGTTCAAATATGAACACACAATAATATATGAACAGAATTCTGCAAGTAATGCAACATTAAAATGTATGCAACTGCAAAATTGCACAAAAATATGCACCAGTGATCTGTTGTTAATCTAAATGATTTATGCGAATGAACACAAAGATGTTTTCAGGCAGAAAAGTCAGCTTCCAGAAGAGTCAAGAAGGAAGCCAGAGGATAAATTAAAAATTCTTGGGTCTAATGGAAATTGAACCAGTCCGTCTAACGGCACCAAATCGTCTAGCAACTCTCGTACACAAGATTTTCCGTACTTGACTAATCGCACAAGAATTTGTAATTCATCCTTTGGCTTCCTTCTTGAATTTACTTGTATAAGCAATTATTTGAAGCAAAAATTGTACTGCTTATATATGTTATCCATGTTTACAAGAAGACCTATCAGCCCTTGTTGAACTAATACGGATGTTATATGTTTGTTGTTACTGAAGATACTTCAATACTTGCACGGGATGTTTTGTTGTAATAGTCCTTTTCTCGATTGCTCCGCTCTCAGTGACTTGAGTGCACAGTTTGAATGCCTTGACAAAATCTCTTTTTTTTGGAGATGCGGTTAATCAAGTACGGAAAATCTTGTATATGAGAGTTGCTAGGCGATTTGGTGCCGTTGACCGGACTGCTTCCAGAAGAGAAAGATCAGAAACAAACACAACTTAATATTGCCACCTATGCATTATAAACACATAATTTTGTTTGAATATTTGCAGACTACTGCATCAAATGATATTTTACTAGCTAATGTTATGTTATGAAATATTTTTCAAGATTTTTAAGATTTACAAGAAAATGGTGATACTGACTGTATCCATTTGGAAGCCATGTTTGGCTAGATTTACAAGAATATTATAAATTTGTGTCCTTCAAAATGTGTGTTCCAATAATAGAAAACAGATCAAATATTAAGGCACATAGCATGTAAACTGGAGACATTACAATTTGATAACTCAATACATCAGAGCAAATGTTCACATTTACCTCAGACTTGGGGAATACAACACTAGCAACAGGTCATGCATGAGAAACATAGAACTTACAACCAATAGAAAACAAATTATATTTGTGACCACAAGTTGAGAAGATTATATAAAATAATATTTCAACGCTAAGCCAGATTGTATGCGATGAATCAAAGCACAACAAAACTTTTTTGAACACCTAAAATAAAAATTTAAAAATTCCAGCTTTTCAAGAAACAAATGAAAATTATAAATTAAATTTTTTTTAAAATACTGGTGCCAAGTAATGTGAGCTGCCGAGACACATTCTCAACCAGTGCATGTAGCTTAACTACATAACCAAATATAGGCCTAACTGTAAGGCTAGGCATAATTAGTTAGACCAAGCAGTTATCAAGGCATTTAAAAAATTAACGTGACCAGCAAACAAGCTGGTAGCAGGGCAACAGTTCTGACAGGCAAAGCATTTCAGAAAGGAAAGGAAAAATTAGATGTGGAATGCTGTGCTCTCTAGAACAGTGCTACTCAAAATATCTGTTAACCGTCTGTTGACCATCTGTTAACCATCTGCTTTAAATCAATACAAATATTTATTCATAAAAAATAGGCCTATGTTAACTGTTGCTGCTGTAGACAATCTATATTCCTTCAGTGTGGTGCACAGAGTGCTCTCTAAGGAGATGCGAATGTGTGCAGTTCTTGCATGTTATTGAGACTCATAGTCTCATAGGACTCTTTGATGGTTGTTAAATGTTTCTCATGGCCTTCCTCTTTGTTTTTCTTGCCATCTGGTACCCATTTTAATGCTTGAAATCTGCTTATTGCTACACAAACTATAAGCCTATATAAACAGTCTATGTTTAGAATACGGGTACTTATAAATTAATGTTGAAACTATAAATTGAGTCTCTAAAAGGTTTAAAAAACCCCCTTTAAATTGAGTCTCTACTGTCCTTGTATGAGTTTGAAATTATAAATTAAGTCTATACTGTCCTTGTATCAATTTAAAACTATACATTGAGTCTCTACTGTCTTTGTATCAGAGGATCATGACACTGTTTAAAAGGGAATATTTTGAGATGCCTGGGGATTACCACTTGAAACTATTGGGTTATGGGCTATGAGTGGTATAATGGGCTATGAGTGGTATAATGGGGTATGATGGGTTATGAATGGTGTGAGGGACTTTGAATGGTATAATTGGTTATGAGTGGTATGAGGGACTATGAGTGGTATGATGGGCTATGAGTGGTACTTTTGGCAGTTGACATGCTGATCTGTTCAGAGGGACAGAGTACATATGAGGGGAAAACTGAGCATAATGGTGTTAATCCTCTATGCCAATTGAGATATTGTTTTTAGTCTCTGCTACAGGCCCTAACTTATTTATTAGACATTTTATTTATTCAAACTGTATATAGGCAGATACTTACTGATTACTTGCTAGAAATATTGATTCAAATTTTGTATTTTAATAATAATAATAATAATTGAACAATATCCTGTGTATGACCAAAAAAAGTGTAGAAAGATTTAGCTTAAGAAAATGTGGTAGTAAAAGAGATCCTTCTTTGATTGCAGCAGTTCAACTCAGAAAGAATCATGAGTTCAGAGCATTCATTCATAAAGATTGTTCTGGCAAGAATATGTCATCTGACGACAGTGATATGCTAGCCTTATTACATGAATTGTTTAAATAAATATTTATTGTTATAATTTTACTAACTTTTGTATAGATTGTTTCATTCATGACTGGAAACGAGCATGACATAACAGGGGACATTTCAATAAGTGTTTCACTCTCTCTGTGTTATCAGCCATCTAAGAGTGTTAAAACTCAAGACAAATCAAGTATTAATTATGTGAGCTGCAGATCTTTCAAGATAAATTTAAGTAGGAAGCATGAGGATAAATGAAAATCATTCTTACAGCTGACGGGAATTGAACCAGGTCTGTTCTAGCAGCACCGAATCGCTTTGCAACACAAGTAAACAGGTTTTCCGTACTTGACCGTAGTTGGTCAAGTACGGAAAACCTGTTTACTTGTGTTGCAAAGCGATTCGGTGCTGCTAGAACAGACCTGGTTCAATTCCCATCAGCTGTAAGATCTTTCTAGAGAAGATACTCAAGTATTGATTACGTGAGCTTCAGATCTTTCTAGAGAAAATATACTTTCCCCCTTATTCCTAGTCACTCCTTCTATCATTCTGTTTCTTTGAGTACTGAGTTTAGCATTCTGAAAATTTTTAGAGTAGGGACAATAAGGTTATGAAATACACAGGAAATGCTAGAGTACTTGGCTAATCTTACATACTGTGTCTATAATCTTACATACTGTGCCTATAATCTTACATACTGTGCCTATAATCTTACATACTGTGTCTATAATCTTACATACTGTGCCTATAATCTTACATACTGTGTCTATAATCTTACATACTGTGCCTATAATCTTACATACTGTGCCTATAATCTTACATGATGTTCGTCCGTCGTGATCGACGATAACCAAAAACTCAACCATAATAATAATAACAATAAATAATAAAAATAATAAAAGTTAAGTGCGTTTTTAAATGACTAGCAAGTCCAATGCGCGCACAAAATGTTCTTTTACAGTATTGACAACAATAGAAGGTATCTGTGTGAGGTTGAGATATTTTTCCTTTTCTACATGTCCGCTTCTGTCTTGCAGTATCTTGTCTAAATTCTTCCGCCGCTAGTGCTCCCGTTCTAATGCTGTAACGCCATGCTGTTCTATCCTGAGCGAGGCTCTCCCAAGCCCCTATGTCAATGTTAAGATGTTTCAAGGATAACTTGAGCGTGTCTTTGAAGCGCTTTTTCTGTCCACCCGCTTTTTGAAATCCTGCCTTGAGTTCTCCATAAATCTTACATACTGTGTCTATAATCTTACATACTGTGTCTATAATCTTACATACTGTGTCTATAATCTTACATACTGTGTCTATAATCTTACATACTGTGTCTATAATCTTACATACTGTGTCTATAGTTATGTATAAGTTAATTGTTGACAATTTTGAACAGTTTATACTAAATATTTGTATATTTGT
The DNA here is from genome assembly GCA_034231615.1 of Meghimatium bilineatum. NCBI lineage: Eukaryota > Metazoa > Mollusca > Gastropoda > Stylommatophora > Philomycidae > Meghimatium > Meghimatium bilineatum. The sequence continues at coordinate 29,787,048 of CM067309.1, forward strand.
ACAGTAGTAAATATCAACAAGTCAAATCAAGTTTCCCTTTTACAGAACTTCTAGGCATATTGGAGAACATGGTGTTAGACCTGTATTTTTTATCTCTATGTGTGTGACACCCCCGATGTTAAGCACAGACTTTTGCCAAAGTATGTAGGCCTACTGTATTCATATGTACAGAAGAAACTAAATTATGGATGTTGAAGTTTAGAACCGTAGATATGGGGAGGGAGGGGTGTTTAGAACCACTTCCCAGGATTAACGAATATGTGATAAATAATAACACTATTTGCAATCCACCCACCTTTCATTTTTAAATGGTTAAATCACTATTTAATACATAAAATGATTAACAGAACAAAATCCTGAAAGCAAGTTTGTTACTGGTAAGTTTGTTACTGGTAAGAATCTGGCCGGGTTGTTTTGTATTATTGTATTTTTTGGAACACCTCTTCTTAACATTTTGACAAATTCATATCTACATCTATATCTGAATTCATATCTACCCGGTACATCTATATCTGAATTCATATCTACCCGGTACATCTATACCAGAATTCATATCTACCCGGTACATCTATATCTGAATTCATATCTACCCGGTACATCTATATCTGAATTCATATCTACCCGGTACATCTATATCTGAATTCATATCTACCCGGTACATCTATATCTGAATTCATATCTACCCGGTACATCTATATCTGAATTCATATCTACATCTATATCTGAATTCGTATCTACCCGGTACATCTATATCTGAATTCATATCTATATCTATATCTGAATTCATATCTACCCGGTACATCTATACCAGAATTCATATCTACCCGGTACATCTATATCTGAATTCATATCTACCCGGTACATCTATATCTGAATTCATATCTACCCGGTACATCTATATCTGAATTCATATCTACATCTATATCTGAATTCATATCTACCCGGTACATCTATATCTGAATTCATATCTACATCTATATCAGAATTCATATCTACCCGGTACATCTATATCTGAATTCATATCTACCCGGTACATCTATATCTGAATTCATATCTACATCTATATCAGAATTCATATCTACATCTATACCAGAATTCATATCTACCCGGTACATCTATATCTGAATTCATATCTACCCGGTACATCTATATCTGAATTCATATCTACCCAGTACATCTATACCAGAATTCATATCTACCCGGTACATCTATATCTGAATTCATATCTACCCAGTACATCTATACCAGAATTCATATCTACCCGGTACATCTATACCAGAATTCATATCTACCCGGTACATCTATATCTGAATTCATATCTACCCGGTACATCTATATCTGAATTCATATCTACCCGGTACATCTATATCTGAATTCATATCTACATCTATATCTGAATTCATATCTACCCGGTACATCTATATCTGAATTCATATCTACATCTATATCAGAATTCATATCTACCCGGTACATCTATATCTGAATTCATATCTACCCGGTACATCTATATCTGAATTCATATCTACATCTATATCAGAATTCATATCTACATCTATACCAGAATTCATATCTACCCGGTACATCTATATCTGAATTCATATCTACCCGGTACATCTATATCTGAATTCATATCTACCCAGTACATCTATACCAGAATTCATATCTACCCGGTACATCTATATCTGAATTCATATCTACCCAGTACATCTATACCAGAATTCATATCTACCCGGTACATCTATACCAGAATTCATATCTACCCGGTACATCTATATCTGAATTCATATCTACCCGGTACATCTATATCTGAATTCATATCTACCCGGTACATCTATATCTGAATTCATATCTACCCCGTACATCTATACCAGAATTCATATCTACCCGGTACATCTATACCAGAATTCATATCTACCCGGTACATCTATATCTGAATTCATATCTACCCAGTACATCTATATCTGAATTCATATCTACCCGGTACATCTATATCTGAATTCATATCTACCCAGTACATCTATACCAGAATTCATATCTACCCGGTACATCTATACCAGAATTCATATCTACCCGGTACATCTATATCTGAATTCATATCTACCCGGTACATCTATATCTGAATTTATATCTACATCTATATCTGAATTTATATCTACATCTATATCTGAATTTATATCTACATCCATGTTGGAGCAACAATTCACAGTAGAAGCTCTTGCAAAACACATGAAGCCCAAAAATAAATAATATGATTGATTAGATATCACTAGGCCTAATGTACGGTGCAGCTACCTATTTATTATCACTATGACTTGATTCTTGATTAGGAACAAGTGTCACAGCACTGGGGGCATTCCCATATATACTCTGCTTGCCGTTTCATCAGCCATTTAAAATTGTATAAGCTCAGTGTCCCAGTCAGTTGCTGATTACGCGTTCTTCTGATCTTTTCGGAGAGGGAGCACTTTCTCCCATCACCTCTAGTCACTGTAATTTCTACCATTCTCTGAATATGTACATTGTCATGTTTGACTGCCTCCTTGTCTTCTCGTAGGTTATCCATGACTGCTCTAATCAATTCAATCCTGTCTCTTCTTATCTCGGTGCCGTTCACCAAAGCCCTACCAGCCAACACTTCGGCTCTTTCGTTTTCCCTGACCCCAGCATGACCAGGGCAGTAGATCCATGTAATGCTCTGCGCATTGTCGAGAAGAGTGACCCATTCAGTTCCGATCATACACTTTTCTATCTTGCGCAGCATACTTTGAGAGTCCGATATAATCGCTAGTCTGTTGGTGGTTGCGTCACCAGCCAAGTGAGAGCTGCTGTCACCACTTCTATTTCCATTCTCATACTCGATGTTGTAGTGGGGTAGGCAGCTGACTTCTCAGCTAATTTCCTGCCATTTTGGTAGGTCATGAAACCCCAACCACAACTGTTTGTTTCTTGCGTTTCTCACTATGACTGTGACAGGAGAGTAATTTTAAATTGCATATTTATTAACGAAATGATGATGGATCCACATTTAGATCCACTAATTAAAATATTTATTTTTATGGAATTATTCCTAATGTGTGTGTTGCTAAATGTTTAAATTTATTCCAGAATATCAGATTCAATGAACTATGATTTAGAATACCAGTACCTGTTATTATTCCATTCAACAAAACAGTAATTAAATTAATATTATTGTGTTTTTATATTAATTTTACTAATTATACATTTCAAAACCATTATAAAACTAAAATAAAATGACGGGAATAGTATATAATCTTAATGAAAATGCTAATTGAATCAAAAATACTTGAATGCCTAGCAATATGAAATTAGCCAAGTATAGCAGCCAAATTAAAGATGGCAGTACTCTAAAAATATCCAGGAAACTAGCTGTGCCTTCCATCAAAGCATTTCCTGCCAATAAGTCTACCCTACCATTATCTCTGACCCTCAAATGACTAGGGCAGTACATTATGCAATAGGAAGGGGGATTTCTAAAGAAGAAATAGCCACAGATTTGCCTGAGATGGTTATAGGAAAGTAACTACACTGAAATCATGTGGACAATATATATAAAATATAAATGATAAAATTCTTGAACAAAGCTGAAAGTTGTTTTTAAGGTTCCTGGGGCAACTGGATCACATTTCCTTTGAATGTGAACCACGAACACAAAAGGTTGAAAACCACTACTCTAAACACAGGAATTGCTAAATAAATGTGATCCACTCAGTCTTTTAGCATTCAAGTTTTTATAGACCTCCTATTACTCAGCATTTTCTGGGAGTATTATTTTTGTGTTTTAGCACCTGAGTCACCAGTGGAATGGGACTTTCACTGTCTCTATCTCCATACTCCTGCTCAGTGTGGTTGTGGTGTAGGTGGATAAATTATCAACCTCTTTCATCAATTAAATCATTGATTCGTGCCTCTACATAAGATCGTAATCCTACTAACTTTGTTCAGATTGCTTCCATTAGTTCAGTCATTTATGGCTTTATTTTATGCTGTGATGAAACTTTGTGAGGGAAAAAGATAACAAGATAATATTACTTTATAGATCACAACAACTCTCAAACCAAAGACAATGTTTTAACCAATAGGTGTCTATCAAGAAAAGACCACAAGACACATAGATGACACAAAATTGAACTTGTGATATATAAAACAGGAAATTATAAATTGATCTATCTACAGAGCAAATGATTAGTGTTGGAAGAATTTAAAAATTTGGGGACTGAAGACAAAACAAAATAAAATAACCAAAGAAAATTTCATAAAGATTTCTAAGAGTAAAAAGTGTGTTAACCTTTACAATGCCAACAAAATGTATATTAACCCACTTCTGGGTGCACTCCGCTGAATGACTTGGTAGCAGAATCATTAAGTAATTTTTTAACAAGGATAAAAAGTTTAAATGTGCTATTTCTTCTGGGAGAAAAAAATAGTAGAAACACTTCAAGCAAATCTAGCTTAATTTTTTTTAAAGTCATGTGCAAAGCAAGAGCGGAAAAATGATACAATTTGAAAGTCGAACAATCAAAGCACATCAAATTGAAATGAAGCAATTTGTAGTGAAATTCAAGTGCATTGTTTCTCTATTAATTAGGAATTGTTTGAAATTATGTTTAATTTCAAAGAAAATATTAGGAGCTCATTAGTTTAGTTATGAAATTACATAGCAAACATTAGATATGCACAAAGTACTTTGATATTACATTATTTTGTGTCTTGAAGAAACATTCGTTCGTAGGTCTAGTCAAGATTGTATTGTGAAGGCGTAGGTCTAGTCAAGATTGGATTGTGAAGGCGTAGGTCTAGTCAAGATTGGATTGTGAAGGCGTAGGTCTAGTCAAGATTGGATTGTGAAGGCGTAGGTCTAGTCAAGATTGGATTGTGAAGGCGTAGGTCTAGTCAAGATTGGATTGTGAAGGCGTAGGTCTAGTCAAGATTGGATTGTGAAGGCGTAGGTCTAGTCAAGATTGGATTGTGAAGGCGTAAGTCTAGTCAAGATTGGATTGTGAAGGCGTAGGTCTAGTCAAGATTGGATTGTGAAGGCGTAGGTCTAGTCAAGATTGGATTGTGAAGGTAAAGTTACATCTAAGTGTTAAGTGTTTTATTTCATTAATTATTAATTAAATAAGACAAAATTAATTATTTTCAAAGAAGATATTAGGAATACGTTAGTTACGTTAATTTGGTTATGAAATAAATTTATAATATAATAAGTCTAGGAGATCGGGCGCGAACACACGTCAGTCATTTTATATAAAATTACACAATTGCCAAAAAACAATCTGGCATGCTGGATTGCCAGATGCCAATCTGGCATGCTGGATTGAGTGTAGTCAAGGTTAGGACAAGCAGTTGAGGAAGCACAATGGCAGTGAGTTTAGTTTGTGCATACCTGGACATTGTTCAATTACTGGTTAAAACATGTAGGATCCATGTTTTTCAAGTTGTAAAAATTATGAATTGTCATCAGAGCTATAATTAATAGGGCCTATATATAAGTGCTATATAAGTGTTCTACCATTGCTAACTAAAAGTGACATTTATCTCTCTGCTAGCCAAAAGGGACAGAGCACTTACGAGGTTGCCCTGAATTAGCGATGCCAGTTTTATTATGTTTTGTTATGTAGGTCTAATTGATACATACACTTTAGTTAATCTCTAGTTGTCTTAGCTTATTTGACTCATTTATGTAATCTGTATGTGTGATGTTATACTATGGTTGTCAACACATATTTTGAGTCATTTTGGTGAAAGTTTTTACTTGTTCATGTGTAACCAAAATCTGCTTATAAAACTTTGATATCTTTCATTACTCAGATATGAGGGCAGGTTATAATCCGTGCATAGTGGATATATTTTGTATGATTTATTCAGCTGAATATACACTAGAAACGGAAAGACTTTACAGGTCAATATACAGCTATTTCAAAAACCTAAGGTCTGCCACCTCAGATAGTTTGAGAAGCACTGTCATAGAATATTGACATTATCAAGTAAAAATAAATCAAGAGTTCAAGGACACTTGCTGGAGCAAAATATAAACATAGAATTAATTATCTTCATCTTTCTGTTATTGTTGTTCTTTTCTGGTTAGCAAATCGGTGATTGCATGTCAAACATTTATAGAAATAATGAATGTTCTCTCATATATATGTTTATGCAAGAGAAGGCGCTTCTCAAATCAGGCAACACTAAATAAACCAGCCAACTGTGCATCATGAATCAAAATTAACAAAACAAAGAAACACCATTTCTGATGACAAAAATTACGAAACAAAAATTACAAGAAAACAACATATTTCATTGCAATCTTGTGCTGCCTCAAAAAAGGAGCACAATAGTTGTCACTCAAAGCAAAAGAATGTTAACACCAAATCATAAAATGTTACTTGGCAATGGCATTTTCTGAGAGCAACAATAACACAACTGCTTTAAACAAATTTTGAAACTCAGAAAATGCAGTGCACATCAAAATAAACAATTAGAATTAATAAAAGCTGATAAACTCAGCATATACATGAGAATACCTCCAGTTTCTTGCTGAGCATGGAGAATGGTGAGAGAGAAGTAATAGCTGAGAGAAAGAGAGAGAGAGAGAGACAGAGAGAGCAAGAAAAGATCACTTCGAATTAATACTTTTTATGGAGTGTGCGTTGTCCACTTTGATTAGAAACAGTATTTAACAATATTAACAAATAAATACACAAAATAGTTTAATTTACAGTTAACTTCAAGTCATTAAGTAACTTAAGTCTTTATCCCAGTCAGCTCTCACCTGTGGTAATAATCCTAGATTATACAGATTACAAGACAACATTATAAAGTAGTTTCCATCTGTCATAATTCTTTATAGAATAATGAACACCCCATGTAGAAATGATTGATACATAGGCCTATGCATCTCATCAATTCAAAGAATTTTCTTGCTTTGTATGGAGCAAATGTAGGAATTTTATTAAGCAAATATGCTGCTAGTAGTAGTAGTAGTAGTAGTAGTAGTAGTAGTAGTAGTAGTAGTAGTAGTAGTAGTAGTAGTAGTAGTAGTAGTAGTAGCAGTAGTATTAGATCCCAGAACCTATTAAGTGAACAGTTTACTTTTACAAAATTAATATTTTTTCTGTATTCATTTTATTATTAGGCCCTATATGTATGTAATAGGCCCTATATGTATGTATTAGGCCCTATATGTTTGTATTAGACCCTATATGTTCATATAAGGCCCTATATGTTTGTTCAAGATAAGATTTTAGATAGAATTGTTAACCGTTTTAATTTTATAATTGTTCTTGATAACCTTTTTATTAGCAGTGGTTGGTATGTGTAGTAGCTATATATTTACTCATTTACTATTATTACTTTGGTGTGTGTTACCACAGCCCATAACTGATTGTTGGATCTTTTATGACTTTTTATCAATTATATTATGTGTAATATGTCCCATCACTAGATACGAGGAAGTGTTCTTCAAAGCTACATAACACAATTCTAACATATGGATGTGAGTCTTGGACACTAAATAAACAAGATATTGAAAAAATAAGACCATAGAGTGGGTGACTATGTAGATACTTGCCTTATCTACAGCACTGACAAGGTGACTATGTAGATACCTGCCTTTATCTACAGCACTGACAAGGCGACTATGTAGATACTTGACTTTATCTACAGCACTGACAGGCGACTATGTAGATACTTGACTTTATCTACAGCACTGACAAGGTGACTATGTAGATACTTGCCTTTATCTACAGCACTGACAAGGCGACTATGTAGATACTTGCCTTTATCTACAGCACTGAAAAGGTGACTATGTAGATACTTGACTTTATCTACAGCACTGACAAGGCGACTATGTAGATACTTGACTTTATCTACAGCACTGACAAGGCGACTATGTAGATACTTGCCTTTATCTACAGCACTGACAAGGCGACTATGTAGATACTTGACTTTATCTACAGCACTGACAAGGCGACTATGTAGATACTTGACTTTATCTACAGCACTGACAAGGTGACTATGTAGATACTTGACTTTATCTACAGCACTGACAAGGTGACTATGTAGATACTTGCCTTATCTACAGCACTGACAAGGTGACTATGTAGATACTTGACTTTATCTACAGCACTGACAAGGCGACTATGTAGATACTTGACTTTATCTACAGCACTGACAAGGCGACTATGTAGATACTTGACTTTATCTACAGCACTGACAAGGCGACTATGTAGATACTTGACTTTATCTACAGCACTGACAAGGTGACTATGTAGATACTTGACTTTATCTACAGCACTTACAAGGGCAAGCATGCTTGTCTGTGGCTAGCTTTCAGGTTGGTATTTACACAATTCTACCTTTCTTCAAGCAATGTCTTCAACAAGATGTCCAGTCAAAACAACAAGATGTCCAGTCAAAACAACAAGATATCAAGTCTTTTTATGTCTATATAATCAATTTTTTTTAAAAATAGCTTGTTTGCTTACAAAGCAGAACCTCTTTGCTTGCTTTCTTCTCTTTCAATGAAGTTCTCCCTATTCTCCTATATATTTGTATGTCAGAGGCATGAATTCTGTCTTCTAGATATTTGTTAAAAGATAATTCTTTCTTTCCTACCAGAAAAATAATGGCAATGTTGTTATATATAATACCAGAAACATGTTCAATGTTGGAGACCTTACAGTAGGAGTCATCAGCAACTGGAGGTGAAGTAACCATGTCCTATCCTCACTACTTTGTGTCTTATCTCAACATCTGTTATGTACTAAGCTGTGTTCTTGATGAAATCTTTTTTGTCACAATGTCGATTTGTGTGTCTTCCTGCATGTTTCCAGTGATTTGAAAACTTCATTACTCTGTTTCCAGGTTTTGCTTGTTAGATCACAATTATTTTGCTGAACTTGTTACCTATTATTAATTTCCTCCCCTTTTTTAACTCAATGAGTGAATTAATTATACATTCAGCTAGGTCTACAGGAGCTGCCTTTGTAAGGAAGTGAACGCCATGGCTTTTAAATTTAGAGCAAGTGCTCTAACTACTTGACTATAACAATACTCTACATTTCTTAAATTAAAAACATTAGCTTGATTCTTGATTAGAAACTAGCATTGCAGCACACGGGACACACCCATAAGTGCTCCACTCTCCATTCCAGCAGCCATTCAAGTGTATGTAGACTCGAAGTCCTAGTCAGGTGTTGATTTATGTGATCTTCGGTTCTTTCCAAAAATAGTGCATTTTCTTCCCTCACCTCCAATCACTTCCATTTCTGTCATTATGTCAATATGTGTACGTTTTCTGTCTCCTTGTCAACATCTTCATTTTGCAATGAATTTATGACTGCTTTCATTATTCAGCTTTATCTTTTTTCAGTACTGTAATATCAATCACAGCATTATCTGCCAATGAGTCAGCTTTTTCGTTACCTCTGACTCTAATGTGACCCGGGCAATCAATATCAATAAAACCCATAACCCTTCAGGGTCGTAGGGGTACCACATTGGAAGCTTCAGCACACAGAGTCCTGCAGCGAATTCTATCCTCAGCGATGCGGATGAGTATGGAAATATCTAGCCCTGTCCATTCCCTTGATGTTGTCTGTCCATGTCTTTATTTCCCCCCTCTGCTTCTTCCACCCTCGACAGTTCCCTGCAGTATTGTTTTTGACAAGGAATTGTGCCTGCATACATGTCCAAACCATGCTAGTTTTCGTTGTTTCACTATTGAAAGCAATGGCTCCTGGACACCTACACACATCTCTACTTTATTTCTTACGTACACATTGGTCTTATGTTCCCTATAGGAAATTCGTAGAATTCTTCTGTAGCATTTATACTCGAAAGCCTGTAATCTTCTCTCCATGTCCACAGTGAGTGTCCAACTCTCACAACCATACAACACAACGGAAAGCACCAGCGACCTATACAGTTTGATTTTCACTCCAACACTGATGTTGCTTTTCCAAATCACAGTTAGCGACCCGGGCAGTATATCCACATAATGCTCTGTAAATAATGTAAAACTGAGTTGTTCAATAAAGCAACCCATTCTTACTCAACATGTTGTTTTCTTCCTTGCACAGCATGCTTTGACAGCCTGTATTACTGAGTGGGTTGATATATCAGTTATCAACGAATTAAATGCTGTTGTAACTCTCTCTATCTCCATCCTCATGCTCGATGTGACAGTAGAGTATGCAGATGATCTTTTTTTACTTGCTGTTACATATGTCTGTCCCAGCTAACCAACCATTTGTTTTTATATATGTCTGTCCCACTAAACAACCATTTGTTTGTATATATGTCTGTCCCACTAAACAACCATTTGTTTTTATATATGTCTGTCCCACTAAACAACCATTTGTTTTTATATATGTCTGTCCCAGCTAACCAACCATTTGTTTTTATATATGTCTGTCCCAGCTAACCAACCATTTGTTTTTATATATGTCTGTCCCAGCTAACCAACCATTTGTTTTTATATATGTCTGTCCCAGCTAACCAACCATTTGTTTTTATATATGTCTGTCCCAGCTAACCAACCATTTGTTTTTATATATGTCTGTCCCAGCTAACCAACCATTTGTTTTTATATATGTCTGTCCCAGCTAACCAACCATTTGTTTTTATATATGTCTGTCCCACTAAACGACCATTTGTTTTTGTAGGTATATCTGTTCCAGCTAAACAATCATTTTTTATATTTGTCTATCCCAATTAACCAATGATTTACTTTTATATATCGGTATGTCTAACCAACCCTTTGTTTTTAGATATGTCTAACCAACCCTTTGTTTTAGATATGTCTAACCAACCCTTTGTTTTTAGATATGTCTAACCAACCCTTTGTTTTTAGATATGTCTAACCAACCCTTTGTTTTTAGATATGTCTAACCAACCCTTTGTTTTTAGATATGTCTATCCCAATTAACCAATGATTTGCTTTTATATACTGATATGTCTAACCAACCCTTCTCTTTCCTCTGGTTATACATCACCAATAACAATCAATCTCTAAGCAATTTGGAAGAAACAGAAATGTGCGTAAACAATGACAATGTGCTCCTATAACTACTGTCTTCTTCCTAGTCAAGAACGTGCAGCAACAAATAGGGCCATAGTTCTGAGATTTCTAAGATGGCATTTGATTAGCCGAGAACGTGCAGCAGCAAATAGGCCTATAGTTCTGAGATTTCTAAGATGGCATTTGCTAAAAAATTAAACTTCCTATATATTAAATATATCAGATCTGACAAGGAGATTCGCAGAATCTGAAAAGGAGATTCATAGTACTTGAACTTATAGAATGTGTTAACTGTTATCTTATGTCAGATAGATGAACTTCCCTTAGATTAGTGTAATATCTTCCTAAGCATAATGAAACAGTGCTGGTAAACAAGGAATACACAAACCACACACACATCACAACACAGTCATGTTTTGTTTAAATGCAAAAGGTGATATAATACAACTCTGGTTATGAGGGCCAGTTTCTTTAAGCCTTTCCCCCCATAAAAAATGTTAGATGAAAAAATTCACATGCATCTTATATGCAGGGTCAGTGATAAGAGTTAAAATGTTGTCCATTCTTCAGTGGAGCTGCTACGTTCCAAGAATAGAAATTAGTCCTTGAAACACTTCAGTGGAGTTGCTACATTCCAAGAATAGAAATTAGTCCTTGAAACACTTCAGTGGAGCTGCTACATTCCAAGAATAGAAATTAGTCCTTGAAACACACATTTCGTTGTGTTACTAGAATATATTTGGTATGTTAGTTTCTAGATATAGAACATGAACAGGCTAATGCTGAAGCTGGGGGTTCTGGTACATGCGCGCTTCATCATCAAAACTCCCAGTCATCATTCGATGACTTCCTGTCTAAATGTTTCTGAATTTTTTCTATGGAAAGAGATGCCTTCTTATCATCCTCATCCCAATGTTCAACTGCACATTTGATTGCCTTTTTCTGAATTCTATGAATGGCATGGTCATCATTGTTGCTTTTTGATGACATGCTACAGAAAGCTCTTTCAACTAAGTTTTTGTCACTATACATTTGGGATGAAACAGAGTCTGTAATGGAGGATTCTTCATTAGTTTCAGATTCAGAAATATATTTCACTTTCATATCAGCATTAATACTGTCATAACAGTTAGTGGATGATTGATTGTGACAAGAATTCACCTGAAGTATATCTGTTTCATTATCAATGTCTTCACTGCTGCCAATATTTTCTGTGTCTTTGTCAATATTCAGTTTTTGGTCGAGGTGTGTACTCTCATAAACTCGCTGAGGGTTTGAACGCTTGCGTTTGTTGACACTGCCGCTGCTGTTTGATGTCAATGCAATGCCACCATGGTTTTCTGAGAAATTGTCCTCTTCAGGTTTAGCTAATCTTTGACTACTATCACTTTTGGCATCTTCTTTCTGGCAACTTTCACCATCTTCACACTTTCTACTGTCATCCTCTACCCCTTCCACATCATCTTTGTCCATGTTAATATTTTTGAGGGTGTTTGAATCTAAACCATCTGGTTCATCTATTTCATCATCATCATCATCATCATCATCATCATCATCATCATCTAACATGCCATAGTTTTCCTTGTTGTCATCACCATTATCCTCTGTTAGAGAAGGCACTTTACGCATCAGGGTTAGAGGCTCAAATTGTGGAAATATCCATTGGTTGACATCTGTTGGAGTGATACCTCCATGGAAAAACTGAATACCTGGCATCGCAGATGTGACATCACCAGACATACTAGACATATCACTCTGATTTGAGCTTTCATCTGGCTCTGATTTGATAGATGTATCTCCACCCGCATGGTGCTGCTGTTTAGCTCGCATACGATGGTTATGGAACCAGTTAATGACAGTTTTCACACCCACGCTTAAGTTTTTAGCTAAAACCTCGATAGTGCTTTGATTAGGATATGGGTCCTGAGCATATGATTGGCGAAGAGAATCTTTCTGGTCTTCTGTAAAGAAAACACGAGGTCGTTTTGGTTGAGTTGGTGAGTCAAAACTTCTGTCATCCATACTACTCTTGCGACGGCGATGAGCTGTCAAGGAAAATAAAAATGAAATTAAAATATTGTTTTGACATTTAGGTGTACATACAGATACGGTATCTAACACTTATTCATTACACAAAAAGTCTATAAACTGATGCATATTAGAGATAATATCATACATAATAATATATAAATATACATCTATGTTCCTTCATTGCTAATATGTTTCATAGGTACATGGGTTTCTGCTTGTGCTCTTCAGTTGAACTGACATGATGCTGTTGTGTAGTTCTTGCACGCTGTTAGAACCATAATAATAACAGCCTCTTTGATGGTTGTTCTTATTTAGAGTTTCTTCTATTATTCCTCTTTCTCTTGTCTCATCTGATATCAATTTTAATGCTTGTAGTGTCAGTCTATTTACATTCATTCTAAGTTCATGTTTGATATAAGCCACCATTTATTTTCATTGTAGTGGTATATTCCTGTATGGCATCCTCTTATTTGCTTGTTTGGCTTTAAATATTTTTTTTTAATGTTCTGAATTCGTCCCAGCCAATATTTATGAGTTTTCTAAGACATTTATTTACAAATTAATTTAAATGTTTTCTCCTGTGCATTTGTTACTTTCAAGCTTTCGCAACCAAATATAAATACTGATATTAGATTGATATTGAACAGCCATAGACAAACATAAGTTCATACAGATTTTATATTGGAGTTAAACAGTCATAGTTTGGTTTATTTAGTGATTGTTTTCTATTTCTAGACTAATACTATGAACTATATTAATTTATTAAATATGTAATTATACTTTAACAAAATTAATATGAACAATACAGTTAAAAGATGAACATACATGTATTTTATAAACTATTGAATATGAACAATACAGTTCAAAGATGAACATACATGTATTTTATAAACTATTGAATATGAACAATACAGTTCAAAGATGAACATACATGTATTTTTATAAACTATTGAATATGAACAATACAGTTCAAAGATGAACATACATGTATTTTTATAAACTATTGAATATACTCCTTTATATCAAATTTCATTTTTGCTGATTATCTCACATATTTATCAGAAGGTACATAACTGAGTTACAAGAACAAATCATGAAATTAACACTTTCACTGTCATGGTCAACTTATGTTCGAAGCAAAAAAGTCTATGTCACTACCGTTGACAGCTTTTGCCATCTGTGAATATCATTTTTTTGTGGGTCATTTTGCTAACTCTACACTAGTTCATATCCCATTTATCTCCTTATGATTTTTTCATTTATTGCAGATGTCATTCTGAAATTGTGGAGTCGGTTATTCAATTGGTATTCAAATGGTGACAATAGGAGATTTCATGAATTTATTGTATCTTCTCAATGCTGAAAATAGGAGATTTCATGAATTTATTGTATTTTCTCAATGCTGACAATAGGAGATTTCATGAATTCACTGTATTTTCTCAATGCTGACAATAGGAGATTTCATGAATTTATTGTATTTTCTCAATGCTGACAATAGGAGATAAAACCCAGCGTGACATTTATTAGGATTTGTTTTTTCAAGTGAGTTATAGTGATAAAAGAAATAGAATCAGATACAAAAATTAGACTATTATTTATGTAGTGATGGACTAAGTTGATTAGACTATTATTTATGTAGTGATGGACTAAGTTGACTAGACTATTATTTATGTAGTGATGGACTAAGTTGATTAGACTATTATTTATGTAGTGATGGACTAAGTTGATTAGCCTATTATTTATGTAGTGATGGACTAAGTTGATTAGACTATTATTTATGTAGTGATGGACTAAGTTGACTAGACTATTATTTATGTAGTGATGGACTAAGTTGATTAGCCTATTATTTATGTAGTGATGGACTAAGTTGATTAGACTATTATTTATGTAGTGATGGACTAAGTTGATTAGACTATTATTTATGTAGTGATGGACTAAGTTGATATAAGATAGTTCTGCAGATATAGGAGCAAATGATGGACACCCACTTAAAAATGGGAGCATATCACTGGCATTGCTAGACAGAATTATTCATAAAATAAATGGAAATGAAACCTTTTTTTGATAAAACTTGAGATAAACATTTTTGGGAAGCATATTCTTGTTTGAATATCTTCTGAAAGTTTTAAAGCTCTAGTGATACTGTTTTAATTTGTAATTATATCTTCAAATTATCACCCACACCAACTTATCATGCCTAAACAGTCACATGGTGGTGTGGATTAAAAAAGCATGGCAGTGAAAGTCTTAAATGTCACACATATATTTATTACTTGCAAAATTTAAATACCACACACATATTTATTACTTGCAAAGTCTTAAACGACACACATAGGCCTATTATTACTTGCAAAGTCTTATTTGACACACATAGACCTATTTATTGCTTACAAAGTCTTAAATGACACATATTTATTACTTGCAAAGTTTTAAATGACATATTTATTACTTGCAAAGTCTTAAATGACACACATAGGCCTATTATTACTTGAAAAGTCTTATTTGACACACATAGACCTATTTATTGCTTACAAAGTCTTAAATGACACATATTTATTACTTACAAAGTCTTAAATGACACATATTTATTACTTGCAAAGTGTTCAATAGCACACATATTTATTACATATAAACTCATCTATCAATTGTCAAATAATAAAATATGCATATTTATTTTGATGACTAAAACTGATCACATGCAGATAAAATACAGAGTTGAAGACAGTTACTTACAATTAACGTTGGAATGTATACAGAAACATACTACAATAGCCAAAGCATGTTCATACTAAAAATATACTAACATTGAAAATGAGCTTTTTATTTCTAACTCTATATCTCTAACTAAATTTTAAATCTTGAACATAAGTAGCAAAACATACCATGCAGTAGAGTACATGAAATAAGATGCCAAGAGTGCAATAGAGTGGTGTCAAATACAAAGATTATTCAGCTTTCATATGTTAGAATTCAAGCAGGTTAATCTACATACAGGCCTATGCATTCTAGTAAACATGTAGTTTGTATATTATACATACCCCCACACACAAACACACACATATATATATATATATATATATATATATATATATATATATATATATATATATATATATATATATATAGGGTCTATATATCTCCATAAGGTTTATCATGAGATAACTTAGAATTAGTGGAATACGTCTTACCACTACTACCTGGGGATCTCCCTGGCGTAGTGGTTAAGCTGTTCGTCTTGTGTTCAATTTACGTACATCATTGTCACCTTGAACTTTGTATCATTTACATGTCAATAGTGTATCTAGTGTATCTATGGTGGTAACATTGTTTTTACTGTTTTCAATGCTTTTCACTGTTTGTTTTATATACTCTTGAGAAAGACCTGTCGGTTCGAAACATAGAAAATGTCTTGAGTATTATAATTTGTATGTTTTCGTGTTTACATTTCATAACCTCTTAGTCTTAGTGATAGTCCGTCTGTTGTGTTCAAGTGAAACATCAAAAAAATGTGTTCTATGTAAGTACTATTGTTGTTCTGTTTGAGAACAACAATACTTCATATTTCTTATCCTATTTCGTATCCTATTTCTTATCCTATTTTTGTATAATTCCTTTTTCTGTTCATTTCCTGTTTGTGTCACCTTTGACCTCACTTCTATCACTTCGACCAACTTACTACATGTGAACGCAAGTTGTGTCGTCCCTACTTGTTTTTGATTTATATGTGTCTGTGATCCTTGATAAAAGCCTTTTGGTCGAAACGTCGATTTGTGTGTGTGCCTATGTGTGTTTCGTACAATTAGCACAACGTTATTACCTTGTTTGAAGCTTCACCTATTGGATTTCAGTTTTGCACAGTGAGTACATATTTTCACTTTTCTTGTTAATCTGTGTTCTGCATAGGCATGACTTTTTCATTGTAACTTTGTATTTTTTTTTAGCATCAAGTTTGATACTGGTATCACAGCATTTGGAGGAACATCATATTGTATCAAGGTGTTTTTGTTATATAGAGTGACATTTGTTCTATGACTTGATGTGTTTTCTTGTATCTTAGATTTCATTGTCAATATTTTCACTGCTGATATATACATATTCCTAAATATGTGAACTCTTTCATTTATTTTAGTTGGTTGGCTGTCGGAGAAGATATTTTAGTTGGTTGGCTGTCGGAGAAGATATTTTAGTTGGTTGGCTGTCGGAGAAGATATTTTAGTTGGTTGGCTGTCGGAGAAGATATTTTAGTTGGTTGGCTGTCGGAGAAGATATTTTAGTTGGTTGGCTGTCGGAGAAGATATTTTAGTTGGTTGGCTGTCGGAGAAGATATTTTAGTTGGTTGGCTGTCGGAGAAGATATTTTAGTTGGTTGGCTGTCGGAGAAGATACTTTAGTTGGTTGGCTGTCGGAGAAGATATTTTAGTTGGTTGGCTGTCGGAGAAGATATTTTAGTTGGTTGGCTGTCGGAGAAGATATTTTAGTTGGTTGGCTGTCCGAGAAGATATTTTAGTTGGTTGGCTGTCGGAGAAGATATTTTAGTTGGTTGGCTGTCGGAGAAGATATTTTAGTTGGTTGGCTGTCGGAGAAGATATTTTAGTTGGTTGGCTGTCGGAGAAGATATTTTAGTTGGTTGGCTGTCGGAGAAGATATTTTAGTTGGTTGGCTGTCGGAGAAGATATTTTAGTTGGTTGGCTGTCGGAGAAGATATTTTAGTTGGTTGGCTGTCGGAGAAGATATTTTAGTTGGTTGGCTGTCGGAGAAGATACTTTAGTTGGTTGGCTGTCGGAGAAGATATTTTAGTTGGTTGGCTGTCGGAGAAGATATTTTAGTTGGTTGGCTGTCGGAGAAGATATTTTAGTTGGTTGGCTGTCCGAGAAGATATTTTAGTTGGTTGGCTGTCGGAGAAGATATTTTAGTTGGTTGGCTGTCGGAGAAGATACTTTAGTTGGTTGGCTGTCGGAGAAGATACTTTAGTTGGTTGGCTGTCGGAGAAGATATTTTAGTTGGTTGGCTGTCGGAGAAGATATTTTAGTTGGTTGGCTGTCGGATAAGATATTTTAGTTGGTTGGCTGTCGGAGAAGATATTTTAGTTGGTTGGCTGTCAGAGAAGATATTTTAGTTGGTTGGCTGTCAGAGAAGATATTTTAGTTGGTTGGCTGTCGATGAAGATATTTCTATTCTTTATTTTCTAGTTATGCTCATGATTTATAATTTCTGTTGCCACTGACATCATGCTTCTTAACGTAAGATAAGATATTTAATAAGAAAATGGATATATCATGAACTTATTACTGCACGACAAGTCTGAAGTAACATGATTATGAAATATTTAAACAATCAAATATAACAAGAATCACACATTTTATGACCTCGCATGGTGCTTAAGTTACAAAAGTGAATCCTCACATTTTACTTAACTTACAAAGCTGAGAATTCACATTATTATTTAACTTAAAAAACTGAGAATTACATGTTACTTAACCAAAAAAAGCTGAGATATGTTATTTAATATACAAAGTTGTTACTTGACATGTTATCTAACTAATAAAGCAGAGACTTCACATTATTTAACTTACAAAGCTGTGACTTCACATGTTATTTAATTAACAAAGCTGAGATGTCATATTATTTAATTTACAAGTCTGTGACTTCATGTTAATTAATTTACAATACTTCTTTAACATTTAAAATGTGTCCTATTAGTGTTACCAATGAAAATGGTTCTCATTTGTCTTAACAAATAGTTCAGTCATACATAAGCCCACACTACAACAATGACTAAAATGAAACCACTGCTACTTGTAACACTCAAGAAGAAGAACAGTAGACTGGCTAGCAGATTTGACTTTAAAGCACATAAGACAGTCACAGATGAGTAATGTCTTTAAGCATAAGGCAACAGTTATACAAGCTAATTGTTTCATGAAGTGCTTATTTTTAAGTTGGTGAGAAATAAAAACGTGATATGAACTTTTACTAACCATTAGAAACATACAGGAAAGTATCAACATAATTTTACATTTTGACTCCATGATGCTATATAATAACACAAATCTTTGATTTATAAGTGCAAGTTATCATCAGTGCTGTTCAATCGTTACACTGATTTGTTCCTTCAATCTTGAGAGTGACCATGATTCATAATTTTGAAAATCTCCTGTGTGGACACATTCTGACAGCAGCGCATTGACTATATCAAATTGATCCATTGATGTACCTTTTGACACTGTGGCCATGCAGTGTATCAACTGCCCTGAACAATCACATCACCACTTTGAAGTCAGGTTTTCAAATGGTGGTAGCATGTAGCAGGGAGACCCATTCTTGATCATTTGATTCATGGAAACAACCCTCCAGGAAACAACATTGGGGGAAGATGGTGTCCTTCGATCAGCTGGTTTTATCAACTTTTTATAATAGGAGAAACCTAGGTTACTCTTGTGTGTGACAATGTGTTAGTTCATTAGATTGGCATATCCCTATGGGTAGTCGTAACCTTCGATAACAGTTACAATGCTGTTCCGACAGACCGACGTTGTGCTTAAACTAGTTACGGGAACGGCGTGGATGGGCAGAACAACAAAGAAACCTGCCGCAAGGGCCAGAGTTGTGCCCATTGCCGACATCTGTTTCGGTTGCATTAGACTCGAAACGCCATCATGTCAGATGGCTGCTGGAAAAGAAGGCGGAGCAATTATGGGAATGCCTCAAGTGCTGTGAGGCCAGTTATCTAATCTAGAATCAAGAAGAATCCCCATGGGATTGTCAAAAGAGCTGCAACTTCAAGCTGTGAGATTACAGTATTCTGATGTTTCTATGGTGTTGTGAACATTTATGTATGTTGCTCCATGGTGATGGCCCAAAGATGGAAATATTTTTCTAAGATTATGACACATGAGGGTTACCATACTTTTTGTAGTGATTTTAATGCCAAGGCTATCCTTGATGAAGAAACTTGCAGGAACAAGCTGGGGAGCAAATGGAAATATTCTCCGAAAAGTCTACATGGGTACAGTCAGACCTGTAGTAGAATATGGAATGACAGCCTGAGTATCAGCATCAAAAACAAATACTGATCGCCTATCTAAAGTACAAAATGCAGGACTTCGACTTATCTCTGGAGGGATGAAAACCACTCCAATCCATGCAATGGAAAAACATGTAAACATCCGCCCACTAGATGACAGAAGAGAAGAAAGAGTGCTTGTTCAAAGGGAAAAATTAAGTGCATGCCAAACCATCTGATGTATGCGCAAATTTCTAGATCAACCACAAGCAGGTTGAAGAGAACCAGCTTCTGTCACATCTCCAAAGATATCCATGAACAACATAAAGAAATCCTCACAAACCTCCCAAATGAAATTGAAACACTAACGGACTTTGAAGAGCCAGGCAATAGTCTCCAGAATGTCTGCATAATAACACAGGTTCCTGGAATAATTAATAAGGAATACCAAACTCCACCTCAACTAAAAGCATTGACACTGAAGATGATAGAAATAAAATACAATCCCAAGGAATGGACACATGTCTACACAGATGGATCGGCAGAAGGAGCAGTAAGGAATGGAGGAGGTGGAATTTTTATAAGACTCAAAGATGGGAAGACAATATCAAAAGCTTTTCCAACTGGGAAATACTCCTCTAATTTTAGAGCAGAAGCAGTTGCACTCCATCAAGCACTGAAAGCCTTCACCGAACCAGGATTGCCAAGACCAAAGAAGATAGCCATATTCACAGATTGCAGATCCCTACTGGAATCAATTCAGAGCAACAGAAATGAAAGCCTTCTGCACAACATCAGACATGAGCTAAGACAGATCCAAAAATCAACAGCTATTGCCCTTCAGTGGATACTATCACACTGTGGAATCATGGGAAATGAGAAAGTGGATGCTCTGACAAAGGCAGGAAGCGAAATGGAGCAACACACAGACACCCACTGTCTTACGGAGAAGTAAAAACAATAATCCGCAACACATACACAGCAAAGTGGAAGAAAGAAATGGAAGGAGAATACGAACATGATGCAATACATCTCCTCCAAAGATATCAACAGACCACAATATTTCGCCTTAGAACAGGCCACTGCAGACTGTTGGGTCACCTTTATCAATTAAGGATCTCATACACAGATGAATGTCCATGTGGATCCGGAACCCAGACTCCGGAATACATACTTCAGGACTGCCCAACATACAAAGAGCAGAGACAGCAGACCTGGCCAGAGGATACAGACTTGAGGCAAAAGCTATGGGGCAGCCGCTCTGACCTGGAGAAGACAGTGGACTTCGTCTTGACGACAGGCCTGATGGTATAGCATGACCACAGATGCTGAACGCAGAAGAAGAAGAATGCCAAGGGCTAGTTGTGTGGCAATACTTTTATCAACTAGCTAGGAGATGAACATGAAGAGGCAATGATGAACTTTGACCTTATTTATAGCAATGGGCAAGAATCAACAAGAATGACTAGACAAACAGAAGACAGCGATAGTATTATTGATAGCCCTTGCATTTAGTGTCTTGGCCTCTACATGCAAGCATTATGTGAATTATGTGAATTATGTGAATTATGTGAATTATGTGAATTATGTGAATTATGTGAATTATGTGAATTATGTGAATTATGTGAATTATGTGAAAGAATTGCAAAAAAAGTCATTGAATATGTTCTGACATCTGCATAAAACAAAAAACAGGTCAATAGATGTAGAGGCAACTCTGAGCTCCAAGCCTCTCAGCTGGCAGAGAACAGATGAGAATAAGGTCATTGCTTTCTTCTCACACTATTTAGAGAAACATGGACATATAGATACAGTAGCATATCTGAAAATGAAAACAAAGATACTTGAATTGTGTGGTGTCATAAACAATGATGCCGCTGTTCATGTTACAGTGGAAGAAATTTGATATCCGACAACAACACTACGCTAGAGTGCTTGATGACATAAGATATGTTGACACTAGCAAGCTGCAGGATGATAAGATGGAAGAATTTGCATGTTTATTTAACAGCAGCTTTAAAAAAAATTCACAGTATGCAATCACAGAAAAAGAAAGATCACAGTATGTGAGATAAAATGCATCAGAAAGACAGTGAGAATCACATATAGAGATAAAATCCCCAACAACGTAAGAAAAATGGTGGATACTGAACCATGTATAAACTACATAGAGAAACAAAAGATAAAGTGGTTTGGCTATCTAATAAGAATGAACCCATCAACTCCCGGCAGCAGCTTACAGCAGAAGAATGCTCAGATATCAAGTGAAAGGCCAATCACGATCCAGGTGAATCAACAAAAAACATATTTTAAAGAGACACAATCTAAATTCCACTGACGCTACCAAACTGACAAAGAACAGAAATCTTTGTCTTCCCATGATGCCTCATGGCTAGAAAAGAAAGAAAGCTTTAAAAAAAGGTATCACCTATGAAGACAGGCTGCATATCTATATTATACCAATACCTAAACCTGGTATGGATATTATATCAATACCTAAACCTGGTGTGGATATTATACCAATACCTAAACCTGGTGTGGATATTATATCAATACCTAAACCTGGTGTGGATATTATACCAATACCTAAACCTGGTGTGGATATTATATCAATACCTAAACCTGGTGTGGATATTATACCAATACCTAAACCTGGTGTGGATATTATACCAATACCTAAACCTGGTGTGGATATTATACCAATACCTAAACCTGGTGTGGATATTATACCAATACCTAAACCTGGTGTGGATATTATACCAATACCTAAACCTGGTGTGGATATTATACCAATACCTAAACCTGGTGTGGATATTATACCAATACCTAAACCTGGTGTGGATATTATACCAATACCTAAACCTGGTGTGGATATTATACCAATACCTAAACCTGGTGTGGATATTATACCAATACCTAAACCTGGTGTGGATATTATACCAATACCTAAACCTGGTGTGGATATTATACCAATACCTAAACCTGGTGTGGATATTATACCAATACCTAAACCTGGTGTGGATATTATATCAATACCTAAACCTGGTATGGATCAAACAAAGTTGTAGGGATATTGATTTATAACAATGCAGAATACAACTGGCAAGTTGCTGGAAAAGATCATTGTAAAAAGATGACATGAACTTGAGCAATTGCATTTTTCCCCTTCTTTTTGAAGGATAACACCCAAACAAAGAGAGACATGGTGTAATGTGGTTATCTTTTAAGTACACTTGGATGATATTGCCCAAAGAAATAGACATGGTGTAATGTGTCCGTCTTTGCCTACATTTGGAGGGTATTGATAGAAGTACAATAGAGACATACGCAGCACCACAAAATCCATTGCTTTCAATGGTGAAATGATGAAAACTAGAATGACTAGGACGTGTGTCCTTGTCAAAAACAATACTGCAGGGAACCGTCAAAGGTGAAACAGACAGTATGTATCCTTGGTGCATGTTGTATACGTGATACAAATATTGAAATCTTTAATTTATGTTATCATATAGCATTATGATGTGATTATTGGCAGTGATTTAGGGCCATAGATATTACTTTTACAAAGGGAAAAAACAACAAATTATGACTTTTTTAATACTGTCAGGTTTACTTATTGCTATTTTTTTAACCGTCAGGTTTACTTATGAGTACTAAATTAAATGCCATATTCTATTTTTCTACGGTAGGGAGGGAGTTTTTATATCCTACAAACCCCATCCACATCTCCCCGGCACTTCTTCATTTACGAGCTTGCCGATGTGCATTTTACTTGTCATATAAAAGGCTGTAAACTTGCTAAACATTTTGTTAAATTTTCACATTTACAAGTTTTTCTGCAGTTGTTACATATTTTCCTTTTCCTTTAATTTTAGTTTCTCATGTATCCCCTGTGGTAACTCTTAATTTCTCACATATCCACTGAGGTACCTAATAGTTTCTAATTATCCACTGAGGAAACTCTTAGTTTCTCACATATCCACTGAGGTAACTAATAGTTTCTCACATATCCACTGGGGTAACTCTTAGCTTCTCATATATCCACTGATGTAAATCTTAGTTTCTCATGTATCCACTGAGGTAACTTAGTTTCTCATGTATCCACTGAGGTAACTTAGTTTCCCATGTATCCACTAAGGTAATTAATAGTTTCTCACATATCCACTGAGGTAACTTAGTGTCTCATGTATCCACTGAGGTAACTTAGTTTCCCATGTATCCACTAAGGTAATTAATAGTTTCTCACATATCCACTGAGGTAACTTAGTGTCTCATGTATCCACTGAGGTAACTTAGTTTCTCATGTATCCACTAAGGTAACTAATAGTTTCTCACATATCCACTGAGGTAACTTAGTGTCTCATGTATTCACTGAGGTAACTTAGTGTCTCATGTATCCACTGAGGTAACTCTTAGTTTATCATGTATCCACTGAGGTAACTCTTAGTTTATCATGTATCCACTGAGGTAACTTAGTTTCTCATGTATCCACTAAGGTAACTAATAGTTTCTCACATATCCACTGAGGTAACTTAGTGTCTCATGTATCCACTGAGGTAACTCTTAGTTTCTCATGTATCCACTGAGGTAACTCTTAGTTTCTCACGTATCCACTCAGATAGATTGCAAAACCCTTCTGCCGAAGTCAGGTTGTTGTTTTTGAATTCAATTATGTGGTTATGCTCAATCTTCTTGATTGTTACCACGGCATTCTCCATTGTCCAACTGACATAAGTGAAATTAGCTCTGACTGTCATATGACAGTGTTTTTAATTTGTGATACCTAACTCGTATATCCTGGTATATCCCCAGTAATCAACATAGTATCCCTAGCGCAGGGGTTAAGCTGTTCGCCTTGGGCTCAAGAGGTCATGGGTTCTATTCCGGCTCGTGTCGTCTTGTTTTACAAGGTGGATTTTCTTGGAGATCCCTGTGAATTATTGCCTAAAGCTACGGAGTTACGTGCTATGAGTGGTACTCTTGACAGGCGGAGTGCCGTTTCATTGAAGGGTGACAAGAGTATATATGGGAAACTGAGTACAGTGAAGTCAATCCTCAACGACTTTTGAACCCATTTGAACCCAATATAGTATGTTTTTTATTGGCTAGGTATAACTGTTTCATCTGGTAACAAAGATATCCAATATTATCATGATTGCTATCAGATCTTCTAGTATTTATTTTAACTGTAGGCTCCTGGCGCCCAAAACTTTATATAAAAATGTGATATGCCATCAAAATAAGAATAGAACAAAGACAAAAATGAGACAACATCAACAGCTACTGAAAATATATATATCAATAAAATAAAAACATACTAAGTAGTTCGTTGTAGTCAAAAAAGTTGGACAGGAGCCAGCTGTGACCTTCAAGTAAGCAACAAAAAAAGGCAAACATTGTAGAAGTTGTAAAATATATTGAATTAATAGCAATGTAATATGAGAGAGAGAGAGAGAGAGAGAGAGAGAAAGTGAAAATAGATATTTTAAAACAGTACATTTCAATGCAGCTTTAATTTTTCCTGACACCCTTCGTCGGCTTACATAAGAATTTCAAGAAGAAAAAAAAATAATATAAGAATTATAAATATTTTTGTAGCACTCCAAGGAACATGGTCTTCTTGCTATTTTGCTATCATGTTCCCTGTTAACTCCTTCTACAGATCATATTTCTACAGATTTTGCTATCATGTTCCCTGTTAACTCCTTCTACAGATCATATTTCTACAGATTTTGCTTTCATATTCCCTGTTAACTCCTTCTACAGATCATATTTCTACAGATTTTGCTTTCATATTCCCTGTTAACTCCTTCTACAGATCATATTTCTACAGATTTTGCTTTCATATTCCCTGTTAACTCCTTCTACAGATCATATTTCTACAGATTTTGCTTTCATATTCCCTGTTAACTCCTTCTACAGATCATATTTCTACAGATTTTGCTTTCATATTCCCTGTTAACTCCTTCTACAGATCCTTTCTTTGTTCAGCTAGTAGCTTGATGTCTAGTTCAGAATAGCTTGTTCTAGCTACACATCAAAATTTAATCTCCTCAAATCGCAGAATATGATGTCTCAAATTTGAACCTTAACTCTATAGGCCATAGATGGCATACAAAATAAATATAGATACAGTATTAGATAAATATGAAATACTTGCATAGACAATAAATATGAAACAGTTGCATAGAAAAATAGGATAAAATGCAGTATAAATATAAAGTGTGAAATGAATATTAAATACAGGTATAGGCCAAATTCAAATATGAGAGACCAATAAAGTAAGAATCAATATATTCATTATGTGTGTCCATGTTTCTCTACATCATATAGATGTAAATATGCTTTGTTTAATTAAGAAAACTAAAAAAGCAGGAACAAATTCTTTTAAAAATATGTCTATTAAAGTTAATATTGTAGGCCCAAGTATGATCTCAATTCAAAAGTGTATGAAAGAGTATAACTATTAACTCGTAAAGGTTGAAAGCATGCTGACAGTGTACATCTGGTCTATCTGAACATGCCAAAAACAACATTGGCAGCACCTGTATGTTGAACAATTGTAATATATTCTGATAGTTAGTTAGTGCAGATAGTTATTTATGTATTTTGGAATACTGTGCTTCCTCAAAGAACATTTTCATAAATTATGTTGTTTTAAATGGAATTTCTCTGACAAGTTAATTTAAAAAGGTGTTTATGATCAAATCTACCATTTATTTGTGCTTATTCAAATATTAACATTATAAAATCATCCATTTGTTTGTGCTTATTAAAATATTGACATTATAAAGTCATCTATTTGTGCTTATTAAAATATTGACATTATAAAATCATCCATTTGTTTGTGCTTATTAAAATATTGACATTATAAAATCATCCATTTGTTTGTGCTTGTTCACATAAATATTGACATTATAAAATCATCCATTTGTTTGTGCTTATTTACATATTAACAATGTTCACAGCCCCCATTATAACGAATGCTTGAGAGATATCAGTCAGGAAATGAAAGTCAAACTCTACCACCTGGCACAAGGAACAAGAGTGTGTTCACTCCCTCAATTTTCTATTATCATCATCACTATCTAGTGAAGTGAACCATAAGTTCCATAAACAACATTCCTAGATTACTTGTAGGTGGACACAACATAAACAGCTTGAGATCTACTTACTACACTGCCCTAATTGCTGAAACTGAAATAAATCTGCAATGCCTGCTCAACATACAGTAATAAAGTAAAAAAAAACAAAAAACTAAGACCTCAACATAAATTTTTTTTTTAAAAGACGATGGTAATTTCTAAGAAGCAGCCTATCCCAGCATGCAACAACATTGAAAAAAAACGAAGGGACATAGGATATAGATGAACAAACTGAAGGGACACAGGGAGTGGGGAGGGGGGTACAGATTAAAAAAACTGAAGGGGACAAGGGGGTATAGATTAACAAACTGAAGGGACATGGGGGTAACGATTAACAAACTGAAGGGACATGGGGGTTTAGATTAACAAACTGAAGGGACATGGGGAGTGGGGAGGGGGGTACAGATTAAAAACTGAAGGGGACAAGGGGGTATAGATTAACAAACTGAAGGGACATAGGGGTATAGATTAACAAACTGAAGGGACATGGGGGTTTAGATTAACAAACTGAAGGGACATGGGGGTTTAGATTAACAAACTGAAGGGACATGGGGGTTTAGATTAACAAACTGAAGGGACATAGGGGTTTAGATTAACAAACTGAAGGGACATGGGGGTTTAGATTAACAAACTGAAGGAACATGGGGGTTTAGATTAACAAACTGAAGGGACATAGGGGTATAGATTAACAAACTGAAGGGACATGGGGGTTTAGATTAACAAACTGAAGGAACATGGGGGTTTAGATTAACAAACTGAAGGGACATAGGGGTTTAGATTAACAAACTGAAGAGACATAAGGTATAGATTAAACATTGAACAAACTGAAGGGATATGGGGTATAGAATAAACATTGAACAGCATGGGGTATGGATTAGCAAACAGAAAGAACATATGGTATTGATTAACAAACTGAAGGTACATGGGGTATAGATTAATAAACTGAAGAGATATGGTTGCTGATCCAGCATACATTGGGCTCATGTCCTTTGACCCAAAGGGACATAGGGTATGGATTACAAACAGAAGGGACATGTGGTATAGATTAACAAACTGAAGGGACAAAGGGTATAGATTAAACATTGAACAAACTGAAGGGACAAAGGGTATAGATTAAACATTGAACAAACTGAAGGGACATGGGGTATAGATTAAACATTGAACAAACTGAAGGGACAAAGGGTATAGATTAAACATTGAACAAACTGAAGGGACATGGGGTATAGATTAAACATTGAACAAACTGAAGGGACATGGGGGTTTAGATTAAACATTGAACAAACTGAAGGGACAAAGGGTATAGATTAAACATTGAACAAACTGAAGGGACATGGGGTATAGATTAAACATTGAACAAACTGAAGGGACAAAGGGTATAGATTAAACATTGAACAAACTGAAGGGACAAAGGGTATAGATTAAACATTGAACAAACAGAAGGGACATGGGGTATAGATTAACGAAACTGAAGGGACAAATGGTATAGATTAAACATTGAACAAACTGAAGGGACAAAGGGTATAGATTAAACATTGAACAAACTGAAGGGACAAAGGGTATAGATTAAACATTGAACATACTGAAGGGACAAAGGGTATAGATTAAACATTGAACAAACTGAAGGGACATGTGGTATAGATTAACAAACTGAAGGGACAAAGGGTATAGATTAAACATTGAACAAACTGAAGGGACATGGGGTATAGATTAAACATTGAACAAACAGAAGGGACATGGGGTATAGATTAAAAAAGACAATGTCAAGGAGTACTATATATATTTCAAGGAAATGTAATCTTTGAAGCAGAAACTTATGTATGAGTTGATTAGAACATTGGGTAAAGTCAATTCAATTGTGTTGGCAGGTAATGTAACACAAGAAGATCAGACTGGTTAAAGAAAGGATGTGGAAGATAAGTTTATAAAGATACTTTAAAATAGAACCAAATTTGGACCAAAAATTTAGGAGTGATGACATGAAATAATCCCTTCAGCTGTGAGAAGGTAGACCATGGTTGCCAATATTCTATGTGATAAAAGCACGTGTTCGTGTCAGTTGTGTAACTGAAGCGACACCCAGATTCATATAGGGTCTCTTTGGCATAGTAGTGTAAGGGGGTTTATGGATGTGTAAGGGGGTTTATGGAGGCATGTTTAGTCTCCAAAGGGAAGAATTACCAGTGTACAAGTATTCTTTGAGTAACCACTTCATGCTAGGAGAAAAACATGCACTTTTGGGCCAACTATCTCATCATTCTTGTGTCAGATTTGTTGATCTATCTAAGTAAATATAAGTAGGAAGCCAGAGGACAATTTTTAAAAATTCTTGAGACTAACGAGAATTGAACCAGTCCGTTCTCTGCCGAAGACGGATGTGTTGGACCATTGGCGCAAATAAAACGGCAACACAACGCATTTCCATTCTCTGGACTATATTCAACTGGAAATCTTGTAGGACCATTGTCCTGTTACAAGAGAAATGCAGCGGTAGTTTGAGAATGAAAGCTGAAGAAGAAGAAGAACAAGTCCGTTCAACGGCACCAAATCGCCTAGCAACTATTGAACACGCGTTCTTCCGCACTTGGCTAACCGCATCTCCAAAAAAGATGCGATTTCATCAAGCCATTCAAACCGTGCACGCAAAGTCACCAGAACGGACCGATCGAGACAAGGACTATTACAACAACAACAAACATCCCGTACAGGTATTGAAATATACTCAGTAACAACAAACATATAACATAATATCCGTATTAGTTATACAAGGGCCGATAGGTCTTCTTGTAAACATGGATAACATATATAGACAATACAATTTTGCTTTGAATAATTGTTAATACAAGTAAATATAAGTAGGAAGCCAGGGGACAATTTTTTTTTAAATTCTTGAAACTAACGGGAATTATGTTATATGTTTGTTGTTACTGAGGATATTTCAATACCTGTACGGGATGTTTGTTGTTGTTGTAATAGTCCTTGTCTCGATCGGTCCGTTCGGGTGACTTTGTGTGCACGGTTTAAATGGCTTGATGAAATCGCATCTTTTTTTTGGAAATGCTGTTAGTCAAGTGCGGAAGAACGCGTGTGCAATTGTTGCTAGGCGATTTGGTGCCGTTGAACGGACTGGTTCAATTCCCGTTAGTCTCAAGAATTTTGATCTATCTACAGTGATAGCACATCTAGTATTTCCAGTCACCTAGGAGTCTGTCAAAAAATAGAAAGGTGCAATGTCCGCAGGCCCGCATCTCTTTGTCATCCATGTGAATTATGTGATATAGGGCAAGAGTATGACATTGTGACAAGTTGTGGTGACTTTTATCACAAGTGACATGTTGTCAGCCTATCCTTTAACTTTCCCTAACCATCTTCTGTGATAGCCTGGAGAGAAGACAATGATCCTATTATTTGCATCCTGAACTAGAAATTCAGGCCATGGTTGCCACAAAGTTGAAAATTTGGGATAAATGGGTGCTATGAGTTGCAAATGTTAAGAGAATTAAAGGAAAAGCACAGAAGTCCATGCACATCTAAACAGAAACAGAGATAGTGACTGGAGGAGAAATAAGGAATGTTAAATAGAGAATATAACATAGAAAAAGAAATAGGGGGGAGTCAGCATCCACAGCGGAGGGACTAGTGAGACAAATAGTTCCAGTTGTGTGAACGTGGTTGTGTTTTAATGTTTAGCTTATGTTATACTGTTCAATGTAGCTTGGCAATATTTCTGAAATGTTTAAGTTTTGTCTACAAATTCTACAACAATATTTCTGAAATGTTTAAGTTGTGTCTACAAATTCTACAACAATATTTCTGAAATGTTTCAGTTGTGTCTACAAATTCTACAACAATATTTCTGAAATGTTTAAGTTGTGTCTACAAATTCTACAACAATATTTCTGAAATGTTTCAGTTGTGTCTACAAATTCTACAACAATATTTCTGAAATGTTTCAGTTGTGTCTACAAATTCTACAACAATATTTCTGAAATGTTTAAGTTTTGTCTACAAATTCTACAACAATATTTCTGAAATGTTTAAGTTTTGTCTACAAATTCTACAACAATATTTCTGAAATGTTTAAGTTTTGTCTACAAATTCTACAACAATATTTCTGAAATGTTTAAGTTTTGTCTACAAATTCTACAACAATATTTCTGAAATGTTTAAGTTTTGTCTACAAATTCTACAACAATATTTCTGAAATGTTTCAGTTGTGTCTACACATTCTACAACAATATTTCTGAAATAAGTTGTGCCAACAAATTCTACAATAGTTTTAAAAAAATATCCTATAAGCACTAAATGATAAGCTTCAATTATTTTTTTTAAATCTAAAAAGTGGGTCACAAATTGAAAGGGGAAAAGACTGGAGCTTGAGTGAGGGAAAGGGCGGAGAATGTAACTAAATGCACACATACAAAAAGAAGTAAAACCCGAGACATTAATATAAACAAGAGTACACTAAAAGAAATATGCTAAAATAACATTGAATGAAAGAAAATGTACACTTAAAGAAATAACAGGATATTAACCATTTTTTTAAATCGAGAAGGCATTGAGACAACAAGCATTGTAGCAACAGGCAGATATGATTCTTTATAATGTTAAATGAAAAATTGCATACATAATGAAGTACACATTTGCGGCTCTGTAAGGTTAGCATTGGATAACTGATAAATACTTTTGGTAATGCTTACATAGGATGCACAAGCAATAACATAGTTATAAGTTGTTGGGGAAAAGTACTGTTGAAAGCTTATACAATTGGCTGCTCACAACATACATGGAAACAAAGCACAGGAAGACTAGCTAAACGAAACATGAGACTATGAGACAGACGAAAATATATGAGTCAATAATAAGATATAAAACAGTGTACATTGGGATTACATGGCAGTGATGGGCAGGCAAATAACTGTATTTGATGTAAATGTTTGGGTAGCGCCAGCAGGACACCACCTACCTTTCATCTGAGTCTGGTAGAGCTTAAGATGCTCCACATTCTGAGGGTCGCCTAGCCACAGGTGCATTTTGATAAAAGGCTCACGCCCTTTGATGCTGAGCATGTGCCAGGGTTTTGGTTTGGACAACAACTCTGAGACTGATCCTTGAGACAGGCCTAGCACTGCCTCTCCGAACAACTTTTGACCCAGATTGTGGAACTGGAGCACATCCTTCACCCTAGAGGTCAGTGACAGTGTGTCAATTTCAGAAGTCATGGCAATTACCTCCAGCATGGAGGACGGATAGGCAAACATACTCCAGACTCTTTGGAGTGTTCCTAGGTCAGCACTGGACACAGTGCTAAGGAAGTGCTCCGGTAAAGGTAACCCCGAAGGACCGATCCCATGTGGAAGTGATGGGGGTATGTGGACTGGGGGTCCAAGTCGGCACCCTAATGATGTGGGGGTTGTAGGTGAGGGAATAATAGGAGAGTGGGGAAGGGACAATTGATGTGGTGGTTGCAGTGAGGAGCGTGAATTTCGTGATACTGATAATGGTAAGGGCGATGGTAGTAATGAGGATGGGGATGATGGGGAGGTAGTGGAGATGGAGCATGAAGTGGGAAGGGAAGAGGCAAATGATAGTGGAGGCGGGTGTGACACTAGGAACGGTGGCGGTGGCAATGGTAGGTGTGCTTGGTGTGGCTGTGAAGGCATAGAGTTGCCCTGACTACGAGAGTGAGCAGGCAGGTCGCATGGGGACTCTAAGAGATAAAAAAAAGGGAAACAAAAAAAGAAGAAAAGGGTGAAAATAATGATATGTGCAAAACAACCAAGGGTAAAATAAACAAATTAATGCAATCTAATGAATAATGTTATGTGAATGTGTTCAATTTCAGTCTGATGCATGCACACCTGGTGCTCAGTCAGGCATCATGTGTACAATCGCAGAAGGGAGGTGAATAAGAACAACGTCTTCTGTGTTCCCATTTGTAAAAATCACTTAAATTTCTTTGTGTGATTTTACTGCAAGAGTTTTGTGCTGCAGAAAAACAGTGATAGTTGGGTTTCTAGACCCAGAAAATATGATCTATTCAAATAATTAACTCTCAATTTGTCTTCTTCATCCAGTCTTCAACCTTTTAGAAAGCAGCACTTGCCATTGAATCCTTACTGAGACGTTAGGATCTCTTAGTGTAACTTCATTAGTACAAGTAGTAGTAGTAGTAGTAGTAGTAGTAGTAGTAGTAGTAGATGCAATAGTAGCAGTAGTAGTAGTAGTAGTAGTAGATGTAATAGTAGCAGTAGTAGTAGTAGTAGTAGTAGTAGTAGTAGTAGTAGTAGTAGTAGTAGTAGTAGTAGATGTAATAGTAGCAGTAGCAGTAGTAGTAGTAGTAGCAGTAGCAGTAGTAGTAGTAGTAGTAGTAGTAGTAGCAGTAGCAGTAGTAGTAGTAGTCGCAGTAGTAGTAGTAGCAGTAGTAGTAGTAGTAGTAGTCGCAGTAGTAGTAGTAGTAGTAGTAGATGTAATAGTAGCAGTAGTAGTAGTAGTCACAGTAGTAGTAGTAGTAGATGTAATAGTAGCAGTAGTTGTAGTAGTAGTAGTAGTAGTAGTAGTAGTAGTACCAGTAGCAGCAGTAGTAGTAGTAGTAGTAGTAGTAGTAGTAGTAGTAGTAGATGCAATAGTAGCAGTAGTAGTAGTAGTAGATGTAATAGTAGCAGTAGTAGTAGTAGTAGCAGTAGCAGCAGCAGTAGTAGTAGTAGTAGTAGTAGTAGTAGTAGTAGTAGTAGTAGATGTAATAGTAGCAGTAGTAGTAGTAGTCACAGTAGTAGTAGTAGTAGCAGTAGTAGTAGTAGCAGTAGTAGTAGTAGTAGTAGTAGATGTAATAGTAGCAGTAGTTGTAGTAGTAGTAGTAGTAGTAGTAGTAGTACCAGTAGCAGCAGTAGTAGTAGTAGTAGTAGTAGTAGTAGTAGTAGTAGTAGTAGATGCAATAGTAGCAGTAGTAGTAGTAGTAGATGTAATAGTAGCAGTAGTAGTAGTAGTAGATGTAATAGTAGCAGTAGTAGTAGTAGTAGATGTAATAGTAGCAGTAGTAGTAGTAGTAGCAGTAGCAGCAGCAGTAGTAGTAGTAGTAGTAGTAGTAGTAGTAGTAGTAGTAGATGTAATAGTAGCAGTAGTAGTAGTAGTCACAGTAGTAGTAGTAGTAGCAGTAGTAGTAGTAGCAGTAGTAGTAGTAGTAGTAGATGTAATAGTAGCAGTAGTTGTAGTAGTAGTAGTAGTAGTAGTAGTAGTAGTACCAGTAGCAGCAGTAGTAGTAGTAGTAGATGTAATAGTAGCAGTAGTAGTAGTAGATGTAATAGTAGCAGTAGTAGTAGTAGATGTAATAGTAGCAGTAGTAGTAGTAGATGTAATAGTAGCAGTAGTAGTAGTAGTAGTAGTAGTAGATGTAATAGTAGCAGTAGTAGTAGTAGTAGTAGTAGTAGATGTAATAGTAGCAGTAGTAGTAGTAGATGTAATAGTAGCAGTAGTAGTAGTAGTAGTAGATGTAATAGTAGCAGTAGTTGTAGTAGATGTAATAGATGTAGTAGTAGTAGTAATAGTAGTAGTAGTAGTAGTAGTAGTTGTAATAGATGTAGTAGTAGTAGTAATAGTAGTAGATGTACTAGAAGCAATATTATTAGAAGTAGTCAATGACAGAAATTGTATACGGTTGTCAGTTTCTGCACGTTTTCTCCTGCTATCTGCAATGCAGATGGAGCATGTAGAATTCATTCAAATCCTGTCTATTCCTGGAAGTCAATCCATGAATTTCTCTACCCTTACCTCCACTAATTTTTTTTGTTTTCACTGCTCCCTGGAAGATTATTTTAGAATTGGGAGTTATCTCGGGGTGTGGGGTGAGACATGCTGATATATCCGAACCATATCAGTTGTATTCATTGACATGTGGACATATGTGATTCGCCAAATCATTAATATCTGTTTATTTTATTTATGACATTTCTGAATGTAACCTGACCTCGGTAGCTATACTTTCTGTATATAGAAATTTATTATTGAATTGAGCGGTCTATACATCACATTAACAATTTTGGACAATGTTTTAATATTGAATTATATGTGAATATATAGTTTACAATTTTGATATATAACTAAATCTTTGTCTTATTAATCGCAGGATGTAGTACAGAGGTGTCTTCTTCATAGCAGGATGTAGTACAGAGGTGTCTTCTTCATAGCAGGATGTAGTGTGGAGAACAGAATGTGTTTAGTGATGATTCACAGCATGACTATGATATCTATGTGTTTTGGTCTGACACATCTGTCTTCAGCATGACTTTTGAGTCTCTTTGATTTTTGAGATTGGACAGCCAACTTCACCTCAAATATGACATGCGTGGTAGGTCACAGTGTTGCCATTATTTTCATGACAGAATATGGCGTTGCCATTATTTTCATGGCAGGTCACAGTGTTGCCATTATTTTCATGGCAGGACACAGTGTTGCCATTCTTTTCATGGCAGGTCACAGTGTTTCCATTATTTTCATGGCAGGTCACAGTGTTGCCACTATTTTCATGACATATCACAGTGTTGCCATTATTTTCATGGCAGTTCACAGTGTTGCCATTCTTTTCATGGCAGGTCACAGTGTTGCCATTCTCTGCTCTCCTTTTGAGCCCAAGAATACATGAGAGGCATATCTATTTCCTGCACACAGGCACCAGTATGTGTGTTTGTATATAATTTAAATGTGTGTGTATATTTGTTTGTATTTCATGCATGTCAATATCTGTATGTTTATAAGTTCACGTCTGAGGTTTGTGTGTGCACAGTATTACAGTGTAAAAAAAGTGAGGTGGGATATCTGTGTTTATCAAACATTTGAGATTTATGTATGCACATTATATTAGGGTAAGAACAAGTGAGGATGGATAGCTGTGTGTTTGTATATGCATGTATGTGTATGCAAAGTGTAAAAACAAGTGAGGAGGGATCATAAACAACTGTAGGCACATCTGTGTCTAACACTCACAAATATTCTGTTTCTAACACTCACAAATATTCTGTTTCTAACACTCACAAATATTCTGTTTCTAACACTTAAAATATTCTGTTTCTAACACTCACAAATATTATGTTTCTAACACTTAAAATATTCTGTTTCTAACACTTAAAATATTATGTTTCTAACACTCACAAATATTATGTTTCTAACCCTCACAAATATTCTGTTTCTAACACATAAAATATTCTGTTTCTAACACTCACAAATATTCTGTTTCTAACACTCACAAATATTCTGTTTCTAACACTCACAAATATTCTGTTTCTAACACTCACAAATATTCTGTTTCTAACACTCACAAATATTCTGTTTCTAACACTCACAAATATTCTGTTTCTAACACTCAGAAATAGCAGCTCGACACCTCATAAATAAAGTATATGTAAAAATGTTTTCAAGTAAGAGACAAGTTAGCAACTAGCCATTATTGTAAGATCTCAAAATGTGTTTCTTCTGTATGTGTGGCACACGTAATTCCCCAGCTATTTTAGCATGATTCGGTGAAGCAATATAAGTATTGTAACTTGTAACACAGAAATTAATACACACTGAGTTTTCTATTGTATATAGATGTATCACATCGATAACTTAATCTGGTAAGCAGCCATGACCGTTAAGATAGCAACGGCAAACTACTGAATATAACTATGTCATGATTATTACATAAGAAATCATGACAGCCTATATCGAAATAACTAAGTTGTGAATAAAGATCATCCTCTGAGTAGCAGGTTGCACCTCTCAGTATATATGAGTGGTACTCTTGACAGAAGGTATGCCACTAGGTCAAGATGTATGGAGTACATATGGGGAAACCTAAGTGCAATGATGTCAATTCTCTATGCCTTACACCTTTTTTTTCAGTATTGTATGTCTCTTTAAGGGGCTGTCCATAAATTATGGCAACATTGTTTTGACCCTCTCCCCCTCGTGAACAGATTGTTAAGAATTCAGTTAGCCACCTTGCTTAATTATGTCAAAACACTGTTGCAGTTAGAATCTGGAAGAAAAAAAACTACATGATTTTTTCCTCAGATTTTCCAAGGAAAAGTTCTGATAAAAAATTTTTTTATTAGTATATTTTTAAAATGTAGTTGACATCAACTTTTGTCAACCTTCCTCCTCCTTGTCAACAAATGTCAAACTTTTTCAGACCCTCTTTCCTAATTGTTGACATAATTTATGAACAGTCCCTAAATGTTGACGAAATCATCTAAGGTTTGCCAAAAACTTATAAGAGATGATATACTGCAGTGAAAAAATGTAAGAAAGAGTAAGAACTCATATTTTCTATAAA
This sequence comes from Meghimatium bilineatum, assembly GCA_034231615.1. Lineage (NCBI taxonomy): Eukaryota > Metazoa > Mollusca > Gastropoda > Stylommatophora > Philomycidae > Meghimatium > Meghimatium bilineatum. Next base: position 29,824,570 of record CM067309.1, read on the forward strand.
AATGTAAGAAAGAGTAAGAACTCATATTTTCTATAAACATGTAAGAAAGAGTAAGAACTCATATTTTCTATAAAAATGTAAGAAAGAGTAAGAACTCATATTTTCTATAAAAATGTAAGAAAGAGTAAGAACTCATATTTTCTATAAAAATGTAAGGAAGAGTAAGAACTCATATTTTCTATAAAAATGTAAGAAAGAGTAAGAACTCATATTTTCTATAAAAATGTAAGAAAGAGTAAGAACTCATATTTTCTATAAAAATGTAAGAAAGAGTAAGAACTCATATTTTCTATTTAAATGTAAGAAAGAGTAAGAACTCATATTTTCTATAAAAATGTAAGAAAGAGTAAGAACTCATATTTTCTATAAAAATGTAAGAAACAGTAAGAACTCATATTTTCTATAAAAATGTAAGAAACAGTAAGAACTCATATTTTCTATAAAAATGTAAGAAACAGTAAGAACTCATATTTTCTATAAACATGTAAGAAAGAGTAAGAACTCATATTTTCTATAAAAATGTAAGAAAGAGTAAGAACTCATATTTTCTATAAAAATGTAAGAAAGAGTAAGAACTCATATTTTCTATAAAAATGTAAGGAAGAGTAAGAACTCATATTTTCTATAAAAATGTAAGAAAGAGTAAGAACTCATATTTTCTATAAAAATGTAAGAAAGAGTAAGAACTCATATTTTCTATAAAAATGTAAGAAAGAGTAAGAACTCATATTTTCTATAAACATGTAAGAAAGAGTAAGAACTCATATTTTCTATAAAAATGTAAGAAAGAGTAAGAACTCATATTTTCTATAAAAATGTAAGAAAGAGTAAGAACTCATATTTTCTATAAAAATGTAAGGAAGAGTAAGAACTCATATTTTCTATAAAAATGTAAGAAAGAGTAAGAACTCATATTTTCTATAAAAATGTAAGAAAGAGTAAGAACTCATATTTTCTATAAAAATGTAAGAAAGAGTAAGAACTCATATTTTCTATAAAAATGTAAGAAAGAGTAAGAACTCATATTTTCTATAAAAATGTAAGAAACAGTAAGAACTCATATTTTCTATAAAAATGTAAGAAACAGTAAGAACTCATATTTTCTATAAAAATGTAAGAAACAGTAAGAACTCATATTTTCTATAAACATGTAAGAAAGAGTAAGAACTCATATTTTCTATAAAAATGTAAGAAAGAGTAAGAACTCATATTTTCTATAAAAATGTAAGAAAGAGTAAGAACTCATATTTTCTATAAAAATGTAAGGAAGAGTAAGAACTCATATTTTCTATAAAAATGTAAGAAAGAGTAAGAACTCATATTTTCTATAAAAATGTAAGAAAGAGTAAGAACTCATATTTTCTATAAAAATGTAAGAAAGAGTAAGAACTCATATTTTCTATAAAAATGTAAGAAACAGTAAGAACTCATATTTTCTATAAAAATGTAAGAAACAGTAAGAACTCATATTTTCTATAAAAATGTAAGAAACAGTAAGAACTCATATTTTCTATAAAAATGTAAGAAAGAGTAAGAACTCATATTTTCTATGGAGTTGTAATCTAAATTTTAGAGGAAGTCATTTTTTAGACGGATAATTTTTCAACCTGCCATTGAAAAATAATGTGTTCTTCTTCCTTACAAAATCATTCCCAAAGCACATTATGAAGTCTATTTCAAACAAAAACCTATTAAATGTTCATTGTCAAATTTCTTAGAATATATATGTGATTTAATCATGTGTATTTGCTAGTGTTAAATATTCCTAGACCTTAACAAAGAATTTGAAATTAGGAATAAGACAGACATTTATTTATGTGAGAAATGAAGGACTTCCTATAGGCAAAGATTAAACCAAGGACAGCCAACTCTGGCTTTTGGTTGATAACTGATGAATGGGAGGTAGTAACTTCTCCAATATTGAAATTGCAAAAAAAAAAGTTTAAATATGTGTAGTCAAAGAACATAGATATAAACTGCTGTATTTATCTGATATAAACTGCTGTATTTATCTGATATAAACTGCTGTATTTATCTGATATAAACTGCTGTATTTATCTGATATAAACTACTGTATTTGTCTGATATAAACTACTGTATTTATCTTATATAAACTATTGTATTTATGTGATATAAACTACTGGAATTTGTCTGATATAAACTGCTGTATTTGTCTGATATAAACTGCTGTATTTATCTGATATAAACTACTGTATTTATCTGATATAAACTACTGTATTTATCTGATATACTGTATTTATCTGACATAAACTACCTGGTACTGTATTTATCTGATATAAACTACTGTATTTATCTGATATAAACTACTGTATTTATCTTATATAAACTACTGTATTTATCTTATATAAACTATTGTATTTATGTGATATAAACTACTGGAATTTGTCTGATATAAACTGCTGTATTTGTCTGATATAAACTGCTGTATTTAATATCTGATATAAACTGCTGTATTTATCTGATATAAACTACTGTATTTATCTGATTTAAACTACTGTAATTTATCTGATATAAACTACTGTATTTATATTATAAAAACTACTGTATTTATCTGATTTATACTACTGGAATTTGTCTGATATAAACTGCTGTATTTATCTTATATAAACTGCTGTATTTATCTGATATAAACTGCTGTATTTATCTGATATAAACTGCTGTATTTATCTGATATCTGATATAAACTGCTGTATTTATCTGATATAAACTGCTGTATTTATCTGATATAAACTGCTGTATTTATCTGATATAAACTGCTGTATTTATCTGATATCTGATATAAACTGCTGTATTTACTGATATAAACTACTGGAATTTGTCTGATATAAACTGCTGTATTTATCTGATATAAACTACTGTATTTATCTGATATAAACTACCGGAATTTGTCTGATATAAACTGCTGTATTTATCTGATATAAACTACTGTATTTATATTATAAAAACTACTGTATTTATCTTATATAAACTATTGTATTTATCTGATATAAACTACTGGAATTTGTCTGATATAAACTGCTGTATTTGTCTGATATAAACTGCTGTATTTATCTGATATAAACTGCTGTATTTATCTGATATCTGATAAAAACTACTGTATTTATCTTATATAAACTACTGTATTTATCTGATATAAACTACAGTATTTATCTGATTTAAACTACTGGAGTTTATCTGATATAAATTGCTGTATTTGTCTGATATAAACTATTGAATTTATTGTGTACTTGTTCAGAAAATTATTGAAAAATAAGAATACACTTAATTAAAATATAGGTCACTTCCTACTTCGGCAAATTAAAAACAGGAAATGCATGAAAAACAATCACACCTCTCTTGTGAAGAAAATTGAAACAATGATATCCTATGAGGTAGTTATAGCCTCTGAGAAAATTGTGAGAGGATTACATGTCATCCTACTTCTGTCTCTTCGAATTTAATATGGTCATCTGGAACATAACCTAAATGTCATGATATAACCAATGCGGACACAAGCCCATGATGGGAAGATACATCTCACAAAAAAGATGCTATTAACTCCCATGATTTAAAAACAAATCCATTTAAATGGAAGACAAAACAAACAAGCTTCTGATTTGTAGATAAGATAATCAAATATATTTCTTAATATTAAAGTGTGTATTCAGCAGGAAATAATTATCCAAGCTTATTAAGTGTAATAATAAAAAGCATCAACACAGACAACTGAACAACAGTTATACTGCACACTTCCTAATCCGTTGCCTAGTAAATCATTCTGTATCTTGCTAATATACTTTAAAATGGTGTTTTAAAACTAAATCAGATCTAGAGCACAAGCTGGTAACATCTACAACTAATGAAAGACACATCTAATTTACAATTAATATCTAAAATTAAGAATAATAAAAAGCAACTAAATTTAGGGAACTAATAATTACAGCACACACATTTAGTACAAACACACGAAAAAAGATAGAAAGAGCATACCATATTCTAGGAGTGCATGGGGAAGATAGTAGACGTGTGTTGATTACATATTTTTAGGTAAATTTGACAGCAAATAGGTTCAATACACCATTATTTTATGAATTTAACATGTAGTTAGACGTTTTTTTTTAAAAACAGTTTAAAATTGGAAAAGGATATTTAAAAGAACAAGTAAAATATATTTTCTCACCATGCAATATTTGAAATGCACTTTCAAACTTTAATATATACTGACATAGGCTATATATATATATATATATATATATATATATATATATATATATATATATATATATATATATATACCCGGTATATATAGGCCTATTGTTTATAGTTCTTATATATGGCTGTAGATAAAAGAATTAGGGTGTGACAGTAGGAGACCTGTTGTTCTTTTTCAAAACATCACTAATATATTATTTCTGTGCGGGGGGGAAAACAGTGGTAGTGGTGGTGTGTGTGTTCGTTTACTTTTGTGTGAAAGGATACATTTATTATTACATAAAGTATACAATATATAGTGGAAAGTGGTCGTAGGGCTAGAATGCCGGTCTCAGAACCCTGAGGTTCCGGGTTCAAAACATGGTTGGGACAAGGATTTATGTCTTTTGGAAGTGCAAAAAAAAAAAATTCTTCCTGTACTGGTCGAGGTGACAGCTATGGCAAAGCAGCCTTTATTTCTACAGTCTCCCTGCACTACTTGGCAGAAAAACATGTAGTAATGAAAGTTGTTTTTTTTAATAGAATCTATCCATTTTAATTATCCATTGAATAAATGTCAGTAAGTTGTGCATTATGTTGCATTCCTTGAACAATATGAAGATATTTCTTGCCAGAGTGATGTTCTATAGCCAGAATATCCAGCCTTACTAGTGTGACGTACTACAGCTAGAATATCCAGCCTTGCTAGTGTGACGTACTATAGCCTTGCTGATGTGACGTACTATAGCCAGAATATCCAGCCTTACTAGTGTGACATACTACAGCCAGAATATCCAGCCTTGCTAGTGTGACGTACTACAGCCAGAATATCCAGCCTTGCTAGTGTGACGTACTATAGCCTTGCTGATGTGACGTACTATAGCCAGAATATCCAGCCTTACTAGTGTGACGTACTACAGCCAGAATATCCAGCCTTGCTAGTGTGACATACTACAGCCAGAATATCCAGCCTTGCTAGTGTGACGTACTACAGCCAGAATATCCAGCCTTGCTAGTGTGACGTACTACAGCCAGAATATCCAGCCTTGCTAGTGTGACGTACTACAGCTAGAATATCCAGCCTTGCTAGTGTGATGTACTATAGCCTTGCTGATGTGACGTACTATAGCCAGAATATCCAGCCTTACTAGTGTGACGTAGTACAGCCAGAATATCCAGCCTTGCTAGTGTGACGTACTACAGCCAGAATATCCAGCCTTGCTAGTGTGACGTACTATAGCCTTGCTGATGTGACGTACTATAGCCAGAATATCCAGCCTTACTAGTGTGACGTACTACAGCCAGAATATCCAGCCTTGCTAGTGTGACGTACTACAGCTAGAATATCCAGCCTTGCTAGTGTGACGTACTATAGCCTTGCTGATGTGACGTACTATAGCCAGAATATCCAGCCTTACTAGTGTGACATACTACATCCAGAATATCCAGCCTTGCTAGTGTGATGTTTTATAACCAGACTATCTAGCATTTTTGAACGTTAAATAACACACCTTGCAAGATCAAAGTGAATGATATAGTATTAAAACAGGTCCACCAATTCAAATATCTAGGTACAATGATTACAGCAGATGGAAGAAGTTCAACAGAAATAAGATGCAGAATAGGACAGGCAAAAACAACATTCAGAAAAATGAAAAATATACTGTGTAATATGACCTTGTCATTAGAGGTGAGAAAGAGAGTTCTGCAGTGCTATATAACCACTATACTAACATATGGGTGAGAGTCTTGGACAATAAACAAACTGGAAAGTGGGAATTTGGAGGCAACAGAGATGTGGTTTTACGGAAGAATGCTGAGAATACCATGGACTGCCAGAAAAACTAATGTAGAGGTGTTGAAAGAGTCAAATGTGAAACTGACCTTAATCAACAATATGAAAAAGGCAATCTTCTTATTTTGGCCACTTCATGAGACAGACAGATTTAGAGAACATAGTCACAACAGGCAAAATTGAAGGCAACAGAGACAGAGGGTGACAACGTGAGAAAATATTAGACAGTTTGACAACCTGGCATGGCAAGGAAACAACAATGACTTTGATACATAATACTGTGGACAGAGAGCTGTGGAGAGCCATGACCGCCTACACCAGCTGGCATGGCACCTGATGATGATGATCCAGCCTTGCTAGTGTGATGTTCTATAGCCAGACTATCAAGCCTTGCTAGTGATATAATTAAGTTCTCTGATTAATTTTTGACTGGAGTCTTATCACATCAAGAAATGTAAATGTGGTCTGGCAGTGCTAAAAACAGTGGCAGGTGTAGGGATGGAACAGACATTACTTGTTCTTATCTTTCAACAGCTGATCCTTCATGATAGATTATGGCTTGGGACACAACACACTATCAACTGCTCAATGTCAGCATTTGAAATACATTCAAAATGAGGGTATGAGTATAGTCCTTGGATCTACAGGTCTTACGTCTATTGTGATGATTAGACATCATAGGATTAGTTTATATCACATCCAGACATTCACTAGCATGGGACAGATATATAAGAGTTACTAATGACAAATAGGCATCTCATACAAGAAAACATATCTGATATTAAAGGCTCATGGCTCAAATGAGGAGTGTCATGGAAAAAAAATGATTGCCTAGTTTAGTGTAGCACATGACTGAGAGGTTAGAGCATGACCTCATACCATAACGTCCAAAGTTTGACTTCTAGTAAGGGGCTGGTTCATTTTCTTTCAGAGAGCAAATTAAAAAAATCGCCCTATACATTTTGTGGTGATAGCAAAGTGATACTGCAGGGAACTGTCGAGGGTGGAAGAAGCAGAGGAGGCCAAATAAAGGCATGGACAGACAACATCAAGGAATGGACAGGGCAAGATATTTCCACACTCATCCGTATCGCTGAGGATAGAATTCGCTGGAGGACTCTGTGTACTGAGGCATCCAATGTGGTACCCCTACGACCCTGAAGGGTTACGGGTTTATTGATTGATTGATAGCAAAGGCATGTAGCCTATATCACACAGGCCATACGTTACTCTCTGCAACTGCCTAATGAGAAATAAAACAATGATAGTTTTTTATACTGCTGGTCATCTTGGTGCACTTTTGATCAAAGTCTTTTAAACATCATGTCACTTGATACAGCAATGTAGACAAGGACTTGATGCACATAAAGCTATGGTAGGTGCACATCTTGAGCAGTTGCTGTTGGTTCTTCTCTTTCGTCAGTAGTTCATGACTGTGGTCAACTGCTATGGATTAGGAATCTTCATGCTACCATGATTGCAATGTGATATCTGGAGTGTATGCACAATGAATGGATGCATATAATCATCAGCCGCATTAGAGATTGTAGAAATAACATACATACTCTTATGACTGCAGCCCAGTCACACTCTAGCCCAAACATCAGAATACATGCATGTCAACTCAGGACAGAGATGCAGACTGCATGATAACATTAGTGAATGAAAGGGCAAAAGAAATAAGTATGGCATATCAAGAATTTCACAAATCGGGAAAAAAATAGGAGAGGTAATCGGTCTCAAACTTGTCAAAAGGAAAATTATGACACTCTAATGATGGGTCATAACAGATTTCCACAAAAGTATATTCATCCTTAGCAGAGAATGCAAACATTGGGGTAATGAAAAGGAAAACATTGAAATAGATCAATTGATTGTTAATAATGCCAGAATAAATTATGTTATTGTGTTTACTGATGGATCTTTGAGTCAGGGACAGAGGTCTGGCTGAGCTCAGTGAAGCATGAGGGACTACTGATGGATCTTTGAGTCGGGGAGAGAGGTCTGGCTGAGCTCAGTGAAGCATAAGGAACTACATCTAGTATGAAAATGAACGTTGAGGTGGTATGTGCCATAATGAGTGGATGGCATCTATAGCTACGCCCAAACTGAAAAGTGTCACATGGCTCTACTGTCTGGGATGATTGGTGTGCATGGTCAAGTTATCTGAAAGTTATAACTATTCAGGGAATGTAGGGATTGACGCAATGAGAAACTGATTTAGAAATTAAACAACAAAGGACATCTGACAACCTGGGAGAGAATGATGTGCTTATATACACAGAAGATTGTATTTAGAGAAGATCAAGATCATGTTGGAGCTTCTCTGACATGTTTAAAAAAATGGAGATTAAGGCAGTTACGGCAGCCCTAAAATGGGTCTCTTAAACAGTGGCAGTCAGGCTATTATTGTGTCTCGCTCTGAAACCATGATTTGCAAGATTCAGAATGGATAGATGCACCATGCGTGGTAGGAGAATATTGGAGTTTTACACCTGCAGGAACTTCCATGGATAGATGCACCATGCATAGTAGGAGAATATTGGAATTTTACACTTGCAGGAGCTTCCATGGATATTTTTCCATGGTCATGATAGAGTTAAATTAAGGTAATGAGAAGATAACAGACAGGATTCAAGAGCACAGGTGGCAGGATAGATAACAATGGACATGGGACAACATTCTGAATTCTCTATGTATGTGTCCTGTGTACAAGAACACTGTGCTGGATAAGATTTACAAGAACACTGTACTGGATAAGATTTACAAGAACACTGTGCTGGATAAGATTGTTATTAAAAGATTGAAGACGTTTGATGTTACTCTGGGAGATTGTAGAGGAGGATGATTAAGATAAGGAATATATATACAATTTGAATACAATATACTCTGCTGAAGACGGATGTGCCGGTCCATTGGCGCAAATGAAACAGCGATACAACGCATTTCCATTCTCTGGACTGCATCCTGCTGGAGATCTAGTAGTACTGCTACAGGAGAGATCCAGCAGGAGTTTGAGAATGAACGCTGAAGAAGAAGAAGAATACAATATACAAGATGGAAGAGCCATAACTCCTATATCGATGCCTGGAGTCTACCACCATCAGTCAAGAAAAACACTAATTACCTCCCATTTCAATTGCCGTGTGTGTGTGTGTGTGTGTCCCCCCCTCCCCAACCACATATATGGATATGTGTTGTGATGCTGATTTTCAAAAGCACAGATGACATTTTATGAAGCTGTTCTGAATTGAAATCAAATATATTTTTTCTAATAATAATTTATTGGAACCAAAACAAAACAATGGATACATTTTAGAATAAGTATTAAAAGACGAGGATGAAACATAGTAAGTTAGAAATACAATAAGGAATGTGATACCCACCAGGTTCATTAGATCCTTGAGAATTTGATCTCAATAATTTGTCCGGTTGGATACGATACTGGGAAGCTACTAGCTTGGGTATAGAATCAGCATCCTCTAGAAATATCTGCATACGTATGAATGGTTCTCTTCCCTTTTGTGTAAGCATATGCCACGGTTTGGGTCGAGCCAGAAGATCTGAGACTGAGCCCTGTGACAAGCCCAAGATGCTCTCTCCAAACAATCTCTGGCTTATTGAATACTGGGAGAGAGTTTCTTTCACCTTTTTGACAAGATCATCGGTGTTCATGTTTGCATAGCGATCAAACTCTTGTTGAGTAATTGGTGGTAATACAGCACGCAGAGGTTTGGCATTGGCCATGCCTACATGAGGACGGCTAGTCAGTGAGTTGGCTATGTTCTGCATTCTCTGAAGTGGAGACAGGCATTCTGCTGGAGGTACAGATCCATACCTAGGTCCTCCACTAGACACTTGCTGCTGTTGGGTTGGAGTTACTGGACTATCGGACACTCTATGGTCATGACCATTCATACGAGGACGTACCAGAAAAAAGGCACTTCCAGCATGTCTGCCTGACTCGCTGATGGGCGATGAGCCTGGTGTGGAACCTGCATGTGATGAAGGTTTGCTAAGATCAATAGCTCCACAGTTATTGGTCTGAGAAGCTGTCTCATCTGATGTACTATCTGGCGGTTCAGTTTTCAGTTTCAAACTATTGGGATGATTTGATCTGCAATCTAGTGCAAGAGGTGATGGCTCAGGGCTGTCTGCTGGGGAAGGTGATGACGAAGATGTGTGATTATGTCTCGAGGATGATGAACTGATAGACATGCTAATATTTTGTGGTGTATTAAGGCGACCTAGTTCTTGTGCATACATAGCACTGGCTGCAATATTTCCTGCTGCATCAGCAGCTTTCTTAAGCTTGACAAGTTCTTGCTTGTAGATTCTGGCAACCATTTCTTGAGCTGAAGCCATTTCATCTTGAGATGAGGAGGAAGAATGATGCCGAGAGTCATTGTCTCGTACTTTTCGAGACCCTTCACGGGGGTAGTGAGGTCCATTTGAAAGTGATGTTGGTGGCATTGTAGGAGACATCATGGCCAATCCTGGTGTTGTCCCTCCAAGTTTTGATAGTTCGTGATGGTATATGCTTGAGACCACAGCATTGGCAACCTGCTGCTGCAAAGCAGCCAGTAAAAGAGAAGAAAAAAGTTAATACATACAGAGATAGAAAGTATCAGATCACAAATCACATGTTCAAGATCAAATTTCATACGTTTCTCTCAATAATCAGATCACAAATCACATGTTCAAGATCAAATTTCATACGTTTCAATAATCAGATCACAAATCACATGTTCAAGATCAAATTTCATAAGTTTCTCTCAATAATCAGATCACAAATCACATGTTCAAGATCAAATTTCATACGTTTCTCTCAATAATCAGATCACAAATCACATGTTCAAGATCAAATTTCATACGTTTCAATAATCAGATCACATGTTCAAGATCAAATTTCATAAGTTTCTCTCAATAATCAGATCACAAATCACATGTTCAAGATCAAATTTCATACATTTCTCTCAATAATCAGATCACAAATCACATGTTCAAGATCAAATTTCATAAGTTTCTCTCAATAATCAGATCACAAATCACATGTTCAAGATCAAATTTCATACGTTTCTCTCAATAATCAAATCACATGTTCAGGTGTTGGGTTCCATATTGCTGCTTACAGATCAGAGCTCATGCAGTTGTGTCTGTGGGTCTCACCAATGGCTCACTAGACAAACCACCCATGCAACAGAAAACCTTAGTAGATGACATGCGTTTATATTGAGGTTATCTTCTTATAGAAGCTTCATGGCACGTCATCTATACAATCTCGCAGTCGTAACCTTCGATAACAGTTACCATGTTGTTCCGACAGGCCGCCATTGTGCTTTAACTAGTTACGGGCACGGCGTGGGCATGCTGAACAACACAGAAACCTGTCGCAAGGGACAGAGTTTTGCCCTAATGTGTTTCGGCGGAATTAGACTCGAAACACCATCGAGTTGGATGGCTGCTGGAACAGAGGGCGGAGCACTAATGGGAATGCCCCACGTGCTGTGAGGTCAGTTTGTATTCAAGAATCAGGATCGGGGAAGTTTGTATCTTGCCATTGATGAAATCAGATAAACTGAATGTATGGACGGTGCTATAAAATGTATGACATAATGTATTTTATGTACCGTTATCAAATCCGGCTCTGTGGTGAAGTGGTACAGAGCGCATCTGTGACGGCAAAGGTACCGAGTTCGATCCTCACCACAGGCAATTGTGCATTCGGACCGTTCAGAAAGCAATGACAACCTACTGAACATATTTATATTGCCTAGAAAATCACCACAGCCAACAAATGCTGGGTTGATAGCTACGTCCTGGATAGGATATGCTACCAATTTTTTTTTTAAAATCAAATCTATGACATGTAGGTATTTTATGTACTGTTATCAAATGTATGACATGATGTATTTTATGTACTGTTATCAAATGTATTTATCGTTACTGCATGTTTTCCTGTGAAGGAGTGTAGAGAGGCTTTCTATGAGCTGTGGAAATAAAGGTCGCTTTGCCATAGCAGACGTCACGACATGTACAGGAAGGATTTTGATTGTACCTCCGAAAAAAAATACTCCTGCCCCAACCATGGATTAAATCCGGGACCTCAAAGGTCTGAGAACGTCGTTCTAACTAGACGGTCATGCTCTCCATAAAGCTACCTTTTTTTTTTTCCACAGCTCATAGAAAGCCTCCCTGCAGTCCTTCACAGGAAAACATGCAGTAACAAAAGTGTTATCAAATGCATGACATATAAGTATGATATATAGGTGTGACAACTGTGCTTGTATCAGGTGCAAATAAGGACAAATAAGAATTACAAATGTATTCTAATCCAATTCATGACATTAGGGATTACACTTGAGATTTAATTAGAAGAATGTCATGTAGAGATTACAAAATTCATGGAAATTCATACAAGGCAGTGCCTACTATACTGAACAACCACTACACATAATTTCTCATCAATACCTGCTCGAGGCTTTTCTTCATATGCATTGCTACCTGGGCCTCATTGAGAATATTAGCAATTCTCTCCTCTGTTGCTGAGTCCTCTTTCTCTTTGTAGGAATTGTTAGAGGCTATTGGTTGGGTGCCTAAAACAAATTCATGACAATCAGCTTACAAAAAAAAGGAAAAATTATTTCAATTAAATGATACATTTTCCTACACATATTCAATTCGTAAATGAATTAATCTATGCATATATTCCATTCATCAATTCAATTTTTGAAAGAAAGGATAAATATTTCTTTGAGACATTCATTTCTTGAATCAAATGGCTGTCTGTCTGTTGCTGGAGCCCAAAAGAGGAGCAAAGAATAGAGACACTGTTACTTGCCACGCACATCGTCGGAGGCAGTTATATATGTTATGGGGGTGTGATTGGCTGTCTCACCGTATAAAGGGTCAATGAGATCAGCAATCATGCTGTAGTCAATGAGATCAGGAACCATCTCACTCCATTCGGAGGAGTGTAGAAAAATCATGCCCAGACTATTCCTTGATGTTATCAATCCAGGATTTCCTGTCCTCCATTCTTGACTGTTCCTTGCAGAATAATTTTAGATAGCGAGATATTTGCCTTGTGTTCTATATACCAGTAGCTAATTCTTAACAAATGACTACAGCACTTTTTTTCAAAAGTCTGAATCCATCTGTGTCTGTGTCTGCATTGAGTGTCCAACTTTCAAATCTATATAAAAGTATACTTAGCATTAATTATCTGAATAGAATGATTTTTACTGTAATACTGATCTTACTTTTCCAAAAAATATTTAACCTTGCCATGGCAGTCATAACTTAATCTCATTTCCCCGAGTTACCATCACCACATATTTGGACCCGAAATATTTGAAGGTGGTAACATCTTCAAGTTTGTGACCATGTAACCGGATATTCGTGGGATCTTGTTTGGTTTCACTAGTCACTAATATCTTGCTTTCATCAATGATAATTTCCATGTCATATTTCTGACTAACTTCTTCCAACTTTGAGGTGATTTCATGGAGTTCAGATTCAGAGCCAGCCAAGAGATCGATATCATCAGCATAATGGACATTACAAAATCGCCTATCGCCAATAGTTATTGATGTCTGGTGATCTTGTACTGCATTATATATTCAAGATATATACTTTTTGTGGCTCAAATTCATCTTTAAAGTCACATTCATCTTGGGAGGTACATTCATCATAGTGACACATCATAGATTATATTTCGTAGGATTGATAATGGCAAGCAGAGCATATATGGGAATGCCCCCAGTGCTGTGACGCTTGTTCCTAATCAAGAATCAAGATTATATTTCTTATAGTACAACAATAATAGAATGTTGTTTAGATGTACCTTCTCTGTGGTCATCACTCGCCAGATGCTGGGACAAAAATTCAGTTGTGGTGCATGCACAAGTCAGGGCGCTCATTGGCGATAACATTGCAGAAAATGATGTCATAATCAACACTAATGGGTCAGTGATTAGTCATCAATTCTGTGCTTGGGCTTTCTCTGCACTGTCCAGTGAGAAAACTGTCAAAGAATCCAGCAGTGCCTTCACCACAACAAAAAGCCGTCTTAAAAAGTGTGACGGAGGTACTGCCATGGCTGATGTTATAGGACTATTCTTACATATGCATAGTTAGTGACACAAAGAACACGATCCTCAAAGTTGAAATAGGAGCCATCAAAGGATGGAGTTATTATCACAATCTACGACCAGAAAGGTTATCTTTACATGACAGGACAAATGAGGGTTGAAGGCAATGAGTGAGCCGATACACTCATGAGTGTCAATAGGTACATCAATGGATTGATCTGACATTTGAAATTAATCATATAATCGATGGTGGCATATGAAATTAATCATATAATCAATGGTGGCATATGAAATGAATGATATAATCAATGGTGGCATATGAAGTGATTAATTATATAATGAAAGGTTTATTATGAAATGAAAAGTGAGACAATCAATGAACTTATTAAAGAAAAGTACTGATTACCTAACTTATTAAAGAAAAGTACTGATTACCTAACTTATTAAAGAAAGAAGTACTCATTACCTAATTTATTAAAGAAAAAATACTGATTACCTTTCTTTGGTGATATAGCTTTAAGTGCCATAATGTTAGTATCATCAGTGGCCCAAGCATGCATCTTGCGGTAGGATTCCCTCCCCTTCTCCGTCAACTTATCCCATGACTTTGGCTTAGAGAGTAACTCGCTAACAGTTCCTTGACTCAAACCAAGAACATGCTTGGCAAAGAGCCGCTGCCCAATATTGTGAATGCTAAGTAACTCTCTGACAGTTTTGGCCACATAGCCAGTGTCTAGTCCTCCCGAGCAGTTCACTTCATTTTTAACCATGTTCAGGGGCAGAAAGGCAGGATGGAATGGGCTGCTAGCAAATCCGTAGAATGGTGAAATAGGTGGGGCAAAATGCCTTGGGTCCATATGAGAGTGTAAGGCTGTAATTGGTGATTGTGGTGGCCCATGATTGGTTGGTGGTCCATGATTGGTATGTGGGATTTGTGATGGAGTGGGGATATCCTGCGAAAGTTTACAATTTATGGTAGGGGAATACCGTCTAGATGAAGGTGTGCTGGACATTCTGTGAAAGTTTATTGGCAGATCTGAGACAGTCATATTGGCAAAGGCGTCATTGGTAGAGGTAGCTGGCAACTGTGTAGCATGTGGTGTCGAAGATACAGGTGATGTTGACTCCTTCTTGATTATATCTGTTGCTGCATTGAGTACTGCATATGAACTTACAACGATAGGAAAAGTTAATCGTGATGTTGCAGTTGATTCTGTAATGATAGCTTTGGCAGTGGAATGGGATGAGCATTTGTTAAATATTGGCATGCTTGAAGCTGGTGAAACTGCTGCTGCAGAAATGGCTGTTGATGAAGGTGAGAAAGATGCCACTGATGAAGACGATGATGATGACGATGGCGAAGGCATTGATGAGGGGGATCTTTCAGATTCTTTGGCAGTGGTGGTGGTGGTGGTGGCAGTGTGGAAAGTGGCTGAAGCACTATTAATATTTTTTGTTATATCTGTTACAAAAAAAAAGAAAATGAAAAATGTTACAGCACTGTGCAAATCAACAAATATATAATTACATACGGATGATTTCACACGTATAGTGCTTGTCTTAAAACTTGTCCAACAAATATAACGTATAAATCTGTTGGGTCTAACAAAAAATAACATTGTATGCAAAAAATGGTATTAATATGTTAGACGGTTACTCAAATAATTACATTTGTTCGGGGGAAAAGTTAGTGAAATATACTATTGTCTATCCCCAGCTGAAAGCTGGTTGATAGCATCCACACTTGCTGTTAAGTGTTTGGGTGGGAGCTGTAAGTTTCTGTTCAAGGCCAGATGTAAATGCCTGAGTCGTACTGAGTCCGTGTTTGTGGAAGGTGGACGTGATGTTATCAATCCATCTCTTTCTCAGTCTTTCCTTTGCTCTGTATCCAGCTGATCGTTTGTTATAAGCTCTCAGTGGTCATTGGCTTGGGTTCATTCTCACAAGGTAACTAAACCAGTTTATCTGCTGACAGTCTATATATTCAATACAAAGCTTTATTTGTACTCTTTTCCTGATATCCTTATTTCTTACTCTGTCCAGTTTGATGACCATAGATGCTTTTCTCAAGCACTTACTCACATGTGATGATTTTTCTCTGCTGTGAGGTTATTAAAGACCATGTTTGACATTGGTAACAAAGTGTTGGTATGAAAATTGTAGATATTATTTGTCTCTTTATGTCCATATTGATCTTTGGTTGCAGGAGTAATGGTGAAAGTTATGTCACTGCATTTCACTGTTTCTGTGAAACGCACTACAATTACTTAAGTTCTGTGTTGATTAGTGATTCTAAAGGTGCACTTGTTGTAGTGTTCTTTAATAGCGACTCCAATCTTTGAATACTGCATTAACACCGAAGACGGATGTGTCAGGCCATTGGCGCAAATAAAACGGCAACACAACGCATTTCCATTCTCTGGATTACATCCTGCTGGAAATCTAATAGGACCATGGTCCTGCTACAAGAGAGATCCAGCGGGAGTTGAGAATGAACGCTGAAGAAGAAAAATAATACTGTAACTGAAGATTTGGATATTGATTGGTCTGGCTGAAAGTCCTTGTTTCTACTAGACACTCAAAGAGCATTTATTAAATTCAATCATTAATTTTATTGACCCTCTATGTACTATGGTATAGTTCACCAGTCAGTATTTTCTCTCATTTTCTTTGTTGTACATGTGCCCTATAATAAATATGAACAGTTGATTTCTACAATGACTGATGAGTGTATGGTTAAATTTGTTGTAATGGCATTGTAGTTTCGGATATTTTCTGCATACATCTTCTTCCCACAGAAAACTTCTTCTATCTAACACTGGTAATATGATTCATTGCCCTTATGAAGTCTCCATGAAAAAACTTTGCTTTTAGAAATTTAGGTGGGGTACACAGAGATGCATTCCCTACTGGTCACTAGCACTTGAGAGGCAGGCCTTGAACCTTCATTCTGTGGCTGAGTATTTGCTGTGGCTGTATCATGTCCTGCATCCTATGTGTTCACGAAGTTTCCCCAGCAATGAATTTCTAGATCTCCCGTGAGTTTTCTTGACCATGCTTCCAATATTTCAAGATTAGGACATGTTCTGTGAAAACTGCTTACACTATTTTTTTTCAAAGCCACAAAACAATCAAAAGATCTGTCAACATTACAATGAGTGGGAAAATATTAACAAAGGAAGAAACCCCTGTCTATCTTGGGAGTACAATTAGACAGACAACTAACACTAAAAGAAGAGATAACAACAATGCTAATGTATTATTATCAGTGATTACTAATATAACTAATAAATAGCAAAAACACTAAATGTAAAGTAATGAAAAGTAAAAATAAAAACACAAAAGAACACAGAGTTTTTCCACATTACAGTCCAATAGGGACCTTTATCAAGAAACAAATACGAACTAGAAGTATACACAAACAATATGATCAATACAATCAGATGGTCTCACTGCAAAATCCCATTTTATTCAATACAGTATTCTGTGTGCTTAGTGTAAAGTTGATCGACCTTTTGTTTTAAGTAAGTACTCAAATTATGAAGCAGAGGCTGAGGCCATAAAGACAACCATTGAGTTAATACACCAACAGTTTGATCTCATGGAACAAAAAACCCATCATACATAGTGATTTTTATAGACTCCATGTCAGTTTTGGAGGCACTCAGCAGACCCCCATATGACAATAAAGATATCACTTACAAACCACGAGCAGTGCACAGTTTTATTTGTGAATATCCAATCAGTGTGACCCTGCAATGGATCCCTGGACATAGCGATCTAGCAGGAAATGAAACCGCAGACAGACCTGCAAAAACAGGTGCCTCAACACAACAAAAGCAAAGACCTTCTAGTATTGGAACAGTCAAACAGATTCTAAGAAACATCAGACAAATCTGGCTGAACAGATGGGCAAATTGGCTGTAAAAAAAAACTGTCAAATACTGCTGTTTCCCATTAGGGAGTTTAAGGGATGTATTTTGTAGCTGCATGAGTTAGGGAGATGCAGGGAGGGACTTTGTAGCTGTGTAGTAAAGGATTCATGTTCTTGTTCCATATCATGTGCAGGATTAATTATTTTATTCACTCTGACAGAAAAGAACCCAGTATTTAATGGGGATCAAACCCTGGACCGCACGGATATGAGACCAATGCTCTAACCTCATGGAAAATCAGCAAACTGGTTAAAATGTATTTAGTGAAATAACACAGCCAAAGAACAATGACAACATGAACAAACTCTGCAGGAGAAATCAATCCTTTATCTTTCAGGACATCATTCAGTTTCAAACAGTACATGCAAGAGTCAATAGCCATTTAAACCATATCAGACAACAGCAGCCATCCATTTGTAGACTCTCATCCCAATGAAACAGTGGAACACCTCCTTATTGACTGTCCATCTCTTTCAACTACCAGGAAAAGACTTCTACAGATGCACTTAACAATAACTAACTCACTGTATGGATCATTAAATCAACTTTAGAAGACCTGCACTTTGTAAGAATGACATAGTGCTGCCAAGAGTAGAATTACTCAATATCATCATCAGGAAACCCATAACCCTTCAGGGCTGTAGGGATACAACTCTAGCAACATCAACACACAAATTCTGCCATGTCTCCTTGCTCTCAGTTTCTTGTTTAAGTGTAGAGAATCTGAATCCAGAAACTGCTCAGCAGCAGTTGGATATGGACAACAACATCAGTGTGTACCCACAACCAAACTTTCATTGTTATATTGTTTTGTGATCATACACACACCTCTGACTTTCTTGACAATTTTGCTATTTGAGTATGCAAAGATGTCCATGCAGACTTTAGGTGCAAGAACAACTGACCATCCATGCAGACTTTAGGTGCAAGAACAACTGACCATCCATGCAGACTTTAGGCGCAAGAACAACTGACCATCCATGCAGACTTTAGGTGCAAGAACAACTGACCATCCATGCAGACTTTAGGTGCAAGAACAACTGACCATCCATGCAGACTTTAGGTGCAAGAACAACTGACCATCCATTCAGACTTTAGGTGCAAGAACAACTGACCATCCATGCAGACTTTAGGTGCAAGAACAACTGACCATCCATGCAGACTTTAGGTGCAAGAACAACTGACCATCCATTCAGACTTTAGGTGCAAGAACAACTGACCATCCATGCAGACTTTAGGCGCAAGAACAACTGACCATCCATGCAGACTTTAGGTGCAAGAACAACTGACCATCCATTCAGACTTTAGGTGCAAGAACAACTGACCATCCATGCATACTTTAGGTGCAAGAACAACTGACCATCCATTCAGACTTTAGGTGCAAGAACTACTGACCATCCATGCAGACTCTAGGTGCAAGAACAACTGACCATCCATGCAGACTTTAGGCGCAAGAACAACTGACCATCCATGCAGACTTTAGGTGCAAGAACAACTGACCATCCATGCAGACTTTAGGTGCAAGAACAACTGACCATCCATGCAGACTTTAGGTGCAAGAACAACTGACCATCCATGCAGACTTTAGGTGCAAGAACAACTGACCATACATGCAGACTTTAGGTGCAAGAACAACTGACCATCCATGCAGACTTTAGGTGCAAGAACAACTGACCATCCATGCAGACTTTAGGCGCAAGAACAACTGACCATCCATGCAGACTTTAGGTGCAAGAACAACTGACCATACATGCAGACTTTAGGTGCAAGAACAACTGACCATCCATGCAGACTTTAGGTGCAAGAACAACTGACCATCCATGCAGACTTTAGGCGCAAGAACAACTGACCATCCATGCAGACTTTAGGTGCAAGAACAACTGACCATCCATGCAGACTTTAGGTGCAAGAACAACTGACCATCCATTCAGACTTTAGGTGCAAGAACAACTGACCATCCATGCAGACTTTAGGTGCAAGAACAACTGACCATCCATTCAGACTTTAGGTGCAAGAACTACTGACCATCCATGCAGACTTTAGATGCTAGAACAACTGACCATACATGCAGACTTTAGGTGCAAGAACAACTGACCATACATGCAGACTTTAGGTGCAAGAACAACTGACCATCCATGCAGACTTTAGGTGCAAGAACAACTGACCACCCATGCAGACTTTAGGTGCAAGAACAACTGACCATCCATGCAGACTTTAGGTGCAAGAACAACTGACCATCCATGCAGACTTTAGGTGCAAGAACAACTGACCATCCATGCAGACTACAAGATCTTCATCTATACAGCTGTCATTAAAGAAGTTATAAATCACTAGAGGACTCTATGTGCTGAAGCATCTAATGTGGTACCCCTAGAAACCTGACGGGTTACGCATTTATAAATAGAGAGAGAGAAAGATGGCTATGATCTTTTCTTCTAGTCAATGAATCTCAATTTATTTATATTTTGCACTTCCTTCTTCCCCAAAGTCAATGTTGTGGTGCTTGAACACTATCTGGCCAGAGTTTGCGGACTGGTCTACATAAATATTCTTCTGCTTATACTAGTTGTCATTTTAAATGATAAGAGTGACATGCAAAGAAGCATATGACATGTGAAGAAGCATATGACATGTGAAGAAGCATATGCCATGGCAATAAAGACATAGTGAAAGCATCTCACAAATTGTGAAGTTAGATTTCAGTTTCACAAATTGTGAAGTTAGATTTCAGTTTCATAATTGTGAGGTTTAGACTTCAGTTTCACAGTTGTGAAATTAGGTTTCAGGTTCAGGAAATATAATAGCAGGACAGGAAACCCCTTACTGAGATACATAGTTTTTTAAAAACAAGAAATACAAATAACATTAGGAACAAAACATACATGAAGGGAATGAGCTGGTCATCTTTAAATGATCACTTTCTGCCTGCATATTTTTGTTCTTGTCCAGCAATAATATTTCTAATGATCTTTTCTTCTCATCACAATTCACATCCTCATTATAGGCATTTGCAAACTCTTTAGACTTGAGTATCCTGAAAGAATAAATATAAGGAAATAAGAATTAAACAAAAATAAATATTAGGGAATAAAAATGAAACAAAAATAAATATAAGTGAATACAAATGAAACAAAAATAAATATAAGGGAATAAAAATGAAACAAAAATAAATATAAGGGAATAAAAATGAAACAAAAATAAATATAAGGGAATAATAATGAAAATAATGAAGTTCTGAAATTTGATCAAATAAAAATAATTGAGAATGTGAGACAGATATCAAGGTCTTGAACAAAAATAATGAAAGAGAACAATATCTAATAGAGCAGTGGTCAGCATGGAAACAAATTATGATCTACCCAAGAAAAAAAGTCTTAAAGTTAGCCAGAAGAGAAATGATGGCAGAAGACAAATCTGCCGTATCCCATTTCTTATCTAAAAAATGTTTGGTTTTTGTCTGTCATGGAGAACTCTACATTTTGTTACTTTACATTATACCTTTTTCTTTTTGATTAGTAAACTTGAGATGAAATATGTTTGAACTATATGTGTATGTATATATGGATCTGTTTGTCTCTGAGATGTTTTATTTCGCAGGTTCATGTGTTTAGGTAGTTTAATATAAAATGAGTTAATCACTGCAGAGCTTCAGTGACCTTTAGTTTATATGTATTTTAGTCTGCATCTCAAATGTTTGGATTATATCCAGATATTTCTGTCTATGCTTAGACTATATCCATATATTTCTGTGCATGCTTGGATTATATCCATATACTGCTGTGTATTAGTCAGACAAATTCTGAGTACTGCTGATAGAACATTTGATAATTCAATATTAAGCAGAGCAGAAGAACAAAGCTCAAATTGCAAGGTGCAACAGTCCAGCGATGACATGTTCCCATGCTTATTCTGCAACAAACAAAATCGACCATGGATTGGTAGAAAAGATATATTAAACTAAATCTCGATTAATTGATAACGACTTGCTCCAGATTCTTCAAAAATATGCTGATGCGTATTTAATGGTTGCTAGTATAATTAGTCAATAGGCTATCCTTGCTATACATCAAATCCTCAGCTCACAAATTCTTTGATCTCCTCAAGATATCCCTTGGTTCATTCCCTGATTGCATGCCTACCTTGGGGTTTTTTTCTGTGATTGCTTGCCTACCGTGGTTTTTTTTCTGTGATTGCGTGCCTACCTTGGTTCTTTCCCTGATTGTATACCTCCTACTAGTGCACACAGTGCTCATAGTTTTTAAATGATTGTATAATCATAATTTTTTCGTAGCTTGTGACATCATTCTGCTGGTTAATTTTTAACTATTAGTGAAATGGCTGCCTTATCAATGCATTTGACTGATAAGGAAGCAACACAGATTCTGCCTCCTTGAGACAGATGTATAGAATTCATGGGGGGGGGGGGGTGCTAGAGTTAAAATTAGGTTTAACCCTAAACAACTCTAGGACCATCCCTTCTACTCTGATGCACATTTTTTTTATTTACCTCCTTTAAAATTAGCCATTTTGTTTTTCTGGCAACATGGTTTTAAAATGACATAATTTCATTGACAGCACATCAACAGTGCGCACTATAACACACTGGGAATTAATCTGTGCATAATATGTAACTTCTTTCACATTTCGCAAACAGGCGAAATATCTGGTAGTGACATAGAACCTATCCCTTGTCATGTATCAACTTCCCCACACCTACTCTGTGACTGCATACCCTCCTTGGTTTTTTGTTTTTTGTTTTTTTTCTGGAGCAAGTCTGTGAATGGGCATCATGTTTAGTCATACCACACTTGACATGATTTATATACTTGTATACTCTTATTGATTTATATTTGTATACTATTTGATCAAAGTTATAAATATTTTTTCAATGAATATTTGAATATTTGCACAAGAAAGAAGCTTGTAATCTGACAAAGCTCCATCACTTTTAGAAATTTTAAAATTACAATTTCAAGGAAACAGATATTTTAACATTTTCTGTCTAGAAAGTAATTCTTGAATTGTTTACAAATGTCTCTCATAGTCCATATCTGTAATCTCACCTCAATTCTCTCTTGACATCTTCATAATTATCTTCAGTTCGTAATTTCTCTTCCAGAACTCGGAAAGCTCGGTTTTTAGCTTTCAACTCAGCCTCCAACTTTCTCACCTGCAATGGAAATTGTTTTATCACATATCAGATTGTAGTAATATATAAAGAAACAACAGATAAATGTTTGGACATCTTATGAGGATGAACAATAAACTCGAATAAGAGCTTATAACAAAATGGAATCAGGATACAGAGCCAAGGACAGGCCTAGGAAAAGGTGGGTAGACAACATCAAGACTATTCAGAACAAACATGACTACAACTCAGCCAGAGCAACACACATGGCTCTGGAACGCAGACTACATCTCCTTCACAAACCCCTATGCTCAACAGCAAGTGTGGAAGGTACAACAACACAACCACCTGGGGGTAGACAATAGACAGGGATCTGCAGTAAGTGATAGTGCTATATATACTTTATATAGCATGACCAAGGAGTTATGCTATAAGAGTCAATTATGCTATATATAGTGCTATAGATATAAATAGTGATAGTATACTGTAGGGAACTGTCGAGGGTGGAAGAAGCAGAGGAGGCCAAATAAAGGAATGGACAGACAACATCAAGGAATGGACAGGGCAAGATATTTCCACACTCATCCGCATCGCTGAGGATAGAATTCGCTGGAGGACTCTGTGTGCTGAAGCATCCAATGTGGTACCCCTACGACCCTGAAGGGTTACGGGTTTATTGATTGATTGATTGATTGCTAGTGCTATAATTTAGGTTTAAGAACATTTCTTCTTCATCTTTTATTCTCAGGTTTTCAAGTGAATAGGCCAATGCTCAAAGAAAAGCTGCAAGAGATTTGTGCGCTCTAAAAGACAGGTTTGGTATTTTCTAGTGGCAACATGCTCACATATAAACAAGAGTCAGTGCCTGGGAACTAACAAAACTGAAATCTGTGGTTGTCTCTAAATAATTGACTACTTTTTTCAAGTAACAGGCTTTTCCTTCCAAATTTTGGAAACCTGTTGAGAGTTGGAGACTTTACTAATCATGGAAATGTTTTGGAGGAACCCCTCCCCCCCTCCTTTTCTTTTGTTAACAGCACATAGGATACCAATTAGGCCTACTATAGTTAACCATGTACAACTTTGGTTGCTATAGCTGAGTTCCTATCCCTATATTACACCATGTACAACTTTGGTAGTTCTGGCTGAGTTCCTATTCCATTACACCAAGTACAACTTTGGTAGTTCTGGCTTAGTTCCTATCCCTATATTACACCAAGTACAACTTTGGTAGCTCTAGCTGAGTTCCTACCCATATATTACACAGTGTAATGTTTGTTTACAACAAACCCACTGAAATCATCTTGTGGTAATTTTTGTGTTGACAATTTTATACAATATTATGACAAGGGGTATATTTTTCTTATTCACCAGGTAGCTTCACCTTTAGTTCGTTTTCTAAAGTGGCATATTCAATATATATATCACCATTTTAATTTACTTTAATTTAAGGCCTCAATCCACCGTTCGCGAACATGACCCACTTGGACCTTCCTAATCATGCACATAGAGTCACACAAGATGCAGACCAGTGTTACTTTCTGTGTGCCTACCCACTCAAATGCCCTGGTCACCGCCATAATCTCCATGGTCATGCTACTCGCAGTCACAGCAAAGGCACCACTCTTCTCCTTATCATTTTATCTGCATGCTGAGCTGTGAAGGCCCAAGAACTGCAAACATTTTCTTTTGTCTTTTGTTGTAAGTGTCCTTTGACATCGGTAATATAGTGATAGTATGATGATTGATTTATATGGTTCAATTTTGTGGTGTTTATGTTCACATGTTTGTTTTTCAAAATAGGAGACATCTGTCCTAAGATTTGGTATGCTATGTTGGATTTCCTTGATGTTTTTTTTCCATTAGATGACATCATGCTTCCAAGATAAGTGAATTCTTTCACCTGTGTCAGTTGTTGGTCAGTGCACCAGTCGACAGATAGGCAGGCTGTCACTGGCTAGGGAAGCCTGAATTAAAGGCATGATGAAAACGGTTGTGCTGGGCCTTGGATGTCCCAGTCACAAAGTGAACAAACTGAGGCGCAAATAACACAGTTTAACTGTGGAACTTGCAGTACTACCTTCTTCACGCTCCCAGGTGGAAATCACACAATTTATTTGATGTGTTATAAGAGAGCGAACACAGAAGTAGAAATTGTCGGTCATGGATAAAAATAGTAGCGTTTCTTTCTGTTTAAGAATGAACACAGAAAAAAAATGGACAAATCACCTTAAAAGAGAGGGGTAAGATAGAGGTCGCTCGCAGAGTTTATATTATATGTTCTTCACATTGAGGATAATCTGTACTTTCTCTAACAAGAAACTAAGAAACTATTACACAGGTGGGCTACCTTAATCATGTCTGTTACACAGGTGGGCTACATAATAATGTCTATTACACAGATGTCTACCTAATCATGTCTGTTACACAGGTAAGCTACCTAATCATGCCTGTTACACAGGTGGGCTACCTAATAATGTCTGTTACACAGGTGGGCTACCTAATCATGCCTGTTACACAGGTGGGCTACCTAATCATGTCTTTACACAGGTGGGCTACATAATAATGTCTATTACACAGATGTCTACCTAATCATGTCTGTTACACAGGTAAGCTACCTAATCATGCCTGTTACACAGGTGGGCTACATAATCATGCCTGTTACACAGGTGGGCTACCTAATAATGTCTGTTACAAAGGTGGGCTACCTAATCATGCCTGTTACACAGGTGGGCTACCTAATAATGTCTGTTACACAGGTGGGCTACATAATAATGTCTATTACACAGATGTCTACCTAATCATGTCTGTTACACAGGTAAGCTACCTAATCATGCCTGTTACACAGGTGGGCTACCTAATCATG
The DNA here is from genome assembly GCA_034231615.1 of Meghimatium bilineatum. NCBI lineage: Eukaryota > Metazoa > Mollusca > Gastropoda > Stylommatophora > Philomycidae > Meghimatium > Meghimatium bilineatum. Next base: position 29,850,578 of record CM067309.1, read on the forward strand.
CCTGTTACACAGGTGGGCTACCTAATCATGTCTTTACACAGGTGGGCTAATTAATCATGTCTGTTCTGAAGATATATAAGACATATCTACTACTCTGGACCACACATATATCAGACCTGAGACAAAGTGGTCTCCCTGAGCGTATTCAGCATGTGCACATCATCGATGAGCCGAGCAACCTGCATATAGAGGTGAAATGTGTTTTTAAACAAATCAAAATAGATAAGAGTCATTACTAATGTGTCATGCTGTGGGGTTTCAGCATTAGAAATACATACACAGAAGATGATGGTGGATAATTGAAATGGTTGGTGGTGGATAGTAATAATAATAAAAAGAACCACAAACCATCAGAGTTGTAGAGGTACCACATTAGAGATATCAGCACAAAAAGCCTGCCAAACACCTCTACCTTCAGTATTCGGTGTAGTACCTCTACCTTCAGTATTCGGTGTAGTACCTCTACCTTCAGTATTCGGTGTAGTACCTTTACCTTCAGTATTCGGTGTAGTACCTCTACCTTCAGTATTCGGTGTAGTACCTCTACCTTCAGTATTCGGTGTAGTACCTTTACCTTCAGTATTCGGTGTAGTACCTTTACCTTCAGTATTCGGTGTAGTACCTCTACCTTCAGTATTCGGTGTAGTACCTCTACCTTCAGTATTTGGTGTAGTACCTTTACCTTCAGTATTCGGTGTAGTACCTCTACCTTCTCTATGTGATCAAACATGGTCTTTAACAGCTTCGCAGCAAAGAAAAATTGTCACATGTGAAATGAAGTTTCTGAGGAATGCTGCAATAGTTAACAAACTAGATAAAATAAGAAATGAAGAAATTAGGAAAAGAGTTGGTATAATATCATGTATCGAACATATTGAGAGACAGCAAGTAAAATTGTTCGGTCACCTTATGAGAATGAAGCCAAACCAAATACCAATAAGAGCATATAATACAAGAATATCCGGGCGTAAAGCCAAAGGCAGACCAAGAAAACGGTGGATAGAAAACATTAAGATAACCTTGAACAAACATGGACTAAATGCAACCACAGCGACACATCTGGCCTTGAAACGACAGCTTAAGATACCACGCCTATGCTTAACGGCAAGTGTGAATGCGATCAACAATCATTCAACTGGGGATAGACAATAGACCTCTACCTTCAGTATTTGGTGTAGTAAAGAAAAATAATATCCAGACCATTACTTGATGTTATCAATTCCTGATTTTTTTCTAGTCTTTTCTCCTTGCACCCTTGACTGTTCCTTGTAAAATATTTCTAGAAAGTGGGTTGTGTCTCGATACATGTCCAAACCAAACAAGTTTACGCTGTTTTACCACTGTTGCAGGTGGTTACACACAAATAAATGTTTGTGAGTACATAGACCTATAACTGGAGGGAAAACATTAACCGGATAATATTTACAAAGACCTGGGAATATTTGGCTGTATAGCTGTGATGATCTGATGATTAACTAACTAACTCTTGTTGTTTGTTTAATTATTTACAGTCTGTGGCCTTCAATTTCAAAATTGTTCTCTATGGCCCCCTATTAATCATTGAAGCCACCAGGAGGGCCATAAGTATACGCATTGAGAACCACTAAGGTAGAATAGTGTTTGATGTATTATAAGTCATATTTAAAGTAATAAATTTAAAATAAGACAACTTCCTTTACCTCCTTTTCCTTGACAGCCAATTCAACTTCCAGATTTGACCTTCTGTTGATGTCCATAGCCTGGTCTGAAACTGATTTCTGCTCACTGTACAGGTTCATGTTCTCCGTGGCCAGGGCAAGCTGGTGCTTCAATCGTTCAATCTGACTTTCAGCACTGACAGCTCTCTAGAGAGTAGATATAAGCAACCAAGCTGATGTAAGTATGGCCATTTTCATCTTGCAGACAGCCATTAAGCAAAATTTGCAGACAGCCATTAAGCACAATTTGCAGACATCCATTAAGCAAAATTTGCAGTCATTAAGCAAAATTTGCAGACATCCATTAAGCAAAATTTGCTATCAGTCATTAAGCAAAATTGGCTATCAATCATTAAGCAACATTTGCTGTCAGTCATTAAGCAACATTTGCTGTCAGTCATTAAGCAACATTTGCTGTCAGTCATTAAGCAAAATTTGCAGACAGTCATTAAGCAAAATTTGCTATCAGTCATTAAGCAAAATTTGCAGACAGTCATTAAGCAAAATTTGCTATCAGTCATTAAGCAAAATTTGCTATCAATCATTAAGCAACATTTGCTGTCAGTCATTAAGCAACATTTGCTGTCAGTCATTAAGCAACATTTGCTGTCAGTCATTAAGCAACATTTGCTGTCAGTCATTAAGCAACATTTGCTGTCAGTCATTAAGCAAAATTTGCAGACAGTCATTAAGCAAAATTTGCTATCAGTCATTAAGCAAAATTTGCAGACAGTATTTAAGCTTAAAGAAGAAGCAATCTGTTGAATCTCAGGAATGTGACTTGTGACTTTTCAAGTAATCATATCACAGCAACAGAAGATTTTGTGTTTCTCTTTTTTCTTCCATATCTTTAAACCATATATATTTCTGAACAATGCTGCTCTTGCACGTAGGTTCTGTTTCCAGACAGCCCGAGTTTCGACCATGTTTTCCCAGATTTCGGGGTCTATAAAGAAAACTTGAATTGAGGATTTACAGCTAAAAGAGATAACAAACTGATGTAAAAATCTGGCAAATGTAGACAGACATAAAGAGAAGAAACATACAATGATGTGAACATATGCGAGTAACAGACAGACTAGTGAAGAGACAGATAGGGAGCAATAATACAGACATAACATTAGAAAATGGCAATCATTAGATGAGATATAACAACAATGATATCAACACTAGGTTGGACCAAAAAAAAAAGTCTAAACAAAGGGCTTAGTCTAAATAGCATAAAAACTGAAGTAATAGTACTCCAACTCTATCAAAGAATAAATGTTCTTCAGAATGCAACATCGAAGTAGATGGGATTAGTCTGAAACAAGTCAACATATTCACATATATTAGGTATATTAATAACATCAGATGGAAGTGCATTAAAGAAATCAAATGTAGAATTGCCCACGGAATGGTAACATTTCACAAGATGAAAAGCACTCTATGTAATATTTCTTTGTCAATTGAAGTAAGAAAGACAGTTCTTAGAAGTTATATAGAACATATTCTGATGTATGAAAGTGAACCTTCAACACTCAGTAGAACTGTGAAAAATTGTATTGAGCACTCAGTAGAACTGTGAAAAATTGTATTGAGCACTCAGTAGAACAGTGAAAAATTGTATTGAGCACTCAGTAGAACTGTGAAAAATTGTATTGAGCACTCAGTAGAACTGTGAAAAATTGTATTGAGCACTCAGTAAAACAGTGAAAAATTGTATTGAGCACTCAGTAAAACAGTGAAAAATTGTATTGAGCACTCGGTAAAACAGTGAAAAATTGTATTGAGCACTCGGTAAAACAGTGAAAAATTGTATTGAGCACTCGGTAAAACAGTGAAAAATTGTATTGAGCACTCGGTAAAACAGTGAAAAATTGTATTGAGCACTCGGTAAAACAGTGAAAAATTGTATTGAGCACTCGGTAAAACAGTGAAAAATTGTATTGAGCACTCAGTAGAACAGTGAAAATTGTATTGAGCACTCGGTAAAACAGTGAAAAATTGTATTGAGCACTCGGTAAAACAGTGAAAAATTGTATTGAGCACTCAGTAGAACAGTGAAAATTGTATTGAGCACTCAGTAGAACAGTGAAAAATTTTATTGAACACTCAGTAGAACAGTGAAAATATGTACTGAGGCAGCAGAAATGTGGTTGTATAGAAGATGGCAAGAACACTATGGACAGATAAAAAGTAGTTATGAAAATGTCCTGAAGTTAGTTCAAAAAAAGCTGCTTACTTGCAAAAGAAAAAGACAGTCCATATTTTTTTTATTTTTTGGACACATGAGAAGAGGGAAGATATTGTAACAACAGCAAGTTGAAAGAGCAAAGGAGGTTGGGGGTAGACCAAAAGAGAAAATGCTAGACAAACATGCACAGTGGCATGGAATAACATTGACAATGAAAATTATTGACAGCACACACAATAGAAAGCTGTGGAAGGACATGATAACCAACGCTAAACGGCATGGACCATAATAAGAGTGAGAGACATAAACTGAGAGAAATAACAATTGTGTGAACACTAGGGTGAGACAGACATAAACTGAGAGATATAACAATTGTGTGAACACTAGGGTGAGACAGACATAAACTGAGAGATATAACAATTGTGTGAACACTAGGGTGAGACAGACATAAACTGAGAGAAATAACAATTGTGTGAACACTAGGGTGAGACAGACATAAACTGAGAGAAATAACAATTGTGTGAACACTAGGGTGAGACAGACATAAACTGAGAGAAATAACAATTGTGTGAACACTAGGGTGAGACAGACATAAACTGAGAGAAATAACATATGGTCAGCCTATGGACCGAGTAAACATACTCATAGCTCTTTGAGTTCGCACGATCAGAGGATTTTGAGAATAAATGAGCATGAGTCAATATCGAGAATGTGCGAAATGGGAGTGAAGATAAGCGTGGCTCGTAGATAACACCTAACAAAGATTTCAATAAGAGCAGTGGACCAACATAGAATCAAGTTTTCATCTTGTCTCTCATTGTGTTTAAATTATTGTAATACCTAACATTATTGTATGCCTCTCAGCTGGAGAGGAGATGGGCACCACTAGCTAAACCTTTTGCCCACTGAAATACTACAATGGATAATCTCACACAGAGAATACGATGATATTGATCTTATAGCTGGGTCAGAACAATCATTGCAAGAATTAACATCAAAGTTGGAAAAGTTACCAGCAAGTACGGAATGGAAATCAATACAGATAAGAGTAAAATCTTGGTAAACAGCAGAGACACAGAAAACCAGACTAATATCATGATGAATGGACATAAGCTTGAGGAGGTGAATACCTTCAAATACCTCGGATCCAGTATATGCAGCGATGGTAAATGCAAAGCAGAACTAAATATAAGGCTGGAGATGGCTTTAGCGTCCTTGTCAAGGCTAACTGTGATTTGGAAAAGCAACATCAGTGTTGGAGTGAAAATCAAACTGTATAAGTCAATGGTGCTTTCTGTTGTGTTGTATGGTTGTGAGAGTTGGACACTCACTGCGGACATGGAGAGAAGATTACAGGCTTTCGAGTACAAATGCTACAGAAGAATTCTACGAATTTCCTATAGGGAACATAAGACCAATGTGTACGTAAGAAATAAAGTAGAGATGTATGCAGGTGTTAAGGAGCCATTGCTTTCAATAGTGAAACAACGAAAACTAGCATGTTTCGGACATGTATGCAGGCACGATTTCTTGTCAAAAACAATACTGCAGGGAACTGTCGAGGGTGGAAGAAGCAGAGGAGGCCAAATAAAGACATGGACAGACAACATCAAGGAATGGAACGGGCAAGATATTTCCACACTCATCCGCATTGCTGAGGATAGAATTCGCTGGAGGACTCTGTGTGCTGAAGCATCCAATGTGGTACCCCTACGACCCTGAAGGGTTATGGGTTTATTGATTGATTGATTGATACCTAACATTGGAAGTAGCTGTAAACTGTCTCCCACTGGCAGGGAGTGGTTGTTGGGGATGTACTGGTCATGTTTAATGGGATGTCATTTGGGCAACACAAATTTAGTATGTTAAATTCAAGGATTTTGTTCTTTATGTTGATTATCAGATATTTATCATCATCTTTATGTCTTTCGGATACTCTATGGGCTTAGTGTTTTTTTTTTAACCAGTGTGAGTATGCAAGATTTCTTTCTATCTTTCTTGTCAACTTTAAAAAGTTTACACTCTCGTATCTTGAAAGTCAATCTTCTTTTTTTGGCCACTTCATGAGACAGGCAGGTTTAGAGAACATAATCACAACAGGCAAGATTGAAGGCACCAGAGACAGAGGGCGACAACGTGAGAAAATATTAGACAGTTTGACAACCTGGCACGGCAAAGAAACAACAACGACGTTGATACATAATACTGTGGACAGAGAGCTGTGGAGAGCCATGACCGCCTACGCCACCCGGCATGGCACCTGATGATGATGATCTTGAAAGTTATTTTTTTTTTCATTGAGGCGGGTTTACTGTACGAATCTGTTTCTGGTGCTGGGTGTTTTCTAGTTCTGTTTTGTATTGCTAATATGACCAGCATTCCAGTGCACGATGTTTAGAGGGATTTCATCATATCTGGTTCACCAATTGATCAATCTTCTAACTCATGGCTCCACAAGGAAGTATGTCGGGGGGGAGGGGGGTGGATTCTGTCGAGGTTCAGAACCCACCTAGCAAGCAAGCAAGGAGATTCAGCTAGGCACATGATGATGTTGCTTAAAGAAAAATATTTGTAAGGAATGAGTTTTTAAAAAAGTGCATAATAGTACAAAAGATTACATGATCTACCTCATTGGCTCGTTCCATCTCTGCCTTTACCAACTCCATGTCATCAAACCTGATTTTAAAAAAAGACATCCAGACAATATTACCAATAGCAAAAACACAAATTTAAGGTTTACTTGATCTGTCTGCTTGTCTGTAGAATAAGTCTGTTTATTTGATCTGTTTGCTTGTCTGTAGAATAAGTCTGTTTATTTGATCTGTCTGCTTGTCTGTAGAATAATTCTCTTTATTTGATCTGTCTGCTTGTCTGTAGAATAAGTCTGTTTACTTGATCTGTCTGCTTGTCTGTAGAATAAGTCTGTTTACTTGATCTGTCTGCTTGTCTGTAGAATAAGTCTGTTTACTTGATCTGTCTGCTTGTCTGTAGAATAAGTCTGTTTATTTGATCTGTCTGCTTGTCTGTAGAATAAGTATGAGATGTATGTTGATATTTATTATTTACCCTGTAATACACAGTTGTACGTCTACTTCTTCCCTGTTATACAGGTTTACGTCTAATACTCCCATGTAACACAGTAATATGTCTACTTCTCCCATGTAACACAGTTATATGTCTACTTCTCCCATGTAACACAGTTATATGTCTACTTCTCCCCAGTGTTATTATTATTATTATGGGGTGTGTCAATGATATGTGCTGCGTGAAAATAATTCAACATACAAGTATATGAAATATGGTATAGAAATGTGTGCACTTCAACATATAAATGTTCTGTTACCAACATCATGTTCTCATCGTGCAAGAATTAAACACTTATTCATCTTCCTCTTCTTCATAAACACTCCCATGAAATCATTATTTTATATAGTCAGACTAATAAACACTCCCATGGAATCATTATTTTATATAGTCAGACTAATAAACACCCCCATGAAATCATTATTTTATATAGTCGGAATAATATGCAACAGGACAGAAGAAATGCTACAAAATTTATCTTATTTTTTGAGTTCTGAGTTATGAAAAAGCGATATAACACATGGTTTTCCCAGAAATGCATAGTCTGGGGTTGCCCAGAAACTTCCTGATTATACTCTGTTCGCTCTAAGAGTGAAGTGGCTTCTGATTGGCTGTTGGACGCAGAACGAATTAATTGATTGTTAAGTGCCCAATAATATTGTTCTGAAATTTCGTTTTTAAATATTTTTTTCAAAGTTGTTTAAATACTGTTTTTTAATTGCTTTTAAATGTTTTAAATAATAGTCTTTACATGTCAACAGCTGTTTAAAGATCACTTGTTGTCGCGGAGTAATGTGGGGTGTGTGTTTTGACCCACTTTATTCTTAAAGTGAACAGAGTATAGCGTCGCCAACAGAACTCGCTCATACCCTCGACTTTCCCAGAGCATGAGCTCGAGTATTCTACAGTCTTCTTCTTCTTCTGCGTTCGTTCTCAAACTCCTGCAGATTAGCAGGATGTAGTCCGGAGAACGGAATGCGCTGTGTCATGGTTTACAGCACTGCTGCAATATCTACGCCTTTCGGTCTGACCCATCCGACTTCAGCATGGCTTTGGGTCACTGACCCTATATGGGATGAGACAGCCAACTCCATCCCATAACCTCCGTAGTCGCCTTTTACTACATGCGGGGAAGGTAAACGGTGTTGCTATTCTTTGCTCCCCTTTCGGGCGCCGGCAACACACGGGCGTCTATATCATTGTGGCTGGGTGAACCACAGGAGTCATTTTTCTCTCAAACCACGATTAACAAGTGAACTCCAAACCCTGGTCCTGTGGTCGACGGATAAGTAATTATACACTACACTATCTCGGCTCCAGCCTTTAGTCATGTCTTATGTTTTGATTATTTGTGTTGTGTGATTAAGAAATCAATGTGTTACCAGTGATTTAGAAAACTTCATTACTGCTTGAAATTTCGCCCGTTCTAGTTGTACTACAGTTTTTATAGTACTTATCTATTAAGGAAACAGACAAGACATTTCTCAGATTTATCATTGTTTATGATGTTAAGCGCTGTAATTCAAACCTCAGTGTATTCAAGCAATATATTTACAACTGGTCTTAAGCTGTTGTCTTGAATTCGCGACCGTCCACATTCCAGCTTGATCCTAATGTGAATCTGTATCTCAGGTGACATAACTCGGGTTAAAGACAAAATGGAATACCTGTCAGTGTTCTCCACCTGTCTGATACATATCATGCAAGACGGCTACGGTTGAGAGGGCACATGAACTACTCTGATAATGAGATTCTGTATAGCCAAGGTATGTTTGTTTCTGCATTCTAAATAAACACATTTATAGAAGAAGAAAAAAACAGAAGGGGATTTAGATAGTAGAAATATTCAACAGACGGGATTTTCGTAGATAGTAGAGAGATTCAACAGAAGGGATTTAGATATTCAGGGATTTAGATGGTAGAGAGATTAAACAGAAGGGATTTAGATGGTAGAGATATTCAAAAGAAGGAATTTAGATATTCAGGGATTTAGATGGTAGAGAGATTAAACAGAAGGGATTTAGATATTCAGGGATTTAGATGGTAGAGATATTCAACAGAAGGGATTTAGATGGTAGAGATATTCAACAGAAGTGGTGGTTCAGAATAGCGTCTGTGGCGGTTGAGGTACAGGGTTCGAATACCATCGCTGTCAAGTAAGCATGCAAACTGTTCAGAAAGCAATGGCAAACTGAACGTATTTATATTGCCTAGAAAATCACTACAGCCAAAATATGCTGCGCTGATGGCTACATCATGAATATGATGTGCTACAGATAATATACATGTCAGTTTCTCATGACCGCGTTGGCATGTATGTCAATAAATACATATGCTACCCGCGAAGTTAACATTAGCTATAGGCCTAGATGCATGTCGTACCTCATACGTGTACGCGACAGATCGGCAGTAGAGAAAACCCGTCAATTAAAAATTAAACATGACCTGAATTTGAGCTGAAAGTAATTTTATTTTATTTATTATTTCTCTGAATTTCGTTGGTAGCCCGTGACTTATTTTTGGCATGGGACTCCAAGTATATAAAATAGTGACCAGCGAAATAAGACAATAATTGAAAAAGTAACGAACGAATGCTTGCTTACTTTCTGTGCAGATGTACTTACTGCTGACTAAATTCAGCTCTCGTCGTGAGCAAATGTCCCAGTAAACTCAGCTCTCGTGAGCAAATGTCCCAGTAAACTCAGTTCTCGTGAGCAAATGTCCCAGTAAACTCAGCTCTCGTGAGCAAATGTCCCAGTAAACTCAGCTCTAGTCGTGAGCAAATGTCCCAGTAAACTCAGCTCTCGTGAGCAAATGTCCCAGTAAACTCAGCTCTCGTCGTGAGCAAATGTCCCAGTAAACTCAGCTCTCGTGAGCAGATGTCCCAGTAAACTCAGCTGTCGTGAGCAAATGTCCCAGTAAACTCAGCTCTCGTGAGCAAATGTCGCAGTAAACTCAGCTCTCGTGAGCAAATGTCCCAGTAAACTCAGCTCTCGTGAGCAAATGTCCCAGTAAACGCAGCTCTCGTGAGCAAATGTCCCAGTAAACTCAGCTCTCGTGAGCAAATGTCCCAGTAAACTCAGCTCTCGTCGTGAGCAAATGTCCCAGTAAACTCAGCTCTCGTGAGCAAATGTCCCAGTAAACTCAGCTCTCGTCGTGAGCAAATGTCCCAGTAAACTCAGCTCTCGTGAGCAGATGTCCCAGTAAACTCAGCTCTCGTGAGCAAATGTCGCAGTAAACTCAGCTCTCGTGAGCAAATGTCGCAGTAAACTCAGCTCTCGTGAGCAAATGTCCCAGTAAACTCAGCTCTCGTCGTGAGCAAATGTCCCAGTAAACTCAGCTCTCGTGAGCAGATGTCCCAGTAAACTCAGCTCTCGTGAGCGAATGTCCCAGTAAACTCAGCTCTCGTGAGCGAATGTCCCAGTAAACTCAGCTCTCGTGAGCAAATGTCCCAGTAAACTCAGCTCTCGTGAGCAAATGGCCCAGTAAACTCAGCTCTCGTGAGCGAATGACATTAAGATTTTTTTGGCTCTTTTACTTAACAGAATCATCATCCAGTTTTTATATATGAATTAATTTGTATGAACTCTATCGAAAATGTTTTAGCATCTTACAAAATTAAACTGTTTATTCACATAATTACTGCTAAAAACCTTTTGTGGGGGGGGGGTAGATATATTACTTGGTATAATTATGTAGGAGGGTCCCTGAATTCTTGAAACGGGGGTGAAAAATTGCCTCAGAAAAATCTTGTCGTTAAAAATTGACAGCTCCTTGACTTATTAATATGTCTAACGTTTTGGTTACATTAACTTTTTCTTGTATTGTACTCTCAAGTTTCGGATGCATTATTTCCTATTCTACCATCACATGATCAAAGTTAGAATGAGTATTATTATACACTTTATCTTTCAAACACAAATTATATTAACATATTTGTGTGAGTCTGTGATTTTCTTTTAAACATATTATGTGAGTGGAGTTTTCTCAACATAATTATGTGAATCTGGGGTTTTCTTAACATATTTACGTAAGTCTGGGTTTATTTTACTATTATAAAAATACAATCGATGTCATCTTGACACTGAAAGCGATCTCCAATGTGCCTTTTTTTTTTTTTTACATTGATACCAAACATTTAGAAAATTATAAAATCAAAACAGTACCATATTTTGATACTAACATTCTGCAAAGCGCGTATTTTTTTCTGAATTGAAATTTACAATTTTTTTCTGAATTGAAATTTACTAATTTTTTTCTGAATTGAAATTTACTATTTTTTTCTGAATTGAAATTAACATTTTTTTTCTTAATTGAAATTTACTATTTTTATCTGAATTGAAATTTTTACTATTTTTTTCTTAATTGAAATTTACTATTTTAATTCTTAATTGAAATTTACTATTTTTATCTGAATTGAAATTTTTACTATTTTTTTCTTAATTGAAATTTACTATTTTATTCTTAATTGAAATCTACAATTTTTTTCTTATTTGAAATTTACTATTTTATTGCATTTATTGCAATCCTCTACTGAAATGACATCATCACTTCAATTAGTTTTCTAAAATTAAATGTTCTGTATTGATAAGGCTTGAGTTTATCCAGGCACTTAATTTATAACTGAATAAATTCTTTCTTCTTCAAGCCACACATTTTAGAGAAATTGTTATCACGTCAGTAGAAACATTAATATACAAGTTTTCCTATTTGAAAAGAAAAACCTATAATGCACACCTGAATCTTATACATCTTGACATATTCAGTAAACACATTTTTATAATGGTAAACAAAACTTAACTATCATTACTGCGTGTTTTCCTGTTAAGGAATGTAGTGTGGTTTTTTTTATCTGTGGAAATAAAGGCCGCTTTGCCATAGCTGTCGCCGCGAAGTGTACAGGAATAATTTTTGTATTACACCTTAGAAAGAAAAAAGTCCTTGTCCCAACCGTGGATTGAACCCGGGACCTCAGGGATCTGAGATCGGCGTTCTCAGATACGGTCACACGCTTCACGACAATCAAATAGCGTAACAAACAAATAGTGTAATAATAGAGGGTTGTGCGTAATACTTTCGTGTAAAAATGACACAAACAAATGACAAACCTCATGTATTCAAGTTATCATATGTGCTGTGCTACGCAATAAGTAACACGTAAATTGAATTAAAAGGCTATGGCAAAATCCAGCTTTGTGGAATATTAGATAACTCAGCATCCTTGGTAACAGAGGTTATCAGAAGGTGGGTACTGAATCTAAAAACTACACCACTATATGTAGAGTATAACTCAACAAGGCACACAATACATGAATCTCTGACATATTCAGATTAGAAACTTGTGTAAATTATTTCCTTTTAGCGGTTACTATCCGTAAAAGCTAGATAATTTAGAGCCCGGGGAACACACTTAATAACGATCAAAATGTCAAGACCAAAAGTAGAAGATATTTATAAAACACGGTAAATAACTGTCTACGTCAGCAACTTGAGTTCGGGGGTCGCAGGAGAACGTTCAATTTAGGTTGATTGAACGAGAGACAGCGGTAAAACTATGCACTCATTAATAAGTAAATATAGATCAAATATAACAATAATGAAATCTTTTGTCACAATCCATTACCTTCACAAATGAAGATATATGTTTGCTGTAACTGAGGATACTGTTATACTTGAACGGGATGTTCGTTGTTGTAATAGTCCTTGTCTCGATTGGTTAATTATATGAGTTACTTGAGTACGCAGTTTGAATGTCTTGACAAAATTGCATCTTTTTTTTGGAGGTGCGGTTAGTCAAGCACGGAAAACCCCGTTTACTTTAGTTGCCATGCGATTTGGTGCCGTCAGAACTGACTGGTTCAATTGCCGTTGGACTCACATTTATATCTTTACAAGCAGCAGATGAACTTATATATCGTTTAAACAGGTTGTGATTTTATTTATTAATTTTATTTATTTTAATTATTTTTTTTGGGGGGGGGGGGGGGGTCTGTCAGCCTCGTACTTAATACATAAAAGAATAAAAATCTAAAGCCCCTATACCCACGAAAACATTGGGGGGAGGGGTTCTTCAACTGTCAATGGCTCAAGCGATCTTGCAAGATGGTGAAAAAAATACGAACTGACAAACACATGATTATATTCTCATAGCAACACGTTAATATAACTAACTACATACCTGAACAACGAAGAAATCATACAGAAAACGACATCTCTAGTTAGAAACAGTGTGACAATCAAAACAACGACAAGCACAAGCAGTCAACTAGTATTCAAGACTAATATCAGCAATAGAATATCTGGTCTTGCAAATCGCATAATTATATATTTATTTGTGGGTGATTCAGTTCTATAACAGCACACATCCCGATGTCCGTGCTACTACCATCATCAGATTTCAACGCATATAAAGCACGTGCGAACACACATACACAATACATAATGCAATCAGAGTACTCTGAAGTGCTATTAATGATCGGTTATTCATAATTAATAGCGGCGTTTGCTACAGCAAATCGGGAGCTAACCTTTCGATAATTGACAACAGTAAAACTCATTTCTGCCAACACGACAATGAGAGCAGGTTCAGACCTTTCATAATCTATGAACTCACAAATGTTATTTCTTCTGTTCAGTGGATACGTACCAGTGTGCCTTTCATGCTCTCAACTACAGAAAGATTATAAACTAATATACTTTAGGGGGTATATATATATATATATATATATATATGGGGGCAGCGGTAGTACATTGTTAAATCTTTCGTCCACTGATCATCAGACCCAGATTTCGAGTCCACTCGTTATTGTCTATTCTTTCCGCAGGTGGTCTGTTGTCCACTCTTGCTGTTAAGCGTATGATTGGATTGGAGCTCGAGCTTCTGTTGTAAAGCCAGATGTGTTGCCTCGGCTGTGTTATGACCGTGTTTGGTTCAGGATGTCCTGACGTTTTCTATCAATCGTCCTGTCTATCGTGGTCTTCCTCTGGCTTTGTACTCTGGCTATGGAGACATAATCTCCACTGTGAGAATGTTGAAAAATTAGACATACTGTCTAATTTGTCAACATTCTTCATGACAGTTTAGATACTTTCTAAAACTCCAATATGTATTATTACATATATCAACATTCCTCGTCACAGTTTAGATAATTTCTAATTTTTCAATATTTCTCATCACAGTTTAGATAATGTCTAATTTTTCAATATTTCTCATCACAGTTTAGATAATGTCTAATTTTTCAACATTCTTCATCACAGTGGAGATAATTATGTTGATTCTTGTTTCATTTGAAAGTTCAAAGTCAATTGTGGAAACGAGTGTGATGAAAAAATTGCTAAAATATGTGACATAAGTGAACACAAAGACTATGTGCATATTGACAGACGCACTACTCACTTGACATGTGTCCTCTGGACATACTTGGACCTGATCTTGGCCAGTGCTGAGTTAGCAGTTTCCAAAGCTGATGATCGTACACATAAGAGGAATTAGTAATGGATTTTATGAATGTTGTTTTAGACTGCTGTATGTTTGTGTGTTGGATATTAGTTATCGAGAGCATAAGACCAATGATTTTATGATTGTTGTTTTAGACTGCCGTATGTTTGTGTGTTGGATATTAGTTATCGAGAGCATACGACCAATGATTTTGTGCATGAGAAAACTAATTCAATAGCTGGGCAACAAGAAACCATTGTACACAATCGGGAAATTTCGTAAACTTCCATGGTACGGGCAGTTGATGAGACATTCCTCGATGACAACAGATGTTCTTGAAGGTACAGTGGGGGGGGGGGGGGTCGTAAGAAGACGAGGTGTAGAGAAGATATGGCTGGATAATATTAAAGAATGGACAGGGTATGAAGTTTCCAAACTCATCAGGATGGTAGAGGATAGAGATGCGTGGAGATCTTTCTGCACCAAATGTCTCATTGTGACACCCGTACGATCCTGACGGGTTATGGGTTAATTATTATATGTTTGTGTGTGTAGACAGATTGCCCGTGCGTGCATACATACCTGTTGGTGTATGTGTGCACACCTTTGAGAGACAGAGAGCTAAAAAAGAAGCAATTTTTTTTATGGAAATTGTATTTGCATCAATGAAATATTTACAGAACCAATATACATGTTAATTGTGTAGTATGCACTGTGTTATGAGATGGTTTAACAACATTCATGAAAATGTGTGATGGGGGTGTAGTGATAAATATCAATCAATCAAGTTCCATGCCGAATAGCTTAGGCGATCATGTTTATCCACGACTCTCTGTCTCTTGTGTTGTCAATAAGCTCGGTTAGCGATCTTCTACCACGCCACAATACAAGACCATCTAGTAACTGTTCTCGTTGTCGTCCCTTGTCTTTTTCCCCTTGATCTTTCCAGTGGTTATTAAGTGTTCAAGCTGTGTTCTTCTCAGCACATGCGCTAGAAACCTTGACTGTCTGCCCCTAATGTTTGATATGATTGATCTTTTTACGCCAGCCTCAATGAGAACCTCTGCATTAGTCTTCTTGGCTGTCCATGGTATTTTCATCATTCTTCTCAGAAACCACATTTCTGTCGCCTCTAATTCGCTTTGAATTTATTTGTTTACAGTCCATGCTTCACATCCATAAAAAAGAATCGGTTCGATATAACATCTCAGCACTCGAATTCGGATCTGCATTGATAATCTTCCATTGTACAATATGGCTCTCATTTTTTGGAATGCTGATTTGGCTTGTGCAGTTCGGCTCTTTATCTCACTTGAGCATCTACCTTCTGAGGTTAAATGGTGTCAAGATATTTCACTTTTTCAACTTGTGCTAATTTTGTGTCATTAATTATTATGCTGCATCTTGGTGGTGTTTGATAATAAATATAGGATGTAAAAATTAAGCCAATTATTCATGAGTTCGGTCATTTGTATGCAAGTCTTCGTGTATGTATCTTCTTTACAACTCATTTATTCCTTCTTATACTCGTCCATCTCTTAGTTTTCTGAATACTCTCACAAGCAAAACTGAATATACTAGATCAAAGCATTGAGATTTTTATTTTTATAAACAGCTTCTGCAAGAATTGTATTATGGCATCATACGTTTTGCTTTTTTTTAAAATCATTTTTTCTTCTCACTTGTATTATGCCTATATGGTTCTTGTATCCAATTAGTGCCTACCTATGTGATTATTTCCCTTGGCTATAATTATCAATGTATGTTTATCGTATTAATTTAAATATAAATATATTTAGGGTTATGGTTAGGATTATGTATGTAAACCATAACTAACCATAACCCTAAAAATTAATTTTAAATTAATTATTCATTAATTATTGATATAATATTTAAGATTAATTAACCACAAAATACGTAGGTAGGCACTAATTGGATACAAGAACCCCCCCCCCCTATATGTATAGTTGTATCCCTTGAATAAACGTCAGTCGTGCGTTGCTCATGTATAGACTCATAGAGCTTTGATTCCAGTGTTGTTTCTCTGGGACCAGCATGTATAGTTTTATATATTGTAAAATAATACTCTTTAACATTCGGGCGCACAAATTACCATCTCCCATACATAGCATTATATGCTAGCACACTGCAAGCGCAGTGCAAAAACAACGATTTTCCCTAGCACAGTCACACAAAGTACCAAAAAAACGTTTTTTTCCACGCACAGTCATACGCAGTGACAAAACAACGGCGATTTTTCCCAACCTGCGTATTCTAATATCCGTACATCGCCGGAGATAATGACAACAGTTTCAGATTTGTGTGAAGATTTCAGTATTGTATCAATACTTGGTATGTTGGCTCTAGTGAAGACTTCAGTATTGTATCAATACTTGGTATGTTGGCTCTAGTGAAGACTTCAGTATTGTATCAATACTTGGTATGTTGGCTCTAGTGAAGACTTCAGTATTGTATCAATACTTGGTATGTTGGCTCTAGTGAAGACTTCAGTATTGTATCAATACTTGGTATGTTGGCTCTAGTGAAGACTTCAGTATTGTATCAATACTTGGTATGTTGGCTCTAGTGAAGACTTCAGTATTGTATCAATACTTGGTATGTTGGCTCTAGTGAAGACTTCAGTATTGTATCAATACTTGGTATGTTGGCTCTAGTGAAGACTTCAGTATTGTATCAATACTTGGTATGTTGGCTCTAGTGAAGACTTCAGTATTGTATCAATACTTGGTATGTTGGCTCTAGTGAAGACTTCAGTATTGTATCAATACTTGGTATGTTGGCTCTAGTGAAGACTTCAGTATTGTATCAATACTTGGTATGTTGGCTCTAGTGAAGACTTCAGTATTGTATCAATACTTGGTATGTTGGCTCTAGTGAAGACTTCAGTATTGTATCAATACTTGGTATGTTGGCTCTAGTGAAGACTTCAGTATTGTATCAATACTTGGTATGTTGGCTCTAGTGAAGACTTCAGTATTGTATCAATACTTGTGATGTTGGCTCTAGTGAAGACTTCAGTATTGTATCAATACTTGGTATGTTGGCTCTAGTGAAGACTTCAGTATTGTATCAATACTTGGTATGTTGGCTCTAGTGAAGACTTCAGTATTGTATCAATACTTGGTATGTTGGCTCTAGTGAAGACTTCAGTATTGTATCAATACTTGGTATGTTGGCTCTAGTGAAGACTTCAGTATTGTATCAATACTTGGTATGTTGGCTCTAGTGAAGACTTCAGTATTGTATCAATACTTGTGATGTTGGCTCTAGTGAAGACTTCAGTATTGTATCAATACTTGTGATGTTGGCTCTAGTGAAGACTTCAGTATTGTATCAATACTTGTGATGTTGGCTCTAGTGAAGACTTCAGTATTGTATCAATACTTGGTATGTTGGCTCTAGTGAAGACTTCAGTATTGTATCAATACTTGGTATGTTGGCTCTAG
Source organism: Meghimatium bilineatum (assembly GCA_034231615.1). Lineage (NCBI taxonomy): Eukaryota > Metazoa > Mollusca > Gastropoda > Stylommatophora > Philomycidae > Meghimatium > Meghimatium bilineatum. Next base: position 29,868,440 of record CM067309.1, read on the forward strand.
TGAAGACTTCAGTATTGTATCAATACTTGGTATATTGGCTCTAGTGAAGACTTCAGTATTGTATCAATACTTGGTATGTTGGCTCTAGTGAAGACTTCAGTATTGTATCAATACTTGTGATGTTGGCTCTAGTGAAGACTTCAGTATTGTATCAATACTTGGTATGTTGGCTCTAGTGAAGACTTCAGTATTGTATCAATACTTGGTATGTTGGCTCTAGTGAAGACTTCAGTATTGTATCAATACTTGGTATGTTGGCTCTAGTGAAGACTTCAGTATCAAGTACTTTTATCTTGAGATATATGCAGCATGTGATAGTGATTTAACACGACCATACGTTGTGCCAAATAAACGATCTTTACACTTTTCATGTTACTTGTACACACAATTATACACAGTGCATACAAAAGTTGTCCATACATTCTAAAAATTACCAGCTAATTGTGTTTTGGCATATACATTTCTTCCAACACTGCGTCTGACAGACAGAATCAACGTCAACATCTTGAACAATATCAACAAAACATATTTACATACAGTCTGGACCTGTCAATCATTATTATAAAAGTATCCAAATAAACATTATTTTTATCTGCGAGTTTATGAATTGTTTACTTCTCAATACTGTATTGTAGTATTGCAAACGTGAACGTTACATTTATTTGATTGTCCAACTTCAGACGTTTCGACTTTAGATACTGCTTCGTTATTCTTCATTCCAACAAAAGATACATTTCTTTAAAGGTCTCTATTCTAATATACGAGGAAAATTGAGTTTTAAAAAGCTGGGGGAAAAAAAGATTAGATATAGTAAGAAATGATAACTACATAATTTTAGACTGACATTGTTCCTTCTTTTTATTTCTTTACATAATTCCCACCAACATTGATGTACTTATCCTATCAATGTGGAAATACTTTCAGCATACATTTCGTGAGTCAGTTCTCTGGGTACCCATCGTGAGCACACATTCCAGAATATCAGTTTGTCATGCAATATGATTCAGACTGCACCATGCTAATACTGTATTAGGTTCCTACAATGCCTACCGTTATTTGCTTATCAGCCAGAATCATTTCTCCACCCACCGCGCACTTACTTTTTTTTTTCCAGTCTCGGCAGAACGGCAAAGTCGCGCTTAATTAGCAAGCGATGCGTATCCTTGTAAACGTTGATTTACCCAGTTATATGCCGCTTTGCACGACAAACAGTTATCAGTGTAAATGGGAACATATCCTTGTGTCACTCGAAAGTCCCTGTCACCCCCCCCCTTCCACCAAAAAAAAAACCGACGCACTGCTGAACGCTGCTCATTCAATGTACACTCTTGGAGGCCAGTTGCCATTTCGGATGTGAGTTGAGGAGGAGTGTGCAACAATTATCAGTACAACTATAGTTTATCACACAGATTTTTCATATATCTGGACAGTGTGCTCTCAGAATCCAAACATTACGAATATCCAATTGTTTTTCTATTGTTTTCCACATTAGTGTGTAACTTATTTATTGACCTTCGTATCATGTTTGATGTGATGCCTAAATAAAAACCTGGAGTATTCCTGATTATACAAGCTATGTGTAATGTCTATGTATTGCTGTTACAGCTATGTGCAATGACTGTGTATTGCTGGTACAGCTATGTGCAATGTCTGTGTATTGCTGGTACAGCTATGTGCAATGTCTATGAATTGCTGGTACAGCTATGTGCAATGTCTATGTATTTCTGTTACAGCTATGTGCAATGACTGTGTATTGCTGGTACAGCTATGTGCAGTGACTGTGTATTGCTGATACAGCTATGTGCAATGTCTATGTATTGTTGATACAGCCATTTGCAATGTCTATGTATTGCTGGTACAGATATGTGCAATGACTGTGTATTGCTGGTACAGCTATGTGCAATGACTGTGTATTGCTGGTACAGCTATGTGCAATGACTGTGTATTGCTGGTACAGCTATGTGTAATGACTGTGTATTGCTGGCACTGAACAGAGAGTGATAACATTCGTATGATATTGACCAACTAAAGAGGCATGGATGCAGAAGCAACATGATAGTGACTTGACAATGTCATGCGTACTAGGTCTTGAGTTGAGAAATATCTCATGTGAAATGTTGTAAACTACGATGAAATGCATTTTGTTCTCTGGATCACATCCAGTTCACCGACGGGAACTTGAGAACTAACACAAAACACAGTTTGCTTTCAAACATTGTGATATATTCTATGTCAAGTTTGTGCCCACTAAAGATTCTATGTACAATCTCATACACTTTTTCCAACTCAGGGAAGTAATTGCAGAGCCATTCTACTCCAGCGAGAATCTCGTTTCATCAATTTCAATTTTTTCTAACAATCACACACTTTCTGATGGACTCCGACAGCCTAATGTGGTTGACATTGTAAAGAATAACAAATTAATGTTGTCTAATTATCATCATCTATATATTATCATCATCTATATATTATCATCATCTATATATTATCATCATCTATATATTATCATCATCTATATATTATCATCATCTATATATTATCATCATCTATATATTATCATCATCTATATATTATCATCATCTATATATTATCATCATCTATATATTATTATCATCTATATTATTATCATCTATATTATCAGCATCTATATAATTATAAAATTCATTGTTATTTTTCCTGGCATTATCTTTCTACTTTTACTGTATGTGTGTATTTTTTTCTCTAAGCGACTTCGTAGTTTGTGTTAGAAATTGTTCAACATTCTTAGTTTCAGTAGCTTGAATTGTTCCTGTTGTTAAATTAAAATGTGTGAGAAATTCAATTGAATTTGTTTGGTCGAAACGTCGACTTCGTGTCTGTTATTCATTGAGAAATTACTTCGCTTACTAATTTGTATTTTTTTTTGGTTATTGATAAAGCAAAGTAAACAGTGTATTTCAATTGCAAGGGAGACTGCAGTAATAAATCTGTACCATATTGCAAATAAAAATGAAAAAGCTTAAAATGCAGTTTTACGTTAACATATATATATACGAAATCGACGTTTCGTCAGTACATCTTAAACAAGGCTAGCGGTATATTATTACTGCGTTTAAAAAAAATTCCTTGCAATGTCATAATTGATGCATATAACGTGAATAATTGATCATAGTGTATACGGATTGGTCAGTGCAGAATGCAGTGAATAATGCAGTGAAGAATGAAGGAGCAGGAATATAAATAAAATACCTAAACAATGATAAGGCTACCATCAAAGTACCAACGGGGAAATTATGTCATAATTAAGATGACATACAGGCAACCAAGGTGGTCATTGATAAATTGTTAATTGACAATCTTGATCCATAGTCTGTTGATGACCAATCAGACATGGCAATTAATACTCATCAAAAGAAACTGAAGATCACAGCAGCCAAAACGTCACCAGTATCAACACACGGCGACTAAGAAATTATAAGCAGATCCGGATAGGTTGTCATTCTACGAACCAGAAAATGACACATCTGACTCCATAACCGCATGTATACACAGTTTAAGCGTGACAACACGACCAGTGTACGTGTGGAGAGGCAACTCAGATACACAGTTTGCGTGTGACAACACAGCCAGTGTACGTGTGGAGAGGCAACTCAGATACACAGTTTAAGCGTGACAACACAGCCAGTGTACGTGTGGAGAGGCAACTCAGATACACAGTTTAAGCGTGACAACACAGCCAGTGTACGTGTGGAGAGGCAACTCAGATACACAGTTTAAGCGTGACAACACAGCCAGTGTACATGTGGAGAGGCAACTCAGATACACAGTTTAAGCGTGACAACACAGCCAGTGTACGTGTGGAGAGGCAACTCAGATACACAGTTTCAGCGTGACAACACAGCCAGTGTACGTGTGGGGAGGCCACTCAGATGCACAGTTTAAGCGTGACAACACAGCCAGTGTACGTGTGGGGAGGCCACTCAGATGCACAGTTTAAGCGTGACAACACAGCCAGTGTACGTGTGGAGAGGCAACTCAGCTTGTAGAAAATATAAAGTGAATGTCGAGAATATTAAATGCTGAGGCAGAATATTAAATGCTGAAGCAAACAGACTCAACACTCTACGGACATATGTACAAGTTACAAAACAGTGAAGGCAATAGAAAACGCACATCTGCTGGTATAAGCACAATTTCAGTCGAACGACAGAAGATGAAATAACACTATATTAGCCCATATTTATCATTAGTGTGAAAAACGAAAGCGCGTTGGTTACCCTACTGATTTACAGAGAATACACAACAATCCATCCACCCACTCATCAACTCCATCAATCAATTCAACTATTTAGTAATCTATAAATATATCAACTTGTACTGATCATGCAGTACCATTATTATTATCTGCAGATCAGACATTTCTTAGGCATTTCAGGGAGTGGAAATTCCTTCACAAACGCACACGCATGCACAAACACAGAACAAACATTGCCCATCACAATCACTGCATGTATTCTTCGTTCTAGCATCAAATACTCCAGTACTTACCAGTACGAAGGGAGGCAATCTGGTGTTCAGTTTCACCCAATTTCCTGGCAAATGTAAGCTGGGTTTCATTAAGATGTTTCTCTTTTTCAGCAAATTCTCTTTGAAGTTCTCGTTCTTTCTCCTTGGTACGAATCTAATGAGAAAATATAATAAATAATTCAATTACGGATTGCTTACAATGCAGCATAATAGCTTGTGTTAAATGGCTTCAAGCAATCATTAAGGTGAAATATATAGCTATCACAAATCTGCTGTATGATGATAACTGCAAGCAATCACTAAGGTGACATAGATAGCCATAATAACTCTTCTGTTTGATGATAACTGCAAGCAGTCACTAAGGTGACATAGATAGTCATAATATCTCTTCTGTTTGATGATAACTGCAAGCAATCACTAAGGTGACATAGATAGCCATAATAACTCTTCTGTTTGATGATAACTGCAAGCAGTCACTAAGGTGACATAGATAGCCATAATAACTCTTCTGTTTGATGATAACTGCAAGCAATCACTAAGGTGACATAGATAGCCATCATAAATCTGCTGTTTGATGATAACTGCGTGCTTACTGTCAGCTCTGACAAAGATATGTTGGTCACCATGGACATGTTTCCTATAGCTTGTGATATGTTTGATTTGACCACAAACACTAAAAATGTGAGGTAATGTTTCAATACTCTTCCAGTGAACAATATCCTGATCCAGTCATCATAACAATTGTTTCCCATCCATTCACAGACGCCCTTATCTCGGTAGTACCTCTTACAGAACAAATAACATTGATGCTACACTACACTACAATACACTACACTACACTACACTACACTACACTACACTACACTACACTACGCACACATATGCTTGTGATGGTGTGATGAAATCACAACGTTCCCAGCACAGAAACATGCCCTCGGACAATTTCAGAACATAGATAACTAGACATCGACAATCCTTGTAACTTGTATTTTCTTCTATTGTCTTTCCCCAGGTGAATGATTGTTGATCGCATTCACACTTGCCGTTAAGCGTAGGGGTGGGAGCTTAAGCTGTCGTTTCAATGCCAGATGTGTCGCCGAGGTTGCATTTAGTCCATGTTTGTTCAATGTTATCTTGATGTTTTCTATCAACCGTTTTCTTAGTCTACCTTTGGCTATACGCCCAGATATTTTTGTATTATATGCTCTTATTGGTATTTGGTTTGGCTTCATTCTCATAAGGTGACCGAACCACTTTACTTGCTGTCTCTACATATGTTTGATACATGATATTATACAAACTCTTTTACTAAGTTCTTCATTTCTTATTTTATCTAGTTTGTTAACCATTGCAGATTTTCTCAGACACTTCATTTCACATGTGACGATTTTTCCTTGCTGCGAAGCTGTTAAAGACCATGTTTGACATTGGTAGCACAGTGTTGGTATAAAAAATTGTAGATATTATTTGTTTTTAAATTTCCATCTTGATCTTTGGATGAAGAAGTAATGGTGAAAGTTGGTGAGTCACTGTGTTTGCTTTCTGGCACCTTGTTTCTATTTCTCTGTCTAGTCTTCCATCTTCGGAAAAAATGCTGTAACTTGTACAATCTCTATAATCTTCCTTTTTAATCTTCAGTTCCCGTTCTCAATCACAGCACATAATTCCTAATTCACGAAATCGTACATGAAAGTCTTCATTACCTGGATTTACTTAGATGAAAGGCCTCATTACCTGGATTCACTTAGAGCTGATAGAGTGAAGGCATTATGTCTCTTCAATGCATAATCAGTGTGTATATATATATATATATATATAACATTTACCTACTGTACAAACTTATTTGATTGTATTCAAAATAATTCCAGTCAATTGAACTAGACCTAGTGTAGACATAATGTGAACATATCAGTGTATAGTAATATATGCATTATAAATATGTATTGTGTATATGTGTATTCCGGATCTCTGGCGGTGTGGTACAAGGCCAGTCTCTGAAGGCCAAGGTACCGAGTTCGATTCTAGAGACAGGCAATTGTGCATCCGGACCGTTCAGAAAGCAATGTCAAACTACTGAACGTATTTATATTGCCTAGAAAATCACTACAACCAAAAATGATGGGTTGATAGCCACGTCCTGAATAGGATATGCTACCAAAACAAGATATGGGTATACACAATACATTATGTATATGTATTATAAATGTATAGTAAGATCATCATCATCAGGTGCCATGCCGGCAGGCGTAGGCGGTCATGGTTTTCCACAGCTCTCTGTCCACAGTATTATGTATCAAGGTCGTTGTTGTTTCCATGCCCTGCCAGGTTGTCAAACTGTCTAATATTTTCTCCACGTTGTTACCCTCTGTCTCTGTTGCCTTCAATTTTGCCTGTTGTGGCTGTGTATGTTCTCCGAACCTGCCTGTCTCATGAAGTGGCCAAAAAAGTAAGATTGTCTCTTTCTTATATTGTTGATTAAGGTCCGTTTCGCATTTGACACATTCAACACTTCTACATTAGTTTTTCTGACAGTCTATGGTATTCTCAGCATTATTCTGTAGAACCACATCTCTGTTGCCTCTAATTTCAAACTTTTCAGTTTGTTTATTGTCCAAGACTCGCACCCATATGTTAGTATAGGGGTTATTAGCACTGCAGAACTCTCATTCTCACCTCTAATGACAAGGGCTCATCGGGCATCTACGAACTCACAAACCAAATTAGTTAATTACCAATTTTAATAATTATTATTATTTTCCATCGCATTTAATGTTGTGCATGCCATGCTCATATTCGCTTGCGAAGGAGGAACATCGTCATTAATTAGAACATATTAGAACAAGGTCATATTACACAATATATTTTTCATTTTCTGAATGATGTTTTTTCATGTCCTATTCTGCTTCTTATTTCTGTTGAACTTCTTCCATCTGCTGTAATCATTGTACCTAAATATTTGAATTGGTGGACCTGTTTTAATACTGTGTCATTCACTTTGATATTGCAAGGTGTGTTGTATTGTTTCTTTGAGATAACCATTACTTTTGTTTTCTTGATATTTAGGAAGAGGCATTTCTCTTTACTTTCTGTGACTACTACATTAATTAAATCTTGAATGTCTTCCTCACTTTTTGAAATCAGAACAGTGTCATCCGCATATCTCAAATTATTTATGTTATGTCCTCCCACTGATATTCCTATTGAGAAAGTAAGATATGTTGTGGAAATTGTATCTAAGGAAACGAGTAAGCAAAACACTGATTATGTATAGAAAGACAAAATGTTAACTATGACTAATTAAATGACTGCTTTTCGGTTCATTTCGATACCAGGTCAAAAAACGTTCCCTCATGGTGTCCAAATATACCACATAAACGTAATGTTTCCCATGCTATACTGATCATGCTTGCTCAAAAAGAACACATAAAAATGAATATATGGCGGCAATAACTTCATTGATGCATCTACACTCAATGGATAGTATGGATTAAGGAAGGTCAACATAACTATAGACTGATGAATATACAATAGGAACATGCCCATGTCAAGGACCTACCTCGTACTTCCTTTTTCAGAGTTTTAAGGAAATTTGCGCTTGTCTTAATTTTTTATGTAATCGTGGAACGCAATATTTTTGTGGCGTCACTCTGCCGGTTCATTTCTTTCTGTTAGTTCAATGGTTGTCGTATCGATGCTTAACTTTCCTTCGACAGATAATGGTGAAATATGCAGAGGTATAGCGTTTAGGAAGGAGGTTTAATGTTTTAGGGTTAGAATTAGTTGTAACAGTACGCCTAACCCCCAACCTAGTACACTCTAGTAGTATACCTTCTCTTCCGATGCGCACAAGTGCCATTAAATCCTGATACGGATACCATTAATATCCAAACGTATAAAGTTTAGGAGGGGGATTGGGTGGTAGGGTTAGACTTAGTTATAATATTCCGCCTAACACCCAACTATCCCCTTCATAAACTATTTGCAGATTCATTGCAAATTCGTTATGGTGTGTAGTTTTCGCGCGGTTTATGAAATTACGTCACTTGCCAGTGTAGCCAAAAATAACAGAAATAGATGATGATGTTGTTCCTCCTTCGCAAGCGAATATGAGCATGGCATTAAAAAACAATAAATGCGATGAATAAATAATAATAATAAATTGATAATTGTCTAATTTGGTTTGTGTGTTCGTAGAATGTAGATAATGCTAGCGGAGGATCAATTATGCCACGATTTAGTGCCACAAGTGTGCATCGAAGAGAAGGGATAATGCTAGCGGAGGATCAATTATGCCACGATTTAGTGCCACAAGTGTGCATCGAAGAGAAGGGATAATGCTAGCGGAGGATCAATTATGCCACGATTTAGTGCTACACGTCGCCCGTGTGTTGCCGTGGCCCGAAAGGGGAGCAAAGAATAGCAACACTGTTTACCTTCCATGCATGTCGTAATAAGCTACTAAGGAGGTTATGGGATGAATTTAGCTGTCCCCATATAGGGCCAGTGGCCCAAAGCCATGCTGAAGTCGGATGTGTCAGGCCGAAAGGCGCAGATATCGCAGCAATTATGTAAACCATGACACAGCGCATTCTGTTCTCCTGACTAAATCCTGATAATCTGCAGGAGTTTGAGAACGAACGCAGAAGAAGAAGAAGTTCACATTCCGCTTGCTATTACCATGTTATGGGCTTAAATAATACGATAGAGTTAAAATCAAACTTTTTAACTCAATAGTGAATGTTTATTGCGTTGTATGGTTCTGAGAGTTGGACACTCACTGCAGATAGGGAGAGACGATTCACCATCATCATCAAACCAATAACCCTTCAGGGTCGTATGGGGGTGTCACTCTGGAAGCATCAACGCAAAAATTTCGCCGTGTCTCTCTTTTATCAGTTCTTTGTTTCTTCTTCTTCTTCAGCGTTCATTCTCAAACTCCCGCTGGAATTCTCTTGTAACAGGACAATGGTCCTACAAGATTTCCAGTTGAATATAGTCCAGAGAATGGAAATGCGTTGTGTTGCCGGTTTATTTGCGCCAATGGCCCAACACATCCGTCTTCGGCGGTAGTTCTTTGTTTGAGCGCGGAGAATCTTAATCATGTCGTCTTTAATATTGAAAATTATTAGATAATAATAGAAAGACTATTACAAGACTTCGAATATAATTATTACTCTGTAACTCGATCGGGTTTTCCCTGTGAAAATCGGGAAAATCCGCTAGTTAAAACCCCTTTCATTTCAATTTCGATACCGCAGCATCTCTAGCACTAAACAAATGTCTTGATCCCTAAATTCGTAGCGTATCCTATTCAGTGCGCAGCAATCAACCCAGCATTATTTTTTGGCTGTAGTGATTTTCTAGGCAATATAGTTTGCCATTGCTTTCAGAATGGTCCGGATGCACAATTGCCCTGTTTCGGGGATATAACTCGGTACGTTGGCCGTCACAGACCCGCTCTCCATCACTTTCATTCTCAAACTCCTGCAGATTGGCAGGATGTAGCAACTTATGAATCTTAAACATATACTACATACAATCTCCTTCATAAGGCAATGTCAACATATACACAATGATATATGTATACTTCTTCTTCTGCGTTTTTTCTCAAACTCCTGCAGATTAGCAGGATTTAGTCAGGAGAACGGAATGCGTTGTGTCATGGTTTACAGCATTGCTGCGATATGTGCGCCGTTCGGCCTGACACATCCGACTTCAGCATGGCTTTGGGTCACTGACCCTATATGGGATGGGACAGCCAACTCCATCCCATAACCTCCTTAGTCGCCTCTTACAACATGCATGGAAGGTAAACAGTGTTGCTATTCTTTACTCCCCTTTCGGGCCCCGGCAACACACGGGCGATATGTGTATACTATATATATATATATATTTACCGATAACGTTGATACACATTGAATAACTAAATTACCTGATAAATACGACATGGGTAAGCATGTGATAAACAAACCTTCGTAGGTAAACAAACCCAGGAACTTGTTGCAGGTGTACTACTCATTAACCTTGTATCATAATGTTTATTAATGTTTTAACAACAACGGCACTAGTCTGCTGGTTTTACAGATCAAATTGCGATGTGTCTAATTACCAAAATTCCAGAAAAGATGCGACAACCAGGCATTGACTGTAGTAAGACACATACCAAAGTAATTGTAATTAATGTAAGTTGTATACCATGGACAAAAAGCATTGTTCTCTGGACTACATCCTGCCAATCTGCAGAATGAGTACTAACGCAAAAGAGTTACTAATAAAAAGATGCCCAAATAAAACCAATTATAATGACATGAATAGAACGAGAACGACTAACGTTTCGATCTATAATCTTCGCCATAACATGTAATAATAAGAACACACATAATAATACAGAAAAAATATCAATTTAAGAAATCTTTAAAAAAAAATACAACAGTGTGTCGGCCTGGCGATGGACGGGAGAAAAATGACGTATCGTGCACTATGTGTCCAATCATGGCCGTCTCCATTAAAGACCTTCCAACAGATTTAATTGCCTTTTTTCGTAATGTCGTTTTTTATTAGTGTCCTGATTTCGGTTCGTTACTATTTATATAATTGTAGTCGCCTTGGCTATTTTGGCGTGCGACTCCAAGTATATAAATAGTGACCAATAAGGAACACAGGAATAATCAAGAAAAGGAACGAATGAATGCATAATTAATTATGTTGAAAGGTTTTCTAAGTAAGGTCGAAAGTCACGGTCCAAAAACACTTGAGAAATTAGGCTTGAGCAACATCAATAAATTCCAAACTATAAAGAAGTGTAAGAAGACTAGGGCAATAAACCAGGATAATATTTAACCACAGAGACAATATAATAGGGAACACTATCTCCAAATAGATGCAAGATTGAGTTAACGGGCGTGCAATCGACCAACATAGCCTTGCGCAGCCTTCAAATGCAACAATATATGAATATCAATGTCCTGTAGAGAATATGTTTCATGAACATAGTCTTGCGCATGAGGGTGTAGATAGAGGGAGTTACAGCAGCACTTAATTGGTCGATAACTGATAAATCAACACGCTCGTTAATACTCACAGACTGCCAAAGCATGCTGCGCAAGATAGAAAAGTACATGCTGATAAAAGAATGGTGGAACTTATTGAACAACTCAATTGTCCAGAGCATTACATGGATATACTGCCCTGGTCATGCTGGGGTCAGAGGAAACGAGAGATCCGACTTATTGGCAGGCAATGCGGCGAAACACGTATTAGTTTATAAAGCATATATAAATAGCACACTGTTGACAATTTTAACTATCCAACGTCACGGATTTCCGTGTAACACCTATGAAATTAATGGCTGCCGTGACGTCACATCCCGACAATCACTGAGTTCAACTCTAGACACAGACGAACTTATGCATAATCTGTTTGTTTTCCAATTTACATACTTGTAAAATTTTAGAATGATTTGCACTGAGCGCAATATTATTTCTAATCCTAACCGTACTCTAAGTACTTAACCTTATCTTGTCATATCACACAACAAAGGTTAGGTAATACCTCGAAACTAGAACAACGGTCACAGTGAAGAACTATACTTTAATTGCACCTATATATTTTTTCGATGATTTCACAAACTATTCACATCCGCAATAGTGTACAAGTGACGTTAGTAAATTTATACAACATAAATTATTCACAGTCGCGATAGTGTACAAGTGACGTTAGTAAATTTATACAACATAAACTATTCACAGTCGCGATAGTGTACAAGTGACGTTAGTATATTTATACATCATATATAGCTTTCATGCTCGGCAACACACTATTCCGTCTCAATAGTGTACAGGTGAGACGTCAGTATATTTATACAAAAACATGACATCCTGTATCGATATTAATTAAACACATCGCAGGTGAGCAGCAGTTTCTCTCGACACAAATCTGACACTAGCCACACAATAAGTCTACAACCCTCGTAAACTTGACTGCTTGCAACACTTTACATTTGCTCTGACTGCGCCGATAAACTCCAAAAAATAAAAGAAACATGTATACAGCAGAGAAGGAATCAATTATTTGCCCTGATCCACCAGGCCGAGCTCCCAGCATCAGCCAATCAATGATCAATTTCTGCCCTCCGGAACAATATCACGAGATAGTCAAGTTGAACGTCTTCAAACACAAAGAAATCAATGACACATCTCGCGTAATCACAGATTTGTCCAACAACATGCCAGATAACACACAATCCTTGAGTGAAATCCGTTCAATCTCATTACAGACAGTGAATCAAGGACAATATAGTATCCTGTCCAAGTAGTGTCCCGGAGTAGTGCAACATTGTTTTGGGACTTTTTGATTAATAGCAATATTGACTAAAGGCGATACACATTAATTACATTATCTTAGGACAGATTTCAAACAGAGGGAGATAATTACACAACATGCACAATCTATATATGTTTCCCCGAATCGTTGTCTTATATTAATTATTACGTCATAAAACGTCTTAATATTTATTTTCAGTGTCTTAATTGTTCATATTAAAAAATCTACAATTCTTCGAGTTCACAAATCTACATTTACTCTAATATAATCATGTCTTCCTCTGGAGCATCGTTATAACTCTCCGAACCCTGAATTCCGTCCTGAATTTATAGCGACTCCATTTTCCGTTAAATCATTGTCCCCAATTTCTCATGTCCAGTAATACAGCTCTCTTTAAATGAGTAGTTCTTGTCGATGTAGCTTGCTCGTAGTGCTTTGGCTGTCAAGAATTTCTCTCAATGAATTCATCAATTCATGCAGGATTGCTTCACCATGTTTACAGGATGATTTCTCTCAAAGAATTCATCAATTCATGCAGGATTACTTCACCATGTTTACAGGATGATTTCTCTCCATTATATTTCAACGTAGTCATTGATTTATATTTCTATACACAAATAGTTCTTGAATCGCTTGTTAATTGTAATATCAGAAATCTGGAGACAGTCATTCCTGCGAGAATCATTATTTGATATATTCTTCTCTCTGCGAGTAAATTCTTCATGTCTTTACCGCTGTGAATACTTCTGAATCACATATGCGTAGACATCTTTGGCCATACCCTTTACGGGTTTCAAGGGAGATACAATGTTCTTGTTCTCACTTTTCTAGCAGCTTCAGATAATGTTATTTGGTGTTCGTGTACTGAAATGAAATGTGTGAGACGTATGATTGGAGTTAGCTTGAGAGACAAAATCAGGAATGAAGCACTAAGGAAACAATTAGGGATCAAACCAACAATAGAATACATACAGAAACAACAAGTTAAATGGTACGGCCACATAACCAGACAGAAAGAGCAAAGTATTATCCAAAAAACACTTAACAAACGATACGAAAACAGGAGACCTATTGGACGCCCTCGTAAAAGGTGGATAGATAGTGTATTAGAGACACTCGGAAATATAACAGCAGAGGAGGCAAATAGAAGGGCAAAAGTCCGTACACTCACTCTCCCCTCAACACCGAAAGGTACATGAGGACAGAAAGAAGAAGAAGAAGTGTAATGTCTCTTTGATGTTGTCGATCCAGCGTACTCTAGGTCTACCCTTGGCTCTTAAATGCATTCACTTATGGTAAAGTCGAGGGTATAAGGAAGGTCATATGAATATCAATATGGACTGCCAGTAAAAATAATGTGGAGGTTTTGAAAGAGTCTTTATTGTTTTGCCACATTATGAGAAAGGAGGTTTGGAGAACATACGATCTTGAACGTGAATATGAATATTAAAGTTCAATTCATATCTCTTGTTTTGGTGGTGCACTCTGTTAGACTGTAACTGTCCATCTTGGGATGTTACTTTCCCACTTGTATCTCTGCCTACCTCTTTCTCGCTTTCCTTCGACTTACCCTCAACCATGAGAACATTAGACAAAGAATCTGTACCGCCCAAATCTTGGAGTATATTAAGAGCCAACAGATCAAATGGTTTGCACACATCAGCAGACTACCACCAGACAGCATACCACAGCAAGCTATGCTACACAGATACAGTGAAAGCAGACTTAGAGGCCGACCTCGAAAACGATGGCCCACCGAAATAACAGACGATAAATCATACAATATGCTCACAATATCCTACGCGCAGACACCAACAGAATACATCACCAATCTCTTGAATGGATACCTACAGGCAAATGAGCAAGGGGTAGACCAAAAGAAACACTCAGAAGAACAATACTTAGAGAAAGTAAAACAAACAATATTCATACTATTCAAGAACTGCACAGAATAGCTTTGAACAAATAGAATTGGAGAGATCTGACCTCTGCGCTAACTTCAGCGCGAAAGTAAAATGAATGAATGAATGAATACTCAAGACACACGATGGTCATCTCAAGAGAACTCTTCTACCACCGACGCTGAACGGCAATAAAGGGTTTAGCGAATAGGTAGATAGACTTTCTTATAACTGCTTGAGAACACCAAGCTTTTTTTCGGTATCAAGAATATAATTTATGAAACACGTTCATTCTAATCTTTACTGCCCTTACTGGTGATTGGTGATGGTGGTTTTCTGTCAATGCAGACAAGATACATGTAACGCGTGCACATTTGTGACAAGTAGAGGAAATGTAGACTGACAAGGTACCGCTCTGTTTAATTGTCATGTGCAATCCTTGGTCAATAAACACCGCAACTTCATCCATAGCAATCATGTATTGTTGATATTTAGAAAAATCCATGACATCATTAAATTCAAGTGCATGTTTAATAACCCTTGTATATTCCAGCCTGAAGTGGTGTTGGTCTTCTTAGAGACAATTCATATAGCTGAAGGAAACCATTCAACTAATCTTCTTAGAAACAATTCATATCGCTGAAGTAAACGATTCAACTCTTGTTATAATGCTGTGAATTCTTCTTTGAGGTATGTATAATTGTGGAGCCGTTGCAAGGCCAATTGCGTGAACATCAGCCTTGCTCACAACCAAGTCTCAAGAACCAAGTCTCAAGAGAACCCCAAGTCTCAAGAACCAAGTCTCAAGAACTAGGTTTCGAGAAGAGTCTTTAATCTTCTTCAGTAATCAATTCACATATATTTTTCAGCTGAAGAAAAAATGGTTGTCGATCTGATCAACATTTGTACTTCTTAGCACATCTCTTGTCCGTCTTTTGACTAGGGTTCTAGTGTACTTTGCTCCACAATTTCGGAGCATTCAGATATCCAACTTCTGCTCATTACAGAAAACCGTTATTCTTGTCCTTTTGAATCCTTCATGATTTCTCTCTTGTTTTCGGCGGAACACTTCTTTCTTTTAGCACTCATCAAGTCTGTATCGATACGTCTCTGGCATGTCTACGAACATGTAATCTCTGTTTTATTTTGAACACTGTTAATAAGTCATAATAGGGATGTTGATATGAGAGATCCTCTACATAAGAAGTCTAAAAACAATTCGATATCCGCCGATTTTCAATCAATATAAGCAGTTTTCCATTTAATCCAAGAAGCTTTCCATTCAATATCAGCAGTTTTCCATTCAATCCAAGCAGCTTCCCATTCAATATCAACAGTTTTCCATTCAATATCAGCAGTTTTCCAATCAATCCCAGCAGCTTTCCATTCAATATCAGCAGTTTTCCATTCAATCCAATCAGCTTTCCATTCAATATCCGAAGTTTTCCATTCAATCCCAGCAGCTTTCCATTCAATAAGTAGTTTTCCATTCAATATCAGCAGTTTTCCATTCAATCCCAGCATTCCATTCAATATCAGTAGTTTTCCATTCAATCCCAGCAGCTTTCCATTCAATATCAGCAGCTTTCCATTCAATATCAGCAGTTTTCCATTCAATCCCAGCAGCTTTCCATTCAATATCAGCAGTTTCCATTCAATCCCAGCAGTTTTCCATTCAATATCAGCAGTTTTCCATTTGATATTAGCTGCTTTTAAGAGACAACGAATTCAAGAATTAATGATACAATTATTCTTCATTTAGATTTACCTATAGGTTTATTGCTATCGGATTTGTATACATTCATTATTGTTGGAATTTATATACTCATTACTGTTGAAAATTATATACTTATTACTATTTAAATTTATATATTCATTACTGTTAGAATTTTATTTACAGTTGAGGGAACTGTTGGATATTCATGTTCACTATGGCTGATATATTTCTATGACAATGCAGCCGTTTGTTAGAGCGTCACCAAAATGACGTAATACTGTTGGCACGGGACAAGACCATCGCTTATGAAGACCTTCCAATATAAATAATTAGGACCACATAAACTCTTTACGTCTTTCAATTATTGTTGGACTTTCAGTTGATTACTATTTACTTGGAATCGCATGCGAAAAATAGCCAAGATGACTCCAAGGCGATTCAATAGTGACCAACCGAAATTTAAAAAAAATAATTAAAAACGTAACGAATGGGGTCCTAATTAATTCTGTTGGAAGGTATTCTATATTTTGTCGACAATTCTTAGTGCACATAAAACTACCCTATCTTAAGTGTGTAACAAATGAATGCGAGTCTTGGACAGTAAAAAAACAGGAAAGTGGGAAATTAGAGGCAGTAGGTATGTGGTTATACAGAAGAATGCTGCGAATACCATGAGCTGCCAGGAGAACCAATGTGGAGCTGTTGAAAAAGGCGAGATGGAGCTTAATCAATAATATAAGAGAAAGACAATCTTTATTTTTTTAACCACTTCATGAGACAAGAAGGTTTGGAGAACATAGTCACAACAGGCAAGATTGAAGGGATTGAAGTTAACAGAGACAGAGGGCGACAACGTGAGAAAATATTAGTTTGACTACCTGACACGCCAGGGAAACAACAACGACCTTGATACAAAATACTGGAGATAGAGAGCTGTGGAGAACCATGATCGCCTACGCCAGCCAGCATGGCACCTGATGATGATCTTAAGTGTTGAGATTTGGTGCAGGTTTTAAATATATTTTCAACCCACTGTTATAATTTCTACTGAATATAATATATATATTCATCCATGGTTGTCTATATGGTCACTATACACTCACTAACATTGATTGTGACACCACGTCATATGAATTGTGAATCTATGTGACAATAGTATACAGCGACTTTATAGACACACTGTGTGCGCGCGCGCACTGTGATAACAGGGTTCGAAATCACCTGTAAAGCACTTGAACAGTCAAACAGCTATTGACGTTTCTGAACGTAAATATTGCACAGAAAAATTACCACAGTAAACAATGTTGAGTTCACAGTTATGTCTTGGATATGAAATCAATGTCTATATAGGAAACTGGGTAAATGTGTTTGTGGGGGAAAAGTGTAATCCGTGGTATTTGTTAGAAACGGAAGCTATGGGCATATCTTGAAACGGTAATCATGAAAATAACATGATAAGAAACGATTGATAGTTACACGAAATAAATCGATAAATCATGATAACAAATCATGATAAATCATGATAACACACGATTGATAGTTACACGAAATAAATCGATAAATCATGATAACAAATCATGATAAATCATGATAACAAACGATTGATAGTTACACGAAATAAATCGATAAATCATGATAACAAATCATGATAACAAATCAAGATAACAAATCATGATAAATCATGATAACAAACGATTGATAGTTACACGAAATAAATCGATAAATCATGATAACAAATCATGATAAATCATGATAACAAATCATGATAACAAATCATGATAAATCATGATAAATCATGATAACAAATCATGATAAATCATGATAACAAATCATGATAACAAATCATGATAAATCATGATAACAAATCATGATAAATCATGATAACAAATCATGATAAATCATGATAACAAATCATGATAACAAATCATGATAAATCATGATAACAAATCATGATAACAAATCATGATAAATCATGATAACAAATCATGATAACAAATCATGATAACAAATCATGATAAATCATGATAACAAATCATGATAAATCATGATAACAAATCATGATAAATCATGATAACAAATCATGATAAATCATGATAACAAACGATTGATAGTTACACGAAATAAATTGATAAATCATGATAACAAACGATTGATAGTTACACGAAATAAATCGATAAATCATGATAACAAACGATTGATAGTTATATATCAAGTGACATATTCTTTCCAGAACGTTGTCTTCGTCGTGGATACTCTGAACGCCTCTCTGTTCCGGGCATACAGACCTGCATTGGCCAGAGACATGTGCATACATTCTTTGACGTTCTTGATCCATCGTTTTCTTGGTCTTCCTCTTCTTCTCTTGCCTGGCACTCTGCCTTCTAGAATCAGCCTTTCGATGCCATCATGTCGCTTTAAGTGTCGAAAATACTGAACTTCATTTCTTATGATGGTATTTAGAAGCCCCCTTCATTTTGTTTCAGTAATTTAAAAACTTCAATGTTCTTTTTCTCTGTCCATGATATTCGTAGGATCTTTCTTTAGCATTTCATTTCAAATGAATTTATTCTTTTGGATATTGTTTTGCTTAAAGTCCAAGTCTCACATCCATATGTTGTCACTGGGAAAACACATGATCTTAAAAGTTTTACTTTAGTGTCGTTATTACTACTTTGCCATAGCTTTCTCATTTGTGTTAATTTTAGTACTGCAATGCGAGTCTTCTTCTAATCTCGACTGAACAATCTCCGGAACTGTTTATATTTGCTCCAAAATATTCGAATTTGTTTACACATTCTAGCTCTATATTGTCTATGTTGATTATTAGTTTGATCAGTGTTTTGCCTGTTGTCATAATTTTCTGTGGGTTTACATATAGATTTAGGATCTCGCTGTATTTCTTTGTTGTTGTGATTAGCTGTTTCTGTCCTATTGATAGTTACGAGATAAACGATACAACTAAACGTCATGATAAGATCAGACATTATATGCATCCCAAGACGTGTAATACAATTAATACACGCAGCAAAGACATCATCTTAGATGGTGTGAAACATGCAAGAACATTCTAGACAGAAAAACGATTACAGCAAGCTCGAATTCGGGCATGTACTGGTCAATTTGTGACAATAAACAAGCTAAATAAACGTCAATAAAATATATCACAGTGATCCTCACGTTCATTTCACCTAACTAAAAGATGGCATACATAAAGCACTTACATAAAACGTGTCATACGCAAAGCACTTACATAAAAGGTGTTATACGTAAAGCACTTACATAAAACGTGTTATACGCAAAGCACTTACATAAAAGGTGTTATACGTAAAGCACTTACATAAAACGTGTCATACGTAAAGCACTTACATAAAAGGTGTTATACGTAAAGCACTTACATAAAAGGTGTTATACGTAAAGCACTTACATAAAAGGTGTTATACGTAAAGCACTTACATAAAAGGTGTTATACATAAAGCACTTACATAAAACGTGTCATACGCAAAGCACTTACATAAAAGGTGTTATACGTAAAGCACTTACATAAAACGTGTCATACGTAAAGCACTTACATAAAAGGTGTCATACGTAAAGCACTTACATAAAAGGTGTCATACGTAAAGCACTTACATAAAAGGTGTCATACGTAAAGCACTTACATAAAAGGTGTCATACGCAAAGCACTTACATAAAAGGTGTTATACGTAACGCACTTACATAAAAGGTGTCATACGTAAAGCACTTACATAAAAGGTGTCATATGTAAAGCACTTACATAAAAGCTCAGGAAAGCTCATAAAGCTTTAAAAATTATGCTCCAACTCACAACGTCACGGGTACGAAATTCCAACTGAGAAGAACAGCGAATCATTACCATTTGGTGAATATTAATCGGTAGTAATTTAATTTTGAGTATGTCCGCTTGTATTCTTCTTCTTCATCGGTCTTCAATCAATCATCAGGTTACCGTACCATTAGCTTCAATCAATCATCAGGTTACCGTACCATTAGCTTCAATCAATCATCAGGTTACCGTACCATTAGCTTCAATCAGGTATGAGGTTACAGTGCCAATATCTTCAGTCATCAGGCTACAGTGCAAATAGCTTCAATCAGTTATGTGGTTACAGTGTCAATATCTTCAGTCATAAGGCTACAGTGAAAAGAGCTTCAATCAGTAATCAGGTTACAGTGCCAATATCTTCAGTCATCAGGCTACAGTGCAAATAGCTTCAATCAATCAGGTTACAGTGTCAATTGCTTTAACCAGTCATCAGGTTACAGCGCCAATAGCTTCAATCATTATATCAGGTTACAGTACCAATAGCTTCAATCATTATATCAGGTTACAGTACCAATAGCTTCAATCATTATATCAGGTTACAGTACCAATAGCTTCAATCAGTATATCAGGTTACAGTGTCAATTGCTTTAACCAGTCATCAGGTTACAGCGCCAATAGCTTCAATCATTATATCAGGTTACAGCGCCAATAGCTTCAATCATTATATCAAGTTACAGTGTCTATTGCTTTAACCAGTCATCAGGTTACAGCGCCAATAGCTTCAATCATTATATCAGGTTACAGCGACAATAGCTTCAATCATTATATCAGGTTACAGTACCAATAGCTTCAATCAGTATATCAGGTTACAGCGCCAATAGCTTCAATCATTATATTAGGTTACAGTGTCAATTGCTTTAACCAGTCATCAGGTTACAGCGCCAATAGCTTCAATCATTATATCAGGTAAAAGTACCAATAGCTTCAATCATTATATCAGGTTACAGTACCAATAGCTTCAATCATTATATCAGGTTACAGTACCAATAGCTTCAATCAGTATATCAGGTTACAGTGTCAATAGCTTCAATCAGTATATCCGGTTACAGTACTAATAGCTTCAATCAGTATATCCGGTTACAGTACTAATAGCTTCAGTAATTCGCTTGAGATCATACATGGAACCCCCTCAGCTTTGGAAGGAGTGCCGTCAGAGTATACCATACTTTCTTCTTCATGTCTTGGTAGTTGGCACGCACAAAGAATGTGTTTTGCAGTCTCTGTGCTCATTCCACAGTTGTAACGATTTGTCCAACCAATGTTGAGCTTTCTGTACATGTGACTTCTAAGTATGTTGTTGCTAGTTCGTATTACTAAGTATGTTGTTGCTAGTTCGTATTACTAAGTATGTTGTTGCTAGTTCGTATTATGTAGATGGTGGTTTTGTGATCATTGGCTTCTCATGTTTACTTTGTTTGTCACTAATCGATCTCAGATATTGCGAGCAACTGGCTCTTACTTCCTATATGCAAAGGGGTTGTTTCTCGGGGCTTTATACCCAGGAGATTTCAGCTTTCAGCTTAATATTCCTATTTAAGAATCCTTCTACTCGGTGGAGGTATATGCTGTGAGACAAAATGGTATTTTGCCTGGGCCACCCACTGTGCATCTTTTCTCCGACGAGGCTCTTCGCAGCCGGCGGAACTATTCCTGATATAGAATGATCATTCCAATACCACCTTCTGTGTCCTTACGTCCCAGGCCAAATTTTTTCTGTATGAGACGTGTTAGGAAGACGTACTTCATTTATCATCAAAATAAGTAGGTAGATTACGCCTACTTCGGACGAGGAGCTTCGCAGTCGGCGAACACATCTCATGTAAGAAAAACATCATTCTTATTTGTGTTCGTGTGTAAGGGAACCAAACGGCAATAGTGGAGTTAGACTAAGTTTGCTATGTCCTCACGGACTAAGACCTCGTCCCCGTCTATTTTTCTACAGCGTTCAGAGTCCGAGTTTCAATACAGCTTCGGTCAGAAAGTAAAAACAATATGTGCTTCCGGACATTTGTTCGATACTTTTTATTTATGGAATTGGGGAACTGCATTCAAAGCTTTTTTCATAACATGAAGGAATGTTTTAACTTGGCGTATACAGTAAGAGAATATTTCAAATATCATAAGAAAACGAAGATGGAAATACCTTGGTCACGTTTTACGACTAGATGTAAACAGAATAACCCAACACGCCCTTATGTGGTCACCTGAGGGTAAAAGAAAAAGAGGAAGTCCTAAAACAATTCTTAAAAATACCATTTTTAAAGAAGGGGAATTAATAGGCTGTAAGACCATCCAGGAACTAAAGCTGCAGGCAGTGAACCGCATCATATGGAGAACCAAAACCTCTGCCCTATGTGTCGCTTGCGCGCACGAAAGGAACAAACTAATACAATACCTGAGTCGAGACTCCTACTTTGAATGGGATCAATTGTGGTGGGACATGTGGACTGTTTCTGGTTCTGGAGCACCAACAACACTTCCGCCGAGCGGTCTCGTGCTGGAGAATTATAAGTTCGTTGTCACTCTTTACAATCGTCTATCGTCTTAACTATTTAACTATCGTCTTTACATAACGATGCCCTTTGGCGTGTGTTGCCTTCTCCAGATTAAATGTGTACTCTAAGCATCTCCCATATCCTAAAATCATCTGTTGTTCGTCCATCACAAGCGATGATGGTCATTTGTTCGTCCATCACAATCGATGATGGTCATTTGTTCGTCTATCACAATCGATGATGGTCATTTGTTCGTCCATAACAAGCGATGATGATCATTTGTTACATCCACTTTTGAAATTAACTTAGAAATATGTCCATGCCTATGAGTTCGTAGAAGGCTAAATAAGCCCAATTCGAGCCGCAAATGTCCTTGGACAATTCAGGCATGGAATGACCACTGTATGTAAAACTAGAAGAGGACGATATATTAGAAACAAGAGGACTATATACTGACACGGCAAGATAAACACAAGATGGAAAGTGAGGGAACACAGACACATAATATATGAGATAAGAAGGAGAGAGGGAAGTACACAGAATATTGGAGATATGAAGGAAAGAGGGAGATAAAAAGGATAAAATATATAACACAAAAAGAAACAATAGTATATGTGGAAATGGAAAGTACGGATTGGCAAAATGGACCAAATAAGCATTTAGAACAGGACTATTCAACTATATTTACTCGGGGGCCAAAGTGTAGAAAATGGGGATCATCACGGGCCAGATTATAAAAAAACACATTCAATGATTTTATACATTTTGGTTTTTTTTATAACTTTATTTCACTGTTTCGGCAATGATCCGCGGGCCACTTACTAGGCCTCCGCAGGCCGGATTTGGCCCGCGGGCTGTCAATTGAATAGCTCTGATTTAGAATATCAAGGGGAGAAGAGACAGAGGAAGACAAAGAGAAAAATTACTGAATGAGTTGTCACTGTTTCACAAAAAGAAGCTACAAACTGAACTTATTAATAATACAAGAGATAGAGAGTTGTGGCGAAGAATTATCGCCTGAGTCAATCGGCATGGCACTTGATTGATCTTAAACTCAAATTCCTACTGAATCTTTTAAAACTATATCCTACGGCTCTTTTAGATTGCCAACACGAAATTGGTTCCATATTTTTAAGATTTCCTCCACAGAACGATGATGTGTCGCCATTTAATTTGCGCCAAATACCCGACATATCCAACTTTGGCAGTGATATGTATATTTTCTTAGTCTTACGATATTCTAACAACATAATATCAGAAGATCGTAGTAATTGAATTACCAGAACCGCGGCAGCCAATATGATCTGATGGTTACAAGCTCTGATATAACCAAATTCGACTAATTTCATCGATTGAAAGGGGCGTATCTCACCATAAGAGATACATTTTGCTTAACCTAATCAACGGTGGTAGACCGTTGTATATCGTTATATCGTTAAAAGGTAAGATACGCGCAATAATCACAAACAATTAAAAAGTAAAGATACGTGTAATAATCACTTACAATTGAAAAGTAAAGATACGTACAATAATCACTTACAATTGAAAAGTAAAGATACGTACAATAATCACTTACAATTGAAAAGTAAAGATACGTACAATAATCACTTACAATTGAAAAGTAAAGATATACGAATTATCACTCACACAAATTGTCAAATGTTAGAGGAATATGTTTATGTGAACAATATGATGACAGACATGTTTCTGAACTTGTGTTTCCATTTTAATTGTTGACAATGTTCCCTGTTGCTAACACTAATTGATCTTCAGCATTTAAACATCCAAGATTCAAACTGTTACCTTCTCGTGCAGCTATTACATGGACCTTGACGGTACAATGTTCCTCCCTCGCAATTGCCAGAGTCGAGGAAAACTGACAATATCAGCAAAAATACTCAACACAATACTCCAATATTACTGTTCACACCGACATGTCTACTCAGCCATACATTCCAGTTACACTGTTCACACCGACATGTCTACTAGAAATACATTCCAGTTACACTGTTCACACCGACATGTCTACTCAGCCATACATTCCAGTTACACTGTTCACACCGACATGTCTACTCATCCATACACCCCAGTTACACTGTTCACACCGACATGTCTACTCATCCATACACCCCAGTTACAGTGTTCACACCGACATGTCTACTCATCCATACACCCCAGTTACACTGTTCACACCGACATGTCTACTCATCCATACACCCCAGTTACACTGTTCACACCGACATGTCTACTCATCCATACATTCTAGTTACACTGTTCACGCCGACTTGTCCTTCCGAACAGTTACATTGTTGTTACAAATGTTACAATCAAAGATTAGGACCGTGAGTAAATACAATATTATAGTGATTAGAACATTCACGCTCAAACATGATATTTATCACATTCACAAGTAGGGTGTGATATCGGCAAGCATAAGTACAGATATGATACCAATAGTAAGACATCTGATAACATCCTTGCTGTTACGAATGTCTTCTTGTATTACACAGACCTGGCGTGTTTGTCGGATATGTTCTGTCATCTTAGTTATCAAGCTGTCTAACTCAAACAATACACTTGCCAAACTCAAACACTGATCATTATCATCAGGTGCCATGCCGGGTGGCGTAGGCGGTCATGGCTCTCCACAGCTCTCTGTCCACAGTATTATGTATCAAAGTCGTTGTTGTTTCTTTGCCGTGCCAGGTTGTCAAACTGTCTAATATTTTCTCACGTTGTCCCCCTCTGTCTCTGGTGCCTTCAATCTTGCCTGTTGTGATTATGTTCTCTAAACCTGCCTGTCTCATGAAGTGGCCAAATAAAGAAGATTGTCTTTTTCTTATATTGTTGATTAAGGTCCGTTTCGCATTTAACTCTTTAAACACCTCTACATTTGTTTTTCTGGCAGTCCATGGTATTCTCAGCATTCTTCTGTAGAACCACATCTCTGTTGCCTCCAATTTCTCTGTCAGTCCATGGTATTCTCAGCATTCTTCTGTAGAACCACATCTCTGTTGCCTCCAATCTCCCACCTTCCAGTTTGTTTATTGTCCAAGACTCGCACCCATATGTTAAACACTTAAGCACTCAAACACTACACTTGTCAAACTTAAACATTACAAGAGAAAAAACCATTATTAGTTTTATCGATGACCAACAACTTAAACACGTGAAAGAATTCACTTATCTTGAATGCATCATATCATAGAATGGGGGAAACACCAAAGAAATCCAACATAGATGCAACATACAATATCAGATCTTAGGACAGAGATCTCCTATTTTCAAAAACAAACAAGTAAATATGAACACCAACATTGCACTATATAAAACGAGCATCATACCATCACTATGCTACCAATGTCAAACGTGGACACTAAAAACAAACGACTAGAAAAAAAAAATTTGTTACAACAAAAATGACTTGTCTACGTAGAATTATCGGAGTAAAAATAAGAGATAGAATCATAAATTAAAACATCAGAAGATTAACAAACACAATGCGATAAATACTATATTTAGTAATACTGTTACTGTTGCTGTTATAGCCTATACTAACTATCAAATAGAACAACCAATGTCACAAATAAATAACAATACACAAACCCAATGCCAATCCTGGATTACATCAGAAGACAATAGCTTTAAGCGGTTTTCACTTGCTTCCAGACTACCATCAGATAGTGTCTATCAAAAAGTATTACAATACATACACGACGGATACAATGCCAGGGGCAGTCCATGCAAAAGGTGGACTACAGAAAAAAAAGAATCAACGAAAAGAAGTATATATCTTCTTCTTCTTCTGCGTTCAATCTCAAACTTCCATTGGATTTCTCTTGTAAGAGGGACCATGGTCCTACTAGACTTTCAGCAGGATGTAGTCCAGAGAATGGAAATGCGTTGTGTCTCCAGTTTATTTGCACCAATAGCCCGAGATACCCGTCTTTGGCGGGTATATATATATATAAAGCACACAAAAAGACTAGTATCTACAGGGAACTCTTCTACCTCTCACGCAGTGAGGCATAAAATGGTATAACGCGAAAAGAAAGACACGAAAGACAGAAGAAAATTAAAAATGCGAACCTTAAACATCCTTCATGTTCGCATTATTTATGCCCTCGTGTGACGCATGGCGGGGATATTAGAGCGTTGATCTCACATCTGTGAGTCCAAGGTTTAACTTCCAATAACGACATATCTTTCTGCAGGATAATCTTTATATAAAAAAACCACCCTGTACATGACGTGGCAACAAGATATGCGTCTTTTATCACAAAGCTACAAGTACAAACTCGCTGAAACTTCCTAACGGGAAAATACCAGCCTGTTGTTGCTCACATTACCGTATTTAATATAGTTAAAATTTTCCTAGGAACTCACATTACCGTATCTACTATAGTTAAAATTTCCGTAGGAAAGTTCCTAATTCTCAATTGATTTGTCCCTGTTCCTGCAGGATTTTGTATTCTTTTACGTCAGTTATCACTGTCTGTTCCCGCCGCCGCCCTCCATAATCATTGTCGCCATCCTTGTATACCTCGTCATCTGTGCTGCACACCTTGTAGGTCAATTAATTCAAGGACAAGCATCACTGCCAGGTTTGAACAGCCATGATTACAGGACATTCGACGGGTGAACGCACATCACATCCATTGATCCATTCAAGGTGAACAGCTATTAGCTTCCTGTTCAATGACTACTCGCATTCGACAACTCGGCGCATGTACGTCATGTGACTTGGGCTGGCCCATTTACCATGTCACAGCAGCCATTACGCTTGAGTATCATAGTTATTAAGTTAACAGGTAGTTCTTCACGTATTCACTGCAATACCATGGTATCAGGACACAAACGAAGGTGAATAGAAACAGAATAATGAAGGGGAAGGGAAGGCATTAGTACTCATACCAACATAGTTCAAGGGTCAGGACAAGTAATTGGGTTAGAGGATTGTCAGTGCTACTGTGTCTGCCAAGACAACTAATAATGTTTGTTTTCAATTCTGTCCGTTATCTTCTTCTTCTTCTGCGTTCGTTCTCAAACTCCTGCAGATTAGCAGGATGTAGTCCGGAGAACGGATTGCGTTGTATCATGGTTTACAGCATTGCTGCGATATCTGCGCCTTTCGGCCTGACACATCCGACTTCAGCATGGCTTTGGGTCACTGACCCTATATGGGATAGGACAGTCAACTCCATCCCATAACTCCTTAGTCGCCTTTTACGACATGCGTGGAAGGTAAACAGTGTTGCTATTCTTTGCTCCCCTTTCGGGCCCCGGCAACACACAGGCGAGTCCGTTATCTTATTTCCTATACACAACATTCTTTTTTTCTACATGCAAGTTTTACTTCAACTAGTTTTTCCACTCAGTTTTCTCATTTCTTATGTTGTTGTTTGTCACCATTTCACCGCTTGCATAAGTCTTCCACTGTTTTTGTCTGTCGCTACGCGGCTCTCGACAATACAGGCCTCCAAGCTGCAGTAATTTGGACTCTTTTTGTTACATGTTTGATTATTGTTATACTGTTAATTGGTCGCTATTTACATACTTCTGAGTCGCATGTCAAAATAAAATTAGCCACGGCGAACCAATAGACTTCACGCATATCGGAGACTTGTTCATGTTTACGTTAAGCGAACAGGTCTCCTATATAGTCCAGATCGCACTGTACTTCCATGTTGTTGTGTGTCAACCTTTCACGGAGTGCATAGGTCTTTCCACTGTTTTTGTCTGTCGCATAGTATTTTGGATTTCCTGAACTTTATCTTGTCATACGTTCTGTTGCTCATTTTAATGTATACTCTCCTGTATATATATATATATATATATATATATATATATATATATATATATATATATATATATATATATATATATATATATATAATATATATATATATATATATATATATATATATATATATATATAATAATGAAGAACTTCCTATGTATTACATATTTGTCAACTTATGTTATAACGGGAGAAACCTCTATTATATCGGAAATCCGCCCGTGTGTTGCCAGGCCCGAAAGCGGGGGCAAAGAATAGCATCACTGTTTACCTTCCACGCATGTTGTAAAAGCGGACTACGGAGGTTATGGGATGGTGTTGGCTGCCCCATCGTATATAGGGCCAGTGGCCCAAAGCCATGCTGAAGTCGGATGTGTCAGGCCGAAAGGCGCAGATATCGCAGAAATGCTGTAAACCATGACACAACGCATTCCGTTCTCCGGACTACATCCTGCTAATCTGCAGGAGTTTGAGAACGAACGCAGAAGAAGAAGATATCAGAAATCAATTCTGGTATATGGAAGTAATCTTAGACAATCGCGGAACACTGAACAATGATATAGAAACAATAGAAGTGATTTTATAGAAGAAGAAGATCATAGACGGACACAATTTGAAATGGGGATATTTTGAATGAAGATAATTAAAAAATAGAGCTGTTTAATCGCAACAGAAAGAAATAGTTCACATTTTCCGACACATCATTAGAAGAGAGACGATGGAATACATTGTGACAAGGTGAAGAGCAAGAGGAGTCGGTGAAAACCAAGAGAGAGACTATGCGACCTGAAGCTGTGGTATGGAAGAACATTGGTATCGGAAATAATTAAAAACACACGAAATAGAAGACTGTGAAAGGTCATGATAACCAGTGTCAAAAGGTATGGACAATACGACTATATTTAATATATAATTATATTATAATGTGGCACAGAGCGCGTCTGTTATGGCCAAGGTACAGAGTTCGAATCCCACCACAGGCGATTGTGCACCCGGACCGTTCAGAAAGAAATAGCATACTACTGTATTATTATTGTACGTCACACACACACACTGGCGTATTAATATTGTACGTCACACACACACTGGTGTATTAATCTTGTACATCACACACACACACACTGGCGTATTAATATTGTACGTCACACACACACTGGTGTATTAATCTTGTACATCACACACACACACACTGGCGTATTAATATTGTACGTCACACACACACACTGCCGTATTAATATTGTACGTCACACACACACACACTGGCGTAATAATATTGTACGTCACACACACACACACATTGGCGTATTAATATTGTACGCCACACACACACACTGGCGTATTAATATTGTACGTCACACACACACTGGCGTATTAATATTGCCTGGAAACTCATTACAGCCAAAAATGCTTGGTTGATGGCTACGTCCTGAATATGATACGCTACACGTTTTGTAGTTTGCCATTGCTTTCTGAACTGAGGAACATAAATATTATGAGAACAATTGCATACTCTATATAGGAAACAAATAGTGCGCAATAGTATAGACACAAGCGCTGTTGATAACTAAGGAACTAGAACTAAATATTATACAACTATTAGTCTTTTCAAGCAGGAAGATAGAACTATTAGTCTTTTCAAGCAGGAAGATAGAACTATTAGTCTTTTCAAGCAGGAAGATAGAACTATTAGTCTTTTCAAGTAGGAAGATAGAACTATTAGTCTTTTCAAGCAGGAAGATAGAACTATTAGTCTTTTTAAGTAGGAAGATAAAACTATTAGTCTTTTCAAGCAGGAAGATAGAATAGAACTATATGTCTTTTCAAGGAGGAAGATAGAACTATTAGTCTTTTCAAGTAGGAAGATAGAACTATACGTCTTTTCAAGTAGGAAGATAGAACTATTAGTCTTTTTAAGTAGGAAGATAGAACTATTACTCTTTTCAAGTAGGAAGATAGAACTATTACTCTTTTCAAGTAGGAAGATAGAACTATTAGTAAGATCATCATAAGTTTTCAAAAGCTGCTAGTGAAGACTGCTACTTCCTGTTCAGGATATGCGATGATGTTCCAAATCAGATTTCCGTAAAAATAAAAATTCAATCTAAATAATTGCAAGATAACAATCATCGAGAAACTTCGAAAAACATAAGTGTCGTAAATCATCACGTGATTTAGATTACATCGATTTCAATACGGCACTCGATCGATTGTGGCAGGTATTTTTATGGAACATTCTGAGAAACTCTAATATTGATATAAATTTCATATACATCTAAATTAATGAAACACTATACGAAGTATCAACTAGTTATGTTCAAGTAACGATGATATTGCATCTTTGTGAAAACCACTTCGGAATTTGAAGAGAATGATAATATCAGTATTACCAGTACAAGTATTATTCAATATATTCTTGCAGTGTGCCCCATACAAGAGACAAAGAGACGACTTCGGACTTTGAAGAAAATGATATCAGTATTATTCGATATATTCTTGCAGTGTGTCCCATACAAGAGACACTAGAGAAACTTCAAACACAAATTTCAATCTGTGGTCGCCATTCTGTGCAACTTGCGCTTTGCGGATGGCACAGATCGTACGTATCTGGTAGTGAGAAATAAATCCAGAAACATGGAAAAACTAACACAAATTATAGTATAGAAATTAGACAGCATGGAAAGCATAATAACGACAAACGTAAATGATAATAAGACTCGTGTTAATATATGGGTGAATTAAAAGTAATAATTTTAGATATTTAAGGAACTAATTCTGTTAATTTTATGCGATGAATAGTGTGGCTAAAGGAGAATTGTGTGAGGTTCAATTTGACAAAGTAACATTTTGAACACTATTTCGGCTCTGTGGTACAGATAATGTATATGGCTACTAAGGTATCTATTTCTAAACCAGTCATAAGCAACTGGTCCAGCCACACCTTTCACGAATCAATTGAAAAATACTGTGCTTATATATATTTCCTAGAAAAATCACTACAACCACAAAACTCCGTGTTAATAGCTACGTTTTGGGAATTTTATTTATTGCAAACCCACCTCTCTTCAGATAGCACTACATGGAGGGCACTAGGCACCCCTACGACATGGAGGGCACTAGACAACCCTCTATGACAGGGAGGGCACTGGGTATCCTCTACTACAGGGAATGCACTAGTCATCCCCTCCCCCCCCCAAAAAAAAAACAACAACAATTGGCCGTACGAAACATGATGATAATTTATTTTTTGATAACCCTATATCTGTCTCAAAGAATTCTACTGCAGGGCCATGTATGAGTTGTTAAACATTTTGATAGCTTTGTCTTCTTTTATACTATGTTCCATCTTTGATTTTCACATCAACTTTTTGATACTATTTTCTATCTTTGATCTTCACATCAACTTTTTTTTCCAGAAAGCATTATTATCATTCTCAATATTTATCTCTTTGGGGCGTCCATAAATTAAAATTAACACATTTTTGCAAACTCTCCCCCTCCCATCTCCTTTTATCAACTCTTTACGCAACTCTTATATCATTTTTCAGATATTGAATAAACATTATATTCAAACAATTTGATTGGTGGATAAAAAATAGTATTGTTGGCGTCAACTTTTGAAAACTTCGCCTTCTCCCTATAAACAATTGTCAACATTTTTCAGACCCACATTATTTTGACAATGTTTCATCTTCCCATATATATTCACAATATTTTATCTATCCATGTATGTTCACAATATTTCTTCTCATTTGAAACTTCGTTTTCATAATCACTTTCCCAACAATACTTGATGCTATGTTGTTTGCTGTTTTTCTTATTCCTTTTTTTCTACTCGTCATATTCACTATGCAAGCAATTCTTGTTTGTTTCCCGGAAATGACGCCCTACTCTCATACAAGTTACACATTTGAAATTGTTCAATCTGCAGAAAAATGACTGCGTGTTATTATATTATGGAAAAACGCGTTCAACATCACTGATATTTCATAATCTATGTTCTTAGTAGTGTTATCTACCCATGTCCTTGACATTATGGCCATGTCAAGGCTGCATGTCCTCGACATCATTAGAACCGACAAATGGTACAGTCGGAAGAAGTTACTATTGACAGAAAGCCATACACATGAGATAACGTGGTTCCATACGAATTGAACCGGATCTGCCACTCAATATATGTCAAGGCAATGCCTGTCAGATAGGATGCTTGTGTCACTACAGAATGCTAAATGATGTTTTACGCTGCCACCAATTTTCTCCCCAGGAAAATCAATGTCAATTACAGGGGCGGGGTAGAAAAAAAAAACTCATCGTAGGAGAATCTTGGTTGGACGACTTGTGGATCGCGCCAGAATGTTTGTGCAGGTCAATGAATAGAAAGGTTACACTTGATTTTACCATAAACATTGAACCATTATTAACTAAATGTTTGAAAATCATTATTACCCTTGTCGTCTGGTATACTGTAAGACTTGCGCTTTCTGACTTTACAATAATCATTTATATTCTGTTATATTCTCATTTATATTCACAGGATGTCCATGATTCACACCCATATACTGCCAATGGGAATATGCAAGCTCTTAGGAATATTCGTTTTATTGTTTTGCAGCAGCTCAACCCAGACATATATTATACTCAAGCATATTTACATAAAAGTACGCACTGAAAGTGACTAGACGAGCACTATTACACATACGATCAAATAAAAATTGATGAAGCACAGACATACAATTTAAAAAAAATTGATGTAGCACAGACAATTAAAAAGTACATGTAGCGCAGACAAACAATTAAAAAGTACATATAGCGCAGACAAACAATTAAAAAGTACATATAGCGCAGACAAACAAGCTAAAATGTCAGGCAGGTAGCACCAATCTCCTCTCCGTATATATGTATTCATTGATTTATTAACAACAAAGAGGAAATTGTTGAAGAAAAGGAAGATGTACTATTACTTTGTGCATGACTAATCTGAAGATAAAACAGCATAAGAAGCTGAAAATCTATTCCTCGTTGTAACAAGGATGTCAGGTGAAGCAGAAGAGTTTCTCATATGTAGACATAGTAGTCTCGGAAAATTAAAACTGATAGCCCGTTAAATATTCGTGGGGGTGGGGGAGAGACTACGTTAAATATTCGCGGGGTGGGGGGAGACTACGTTAAATATTCGTGGGGGTGGGGGGGGGAGACTACGTTA
Source organism: Meghimatium bilineatum (assembly GCA_034231615.1). Taxonomy (NCBI): domain Eukaryota; kingdom Metazoa; phylum Mollusca; class Gastropoda; order Stylommatophora; family Philomycidae; genus Meghimatium; species Meghimatium bilineatum. Next base: position 29,902,222 of record CM067309.1, read on the forward strand.
AATATTCGTGGGGGTGGGGGAGAGACTACGTTAAATATTCGTGGGGGTGGGGGGAGACTACGTTAAATATTCGTGGGGGTGGGGGGAGACTACGTTAAATATTCGTGGGAGTGGGGGGGGGGAGACTACGTTAAAATTCAATTGTTTCTCTAATATGCACATACTAATATCATGTAACCATTGTCTGTGACATTTTGTGTAAGATGGCAAAATATAATGTCTATAGGAATCAATAGACATTTGAATGAGAGATGATTTGCTTGCCTGGCTGTCTGTATCTTTTCCCCGGGGCGAGGGGACAACAGATGCAGGTGCCAATAACATCTTCCCTGTGCTTATCCGTGCCCTCACGTGAATGCTGGTACCCTTTACAAATGTACCGCTGCAGGGTAAGATGATATTGTAAATTTTAAAACAACATACATCAGGAAACTGTAATACGCAGTTGAACGCGTAAATTGAAGGGGTTAAAATAAAGCGACAAACAGCAGGGGTTAAAATGAAGCAAAAAATTTCAGGGATTAAAATAAAGCAACAAATAGCTGGGGTTAAAATGAAGCAACATATTTCAGGGGTTAAAATGAATCGACAAATTGCAGGGATTAAAATGAAGGGACAAATAGCAGGGGTTAAAATTAAGCAAAAAATTGAAGGGGTTAAAATAAAGCAACAAATTGCACGAAGGTTCGGGTGCACAAGCACTTCGGCTAAATAATGCCGTGAATATACCATCACACTCTGGTTTAGATTTTCGATGTTGCAAAGACCTCCATATCACATTCATTGAAAACAAAAATAAACCAGGATTCAATCGGAACTATAATAATCCACGTATAAAATAAAATTTCAATCATTGTTAGCTATAGTCTTCTAGTCCATTGCATCTTAAAGTGGGTCATATGACTCATCCACCCTGGAGGCGACGGAGAAAATGATTTAAATTAGAGAGCCATATATCACTCATGGGGGGGGGCGCAGGAAGGTGACTACTGGAACGAAAAACAACAAGAAATAACAAGAAAAATATAGATAAAGCTTAAAAACCGTTGGTGACTTGTAAAGAAAATCATCAACCTTTTCTTTAGACACTCTGGGCTGGGTAACATGCATGAAAAATGAGGGTCACGGGATAAACAAGGTTGAGATCCACTGTTCTATGCTAAGAATGTGTGAGTTATAGTGATCTTCGACATGCAGCAATGGGTACTGTTTCTGCTTCTACAAGTGATGGTGCTACCTGTCATAGATTATGGTCTCGGCCTACTAACACTGTCACAGACACAGTCGATAAATTGGGAAAAGCCCAAAATGAGGCAATGAGAGCGGTACTGGGGTGTACTAGGTATACACCCAACTCTGCTATGAGATCACTGCTTGATCTCCCCAGTATTATAGTGTGACATCAGGTAGCACATATTAGGTCGTACCTTAAAGTGACAGAATACAACCACCACCCATTACACCAACGTCTAGATGAGTCAAAGGGAAAACGAATAAAACGTGGCAGATCATGGATGTCAGAGGCTGAAGACACGCTACGAAGAGTTTGTGAATGGGTGGCGGTAGACACTGAAAAGAAATCACTGACTAAATTAATAATACACCTAGATAACACGTGTCGAAAATGGACGGGTGTCAGGGCTCAGTTTACAGTGCATGAACTCGCCCAGCTACACTCGACACCACAAGATAATTATATACACGATGGCTCATTTATCAGAAATACAAATAAAAGCGGTTGGGGTTTTGTTGCCTACAGAAACGGCGTGAAGTTGGTTGAGAAATCTTCAGCATATTCCACTGTCACATCGAGCATGAGGATGGAGATAGAGGGAGTTACAGCATCACTAAATTGGTTGATAACTGATATATCAACACATTCGGCAATACTCACAGACTCTCAAAGCATACTGCGCAAGATAGAAACGTTCATGCTGAGAAAAGAATGTGGGACTTATTGAACAACTAAATTGTCCAGAGCATTACATGGATATACTGCCCTGATCATTCTGGGGCCAGAGGAAACGAGAGAGCCGACTTATTGGCAGGCAATGCGCGATAGACGACACATTGCTGAGAAGAGATAAAGCAGGCTTAATCACGGCAGTAATGCATTCATTTCAAGATGCAGATGATGTCAATGAGGCTGAGAATGTACGCATACAGAGAATGTCAGAAATGGGAATATCTAGAGGAGAGGGAAGGAAAAGTAATTGTTTTTGAAAGTACCGAAGATCATACAATCAACAGCTGACCGGGACTCTGAGTCTACATACACTGGGATGTCTGCTGGAACGGAGGGCGGAGCACTTATGGGAATGCCCCACGTGCTGTAAAGCCAGTTTGTAATCAAGAATCAAGAATGGATGGAACCGTGATGAATAGTGTAGGATAATTGATGGAATCGTGATTATAGGATAGAATAATGAATGGTAATTAATAGTGTTGTATAATGGATTAAACGGTGACGATTAGTGTAGGGTAATGGATGGAGCAGTGATCAATAGTGTAGGGTAATGGATGGAGCAGTGATCAATAGTGTAGGGTAATGGATGGAGCAGTGATCAATAGTGTAGGGTAATGGATGGAGCAGTGATCAATAGTGTAGGGTAATGGATGGAGCAGTGATCAATAGTGTAGGGTAATGGATGGAGCAGTGATCAATAGTGTAGGGTAATGGATGGAGCAGTGATCAATAGTGTAGGGTAATGGATGGAGCAGTGATCAATAGTGTAGGATAATTGATGACATGGTGATAATAAAGCAGGGCAACGAGTGGAACGTGATAGATAGGGTAAAGGATCTAGTAGAAGGCTACTAGAGAGAGGGTTCAATGTGTGACGTGTCACGGATATCATTGAATACTAGAGAGAGGGTTCAATGTGTGACGTGTCACGGATATCATTGAATACTAGAGAGAGGGTTCATTCTTGATTGTCACGCATATCGTTGAAGACTACTAGAGAGATGGTTCAATGTGTGACATGTCACGGATATTGTTGAAGACTACTAGAGAGAGGGTTCAATGTGTGACATGTCACGGATATTGTTGAAGACTACTAGAGAGAGGGTTCAATGTGTGACATGTCACGGATATTGTTGAAGACTACTAGAGAGATGGTTCAATGTGTGACATGTCACGGATATTGTTGAAGACTACTAGAGAGATGGTTCAATGTGTGACATGTCACGGATATTGTTGAAGACTACTAGAGAGAGGGTTCAATGTGTGACGTGTCACGGATATCATTGAATACTAGAGAGAGGGTTCATTCTTGATTGTCACGCATATCGTTGAAGACTACTAGAGAGATGGTTCAATGTGTGACATGTCACGGATATTGTTGAAGACTACTAGAGAGAGGGTTCAATGTATGACCAGTCACGGATATTGTTGAAGACTACTAGAGAGATGGTTCAATGTGTGACATGTCACGGATATTGTTGAAGACTACTAGAGAGATGGTTCAATGTGTGACATGTCACGGATATTGTTGAAGACTACTAGAGAGATGGTTCAATGTGTGACATGTCACGGATATTGTTGAAGACTACTAGAGAGATGGTTCAATGTGTGACATGTCACGGATATTGTTGAAGACTACTAGAGAGATGGTTCAATGTGTGACATGTCACGGATATTGTTGAAGACTACTAGAGAGAGGGTTCAATGTATGACCAGTCACGGATATTGTTGAAGACTACTAGAGAGAGGGTTCAATGTGTGACATGTCACGGATATTGTTGAAGACTACTAGAGAGATGGTTCAATGTGTGACATGTCACGGATATTGTTGAAGACTACTAGAGAGATGGTTCAATGTGTGACATGTCACGGATATTGTTGAAGACTACTAGAGAGATGGTTCAATGTGTGACATGTCACGGATATTGTTGAAGACTACTAGAGAGATGGTTCAATGTGTGACATGTCACGGATATTGTTGAAGACTACTAGAGAGATGGTTCAATGTGTGACATGTCACGGATATTGTTGAAGAATACTAAAGTACTAAAGTATAAATCAAATCAATAAACCCATAACCCTTCAGAGTCGTAGGGGTACCATATTGGATGCTTCAGCGCACAGAGTCCTCCAGGGAATTCTATCCTCAGCGATGCGGATGAGTGTGGAAATATCTTGCCCTGTCCATTCCTTGATGTTGTCTGTCCATGTCTGTCCATTCCTTGATGTTGTCTGTCCATGTCTTTTATAAGTATATATAAGTGATTAAACTGATACGGACAGCCAAGAAGTGTATCTGATAATCAAAGACACAAATGCCATATCCTGCACACATATGTATTTAATTACCAACTGCACAATCACACATACATATACGTAAGCACAGTATATACATACATACACACACGCACTCACACACAAGTAAACACGAAAAGACCATAACTTGAGTGGGTATTACGTATTATCAAGCAATATTACTCACGCTGATCTACAAAGATATGATGTATTCGAGATGTTACATATATTGATTGGATACATAGATCAATAATTTGAGAAATAAACTACTATAGCGATCATCGATCACCTAGGTAACTGATTGACTTGTATGTAATTATTGATGAGTGCTCTATGCCTGCACAGCGCTGATTGGAAAATATCGATTAAAGTAAAACTGATTAGGAAAACCAAGCCAATGATGAACTGTTTCCAAGAGTGTTTATAGATTCATTTAATTAACCCTTGATGCTGTGTTATCGATCTATGATATTGATTAGTTGACCAAATAGCACGAGTAGATTCTATATAATCATTGATCACGTCAGTAATTGTCAAACAATAAGCAAATATAACCATGCAAAACTTACATGTTCTGTCTGTGTGGATTGTGTCATCTAATTTGCCAAGTTTAATTTATAACAAATTCTCGTACAGAAAACAATATGGGTATATATGGTACGGTGCGTCACGTCGATGGATACTCATTAAGCCACTTGAAACAAGGCTTGACTTGCTATGCCATTTTATAGCCGTAATAGTGACTTTAATTACTATTTTTTAATTAACTTACAGACTAAGCTGAAAGTCTACAGAGCAGTGGTACTTCCATTGCTGTTATACGCTAGTGAAACATGGACTGTATATAAACGTCATGTGAGGAAACTCAATCACTTTCACATAACCTGTCTCAGAAAAGTCATGAATATCAGATGGAAAGAGAAGATTCCAGATATCACTGTCCTTGACAGATCTGGCATCCCCAGCTTTGACACTATCCTGATGCAGACATATTCGTTGGGCAGGTCATTTGGTACGTATGCCAGATTATCGTCTGCCAAAGATACTTCTCTATGGTGAGCTGGAGAAGGGTAAACGATCTCAAGGTGGCCAAAAGAAGCGCTACAAGGAATCGTTAAAGACCTCAATGAAAGAAAACGTTTCAAATAAACCAAGACACATGGGAAGTACTTGCACAAAATATATCTACATGGCTCTCTACAGTCAAAAAGAGAGCATCATCTTGTGAAAAGAGGAGAAATGCTGCAGCACAACAGCGGAGAGTAGCTAGACAGTCACGGACAGACCAAAATCTGCCTACAATGGTCATTCCATGTCCGAACTGTCCAAGAACATTAACAGCTCGAATAGGGCTCATTAGCCATCTACGAACTATTATGCATGGTCATAATTCTAACTGAATTTTCAAAAGTGGATGTAAAAATGGTCATCACTTGTGATGGACGACCACACAGTTGTTGTTTTGAATGCATCGAAGTAGTTCCTATGTCACTCTTGCACTGCACCACCTTCTATGGTGAGTTTTTCTGCAGTTTCATTTCTCGGGATGTTCCACTGTACTGGTATCCAGTGGATAGTATAATTCTCGTACCATTGTACTGGTATCCAGTGGATTGTATAATTGTATAATTGTGGATTGTAGGAAATACCCTACTGGATTTCCAGTAGGATGTACTCCATAGAATGGAAATGAGTTGCGTTGCCGTTTTATTTGCGTCAATGGCCCAACACATCCGTCTTCTGCGTACAATATCAACTGATAGGGAGAGGTTCTCCCTCTTCAGTTGTATTAGTATATTTCAAGCGCATTTCTAGAAGACACATCAGTATATACGTGTGTCCAAAGTAATGGTGGAAGGTTGTGGTCAATGTACTTGGCTGCTTTGAGCTGTCTTTCTATTTCACATTGTAGTATTTTTATGTTTTCAATGTCTTGGATACATTAGTTCTGGGAAGCATTTTCTGTGTCTTAGGTGGCAATGTCTGGAATACAGTAGTTCTGAGAACAACTTTCTGTGTCTTAGGTGGGGCAATGTCTGGGATACAGCAGTTCTGGGAAGCATTTTCTGTTTCTTAGGTAAGGGTAATGTCTGGGATACAGTAGTTCTGGGAAGTATTTTCTGTTTCTTAGGTGAGGGTAATGTCTGGGATACAGTAGTTCTGGGAAGTATTTTCTGTGTCTTAGGTGAGGGTAATGTCTGGAATACAGTAGTTCTATGAAGTATTTTCTATGTCTTAGGTGGTGGCAATGTCTGGGATACAGTAGTTCTGGGAAGTAGTTTCTGTGTCTTAGGTGGTGGCAATGTCTGGGATACAGTAGTTCTGGGAAGTATTTTCTGTGTCTTAGGTGGGGGTAATGTCTGGGATACATCTGTTCTGGTAATAACCGTTAATAAGCACATGAACAGAATAAATCCATTACACGAACCAAATTGCAGACACTGTAACATACAAGAGGAAACCGTCGAACACTTACTACTGCAGTGCCCAAAACAGACACTCTACACAACTGCACCACAGCTGAAGAAAACCTGTGCATTCGCCAGAAGGGTTATGGGCTGTCAAGAGCATTCTGTACGCAGCGAAAGGGATTGAATTATCATCATCGATGTGATGGTACAGTGGACGTGTATAACGATGTGATGGTATAGTGGACGAGTGTAACGATGTGATGGTATAGTGGACGAGTGTAACGATGTGATGGTATAGTTGACGAGTGTAACGATGTGATGGTATAGTGGACGAGTGTAACGATGTGATGGTATAGTGGACGAGTGTAACGATGTGATGGTATAGTGGACGAGTGTAACGATGTGATAGTATAGTGGATTAGTATAGTAATAATATAATAATTGACAAAGGAGATAAATGCGATGATAATTATGACTAAAGCACTAGTACTAACCTACTTGTTCACGCCAGTAGTGGTAGAATACATCTTTGAAAACCTACTTGTTCACGCCAGTAGTGGTAGAATACATCTTTGAAAACCTACTTGTTCACGCCAGTAGTGGTAGAATACATCTTTGAAAACGCCAAAATAAAATCACTGAAACCGCCAATTTTTACTTAAGGATGACATCTGCAATACAAAGAAGATGGCCAGAGACTGCCTGTAACAAAACTGGCCGGGGAATCCGTCTGCAGGCGACATCTGGACTTTGATTGGGTTAAGCTGTGATGTTCGATTGTTGGAGATTTATGGGATGATCGATATCACTTACTGATTTAGTGATCACATGTGCATGTGTGTTTGTGTGTCTAGATGAAGAAGTAAGATCAAGCGGGATTCAACATCAGATACTTATTCACGTATTACACAAGTGTGTATGTGTGTATGTGTGAGGGTCTAATTGAAAACTGTGTAACGGACAATGTAAGAAAATCAAATGTGTTTGTATATATCTATGTGTGTGTGTGTGTGTGTGTGTATGTGTGTGCATGTATATTGCCGTAAATAGGGGGTCTCCTTCTTCTTTCTTTTCTCTTTTACCCTTTACGGGTGTCGAGGGAGATACAATGTTCTTGTTTTCGCTTTTCTGGCAGCTTCTGACAGATGTTATTTGGTGTTTGTATAATGTCTCTTTAATGTTGTCGATCCGGCGTACTCTAGGTCTACCCTTGGCTCTTCTTTCTGCTTCTCCTCTCTTCGTATAAGCTTTATAAACTAATGAATCACACGGCATTCTTTCCAGATGACCAAACCATTGTATCTGTTGGTTTTGTATGTATTGTAGAATTGATATGAAACTCACTCTTTCTCTTATGACCTCGTTTCTAATTCTGTGTCTTCTGGTCACTCCTGTGGCTTTTCTCAGACATCTCATCTCTGTTGTAACCAGCTGTCTTTTATGTTTTGTTGTAAGGACCATGTTTGACATTGGTAGCACAGGGTTAGAATAAAGATACTTTGGATAAGATGTGTTTTTTTTGGTCATTGGTAGCATTTTGTGTTGCACTAAAGGGGAAAATTGTCCCAGTATTTGATTCGCTTTGCTACAACGAATGTCTATTTCGGTATCCATCTTTCCATCTGAAGAGAATGTTACGCCTAAGTAGGGGGTAAGTACTGTAAATAATGGGGTCGGCGCAGCGCAGTGGTTAGCGTACTGACTTTGCACATGAGTGGCCCTGGGTTCATTCCATGAAAAATGTTTTTCAGACCACAACAGCTCCCGGGTCAACCACGCCTTAAATGGGTATCGGATTAATTAGGGAAGTAAAAACTGTGAGGGGGAAGAGATGGCTTCCGCCCTCATATAGCAGATCCACTGAAATGTGAGATCACTAGCATCTCACACCCCTACAGCCTTAATAAATGCAATGGGTTTACTTTACTTACTGTAAATACCTGTAGTGTTGTTTCTTGTATAATTTAGACAGTGTTTTCCACTTCATGTTTTGTACCGTAGAGTTTAAAGTTAAACTCTACGGTCTAAAGTTAATCTATCAAAAAGCCCAGTATGTTCACCTTAATGTATCACAGTTTGCACATTCTTGAAGGATATGCTCTGCAATTTTGTTGGCTTGACCACATGTTGCGCACTTTGCAAAGTTACCAATTTTGAATGTTGTGTACATGTGACGGCACAATCTGTTGTGTCCAGTTCTCAATCGAAATAGACAACAAAATTAAAAACCCTGTTCTTGTCTACTTAACAGATGGTAATCATCATATGAAGATATATTTTGGCTGTACATGTTTCTTTATCATTGATTTCTTTTAGCGATAGCCCGTTGGTAGATGTTGCATGTTTATAATATAACCTTTATACACCTTTAATTAATTATTTTTTTTATATTGGAATGTATCTGATTTCTGTAATAGGTATATATTTTTTAATCCTTCATAATACAGAAGATATAAAAATGTTTTTTTTCTAAAGCCAGCCTGCTGTAATATATATATATATATATATATATATATATATATTACAGCATATATATATATATTACAGCATATATATATATATTACAGCATATATATATATATATTACAGCATATATATATATATAAAATTCATCTCTGTCTTGGTTCATGCGGCTTGCATTTTCCAACGACGTATGCATGTTATCTTTAATGTCGTCAGTCCATCGTCTTCTTGGTTTGCTTTTCCTCCTCCTCCCAGGTGCTCTGTCCTCCATCATTTGTTTTTCTAAACAGTTGTGTCTCTTTACATGACCAAACAGGTGTAGTTTTTTTTCTTTTCTATTGTGTTTAGTAACCAAGTCTCTGGAATCTTTAATGTGATTATACTATCTGTTTCTCTTTTTTTTTTTCCTTCCATGATATAATAAGTATCTTTCTGTACAATGTCATCTCAAAGATTATCATGAACAGATCAGAACAAGTTATAATTCTACGTCTCAGAACAGGACACAACCGACTCCGCAGTCACATGTATATAAAGTTCAAGATTGGCAACACGGCCATGTGTACATGTGGACAGGCAGCACAGAGTGCCAAACATATACTTCAAGAATGTTCTGAGCATGAAACGCTGAGGCAGACATATTGGCCAGAGGAAACAACACTGGAATCACAACTCTATGGGACACTGTATGAACTACAAAAGACAGTGAGTTTTATTAAGGAGACAGAATTACAGATATAGACATGTTTCAAGTGAACGAAAGAAGAAGAAGAAGAAGAATCTCAAAGACATTGATCTTCTATGCCGTTTTTTTTATTTACTTAGGCCCCATATTTCACAGTCGTATGTTGCAACAGGAAAAAATAGGTTCGTAGCATTAGCAGTTTCGTTTCTATGTTGTTGTTTTTCCATATGTTTGTCAACCATATTATTTTACAATATGCCATAGCCAATATCTTCCTTATCTTTGTCATGCAGCCTCCTGCATCGTTGATGTTCTTCTCTAAGTATTCGAATTTATCCACACATTCTATCTCGGTATTGTCTATTCTGATTTTTTGTTGTGTTGTTATATCTGTTGAAATGATTTTTATATTTTTGCGCGTTTAAATATAAGTATTGTGATTCGCTGTATTTCTCTGTGTTCTTGATTAGTTGTTCCAAACCTTTTATATTATTTGAAAGATAACAACAACCTGTCTCGTATATAACTGATGAGGGTAGAAAATGTGCTCTTTATCGATGGGGTCTTTGTTACCTCTAATATTTTATGGTAGTGTGTCCTGATATAACCTAATTGGACTTTGTCCGCTGGTTGAAAGGGGCACGCCTCTCCAAAAGAGAGGCAAACTCATTAACTACCTACTACCAAATGTGCTCTTTTAGGAAATAATCAAAGATCATGTAATGAACAACTGACCGGGACTTTGACGACATACACTCAAATAGCTGCTGGAACAGAGAGCGGAGCACTTATGGGAATGTTCCGTGTGGTATGATGCTAGCCTCTAACCAACAATAGTATTGTGATATATATATATATATAATGATAATGTAGAAGAAATGACATATAATTTCTTCAAGATACAACTAAGTTTAATCTACTAACGATATAACACCAACGTATATATTTTTTTTCAAGACAACAGCCTGCGTTCGGTCACTCGACAATATTAGCTAACCGGTCTTTAAAGCAGCAGATGGTCATGGTTCCATTCAGTGCAGCAGTGTTTTCTAAACTTGGGGAGAGTTTCCCATAGGCGTGAAGTGATCCCAAGGAGCTGAGAGCGATTTGGGAATTAGATAGTTAAAGCAAAAAAAATAAGTATCTTTTACTCCTAACTCTAACCCTAAAAAATGAACATTTCAATTAATTATTGATTATTTATTGATATAATATTTAGATCAATTAACCAAAGAATACGTAGGTAGGCACTAATGGGAAACAACGAAAATGAGGTTTGGACTGCGATCATAGTACTAAATAATTGTTAAGTGAACGCAATAGAAACAATGACTATTATTACAACATTTTTAACACTGTTAATTTGACATGTCCTTATGAAAATATCGTAGTGACAAAAGAGCACATTTTATCTATGACACGGCGCTTGTCGACATTGACCTGTAGTTTCCCAGAAGTATATGAGATGTTATATTCTACATTTAAATGTGAAAGTAAGGTTTTGTTAATTTACTTGCTGTTTATAATCTTGTGCAGATAGATATATGGATGGATGGATGGATGGATGGATGGATGGATGGATGGATGGATGGATAGATAGATAGATAGATAGATAGATAAACAACTAGATAGGCCATGTGACATATCCTCTCCAGAACGGTGTCTTCCCAATGAACTCCCTGAACCCCTCTCTGTCTTGAGCCATCCAAAGTTGATAGACAGGCCCTGGTAGCCACAACTTTGCCACGGCACTGCGAGTTGTAAACTAATAGCCACAACTTTGTCACGGCACTACGAGTTGTAAACTAATAGCCACAACTTTGCCACGGCACTACAAGTTGTACACTAATAGCCACAACTTGCCACGGCACTAGGAGTTGTAAACTAATAGCCACAACTTTGCCACGGCACTACGAGTTGTAAGCTAATAGCCACAACTTGCCACGGCACTAGGAGTTGTAAACTAATAGCCACAACTTTGCCACGGCACTAGGAGTTGTAAACTAATAGCCACAACTTTGCCACGGCACTACAAGTTGTAAGCTAATATGAAAACAAGTTCTTAGATTATTCTTAGATTATTCTTAGATTATTCTTAGATTATTCTTAGATCTTTGTTGTGATCTTTAATCGAAAGGTTTTTATCTTTCGGAAGTGCAATAAAAATTCTTCCTGTACACGTCGCGGCGACACCTATGACAAAGCGGCCTTTATTTTATCTTTCGGAAGTGCAATAAAATTCTTCATGTACACGTCGCGGCGACACCTATGACAAAGCAGCCTTTATTTCCACAGCCCCTCCCCCCCCCCCCCCAAAAAAAAAGCCTCTCTGAACCCTTAACAGGAAAACACGCAGTGATGAAAGATTTATTTTTAAGGAAAACATAAGGCGCTTCTTTTTTCATACTGATGTCCGTTGGAGAAAAGTAAACATTATATCTCGGCTGTATGAGTTGTGGTCAGAAACTCGAACATTGTAAGCTATCACGTTATTAGAGCTGGTTCTTGGGAAAAAAAACAAAAACAATTGTGGAAACAGCAACTTGAATCTAATAACTTTTCATTATTTCATTTCCTTAATGAACTTTTAGGTGAGACAATTTGTGATAAGAATAAACTCAATGATAAAAATTAAATCCCATGCACCGTCGAAGACGGATGTGTCGGGTCATTGATGCAAATAGCACGGAGACAACGCATTTCTATTCTCTGGACTACATCCTGCTAGAAATCTAGTAGGACCATGATCCTGCTATAAGAGAGACAGCAGGAGTTTGAGTATGAACGCTGAAGAAGAAGGAATCCCAGACAGAAGAGCTGAACTTCTAGTTACCTGATATTTCATTTGGTGGTTAGTCTTGATAGTTCACGAAAAATCCATTCATTATAAACATTTATTTACTGCCAAGACGAAACCTCAAGTGTGATTTAACTGTCAAAGACGATTATAAAAGGATGGATTATCCTTTTTATCCAGTTGTGGATACATTATCTCATAGTGATCCTCGAGTGATCAATCATTTAGAGATTGGAACATCCATAAAGAATACTACATTCTAGAGAGAATTGGTCATCAGAAGCAGGATATCATGGCACAGCTGACTCTCGACAGAATAATCCTTGTTATGGTTAGTTTTCCAAATTCGTACCCACGTGGGAAAAAAAATGTGTTCTTTAAATTTCTGAGTACGGTACAAGTAGACGCCACCACATGTTTAATTATTTCCCTTGTCTATGTGTGTAAATTTCATGTTCATCATTTAATAATTGAAATATTTATTTATTTAGGGCTGGTTGTGGTTAGGGTTAGTTATGTTTAATACACAACTATCCTAATTCTAAACAAACCCCTAAAATAAATTAAATATTTAAATTATTAAATGATGGGAAATAAATGACGAGGGAAATAACTCGACTATGTGGTGTCGTCTACTTGTACTGTATCAATTTCTGCTTGAATGCACATTTTGCAGCACTTTTGTTTCCCTCTATGTCATGTTATTACTACCGGATATGATTTCTGGCAATCTGCGAGCATACTAATACACTTCTAATCTTTCAGTCCGTGTCTAACTGCTATTCTTCTTCTTCACCATTCATTTTCAAACTCCCACCGGATCTCCCTTGTGGCAGAACCAACGTCCTACTAGATTTCCAGCAGGATGTAGTCCAGAGAATGGAAATAGGTTGAGTCGCCGCTTTATTTGCGCCAATGCTCGTTGTACGCATCGAATACGAGAATGTGTGAATACGAGATAAGAGTAATTTGTTCAGTAATTAAAAGAGAAAAATAATTTTTGAGTGAATAAGAGAGAAAAATCATTTAATGGGTGAATAAGATATGAAGAATAATTTTTGGGGGGAATAGGAGAGAAGAAGAATTTGTTGGTTCAATAAGAGATGGAAAAGAATTTTCTTTAGTGCGAAAAAAAAATGGAGAATAATTTTCTATATTAGTAAGACAGAAAAATAATTAGTTGGTTAAAGAAAAGGGAGAGCTATTTGTTGAGTGAATAAGAGGCAGAACAATTTGCATGGTGAATAAGAAAGGATAATAATTTTCTGGATGAATGGAGAGACAGGAGAATAATCTGTTGTGTTAAAAAGGAGGAGAATTACTTGTTATATGTAACAAAAGAGGAGAATAATTTGCTGAATTGTTACGGGAGATGACATTAATCTGTTACATGAACAGTAGGGACTTTAATAATTTATTGGTACAATAAGAATTGCAGAATGTTGGGTGAATGAGAGAGGAGATTAATGTGTTGGGTGAATGAGAGAGGAGATTGATTTGTTGTGTGAATGAGAGTGGAGAATCATTTTTTGGGTATCTGTGAGGAGAATAATTTGTTGAGAAAATGAGAGAGGAGATTGATTTGTTGGGTGAATGAGAGAGGAGAATCATTTGTTGGGTGAATGAGAGGAGAATAATTTGTTGAGTGAATGAGAGAGGAGATTGATTTGTTGGGTGAATGAGAGAGGAGAATCATTTGTTGAGTGAATGAGAAATGAGATTGATTTGTTGGGTGAATGAGAGGAGAATAATTTGATTGGAAAGAATCCAAAAAGGGCAGTGCTAGAATGTACTAAAGATCTCCCCATCACCGCCATAAGATTTGTGTTACAATTCTCAAGCATGAAGGTACGAAGATATCAAGTGGTGAAGGTATAATACAACAATGCAACTAACAATAACAACCACCACTTACATCAATGTCTAGATGCAACATAAGGAAGGCGGATCAATAGCTATAAGTCATGAATGACAGAAGTAGAGTATGTGAATTTAAAGAAGTGGGAACAGGCAGCCAATCAAGGGAGAAAGACAAAGAGAAAATGTCTCCGGTATACTGTAGCAATACAACAGGGGAAAAGTCTCCGGTATACTGTAGCAATACAACAGAGAAAAAGTCTCAGGTATACTGTAGCAATACAACAGGAAAAATGTTTCCGGAATACTGTAGCAATACAACAGAGAAAAAGTCTCTGGTATACTGTAGCAATACAACAGGGGAAAAGTCTCCGGTATACTGTAGCAATACAACAGAGGAAAAGTCTCCGGTATACTGTAGCAATACAACAGGGGAAATGTCTCCGGAATACTGTAGCAATACAACAGAGAAAAAGTCTCAGGTATACTGTAGCAATACAACAGGAAAAATGTCTCCGGAATACTGTAGCAATACAACAGAGAAAAAGTCTCTGGTATACTGTAGCAATACAACAGGGGAAAAGTCTCCGGTATACTGTAGCAATACAACAGGGGAAATGTCTCCGGAATACTGTAGCAATACAACAGAGAAAAAGTCTCAGGTATACTGTAGCAATACACCAGAGAAAAGTCTCCGGTATACTGTAGCAATACAACAGAGAAAAATCTCCGGTATACTGTAGCAATACAACAGAGAAAAGTCTCCGGTATACTGTAGCAATACAACAGGGGAAAAGTCTCCGGTATACTGTAGCAATACAACAGGGAAAAGGCATATTGGGAATAGATTGGTACTGTATCAGGGCAGAGGTGCCTGTGCAATAACTTGTCCAGTTGCACTCAAAATCACAAAAGACAATCATATGCACAGATGACTCAGTCAACAAAGAAATGAATAAATGCGGATAACGTTCTGTTGCCTACAAGAATGACAGAAAGGTGCTTGAGAAAATCGTCTGATTACTCCACTAAACATCGAGCATGAAAATGGAAATATAAGCAGCGACGGCGGCACTCAGTTTGTTGGCGAGTGAAATATTGATTCCCACGGTGATACTCAGACCCGCAATACATGATTCTAAGATAGACAAGTGTATGTTAAGAAAATAATGGGACATGTTAGTAATCAATCAATCAATAAACCCATAACCCTTCAAGGTCGTAGGGGTACCACATTGGATGCCTCAGCACACAGAGTCCTCCAGCGAATTCTAGCCTCAGCGATGCGGATGAGTGTGGAAATATCTTGCCTTATCCATTCCTTGATGTTGTCTGTCCGTGTCTTTATTTTCCATCCTCTGCTTCTTCCACACTCGACAGTTCCCTGCAGTATTGTTTTTGACAAGGAATCGTGCCTGCATACATGTCCGAACCATGCTAGTTTTCGTCGTTTCACTATTGAAAGCAATGGCCCCTGAACACATGTGATTATCCATTGTAGTATTTCAGTTGGCAAAAGGTTTAGCTAGTGGTGCCCATCTCCTCTCCAGCTGTCCTTATCATGTGGTTACATGGATGTGTTTTCTCATGTAAGTAAACACTCGGTCGTATAAAGTAATGCATCCCTGGTTATACAAGTGTCAGAGGCAACGAACAAGTAGAATCATTGGCGAGCAATGATGTATATGATGGCACAGTACTGGGAAGAGATAGCCAACCGAATATGGACGGTCATTGGTTAACTACAGAGTGAAGAATACGACACTGGCGGTGATACGGTGCACATACAAAGAATGGCATATATTGGGATGATTAGGAATGAGGGAAGAAAGTGCGTTTTCTCTGGTAAGATCTGAAGATCGTATGATCAACATTGGACTGGGACTTCGAGCATACGTATGTGTCTGGATGTCTGTTGGAACTGATCAGTTATAGGAATGACACGTGTTCTATGATGCAAGTTGGAACCGACTAGTTATAGGAACGACACGTGTTCCATGATCCTAGTTGGAACCGATCAGTAATAGGAATGAAACATAATTCCATGATGCGAGTTGGAACCAATCAGCAATAGGAATGACACGTAATCCCATGAGTTTCTAATCATGAGAAACGAAAATTATGAAAAATACAGATTGAATAAAGACAACATATTTGTAGATCGATAAGAGAGACTTCATTAAAGGTTTACTTGGTAATTATATATGACTGAGCGTTAACTTGGTCTTTGGATAAGAGAAACAAAAAGGTAAACTTGGTGGTTTGATTTTTTTTTAAAGACCAAGGTTGAAGTGTTATATCTGCTGTGAAGATATTGTAATAGGAGATGGCAAAGCCTTCACGGCAGTGATTGTTACTGGCAACAATCGTTGCGAATGCAAAATGTTGAACACGCCGAGTTAATGGGATGAAATGATGGGTGGTAGCTGCTAGGATGAGTGGGGCAGGGGCTGATTGAGAAAATAAATGTACAATATTCATTTCTAGGTGATCAAAGAAATGTTACTTGGATGAAGGCTTTCACGAGGAGGGGGAGAGGAGACAAACGAGCAGACGGGGAAGGTGAATCTCGTATGTAATTAAAGATATGAATGCGGATGAAGACATCAAAGAGTGGGTAATATGTCAGAAGGTATAACTTGCAGAGAATGGATGGGGAGCAAGAGAAAGATATAACGCTATAAGTAGTTCAACAGGAGAGAATGTGTATTTGCAGAGTGATTCAACAGGAGAGAATGTGTATTTGCAGAGTGATTCAACAGGAGAGAATGTGTATTTGTAGAGTGATTCAACAGGAGAGAATGTGTATTTGTAGAGTGATTCAACAGGAGAGAATGTGTATTTGCAGAGTGATTCAACAGGAGAGAATGTGTATTTGTAGAGTGATTCAACAGGAGAGAATGTGTATGTATAGAAAAATAGAGAAACGGTAGTTGAAGGTGGGGGTTTTTTTATGCTACGGAAAAAGTCAGCGCTCGTTCTCTGTCTTCCTGTGTTATGGATTGGACAATATGTCTTCAGCCCTGTGTTGCCGCGGTTCGAACGGAGAGTAAAGAATAGCAACGCTGTTACCTTTCAAGCATGTCGTATATCATAAGAGGTGACTTTTGGTTGGGTCGAGGGGTGGGGATCGGACTCCGATATAGACCTCTGAACAGAAAGTAAACAAGACTTCATTCGATTTTCATTGGTCACTATTTCTATAGACATATATAACATATCATACAACATATTTTATAACATGGTGTATCATATAACAAGACATATAACATATAACAACATATATAACATATTATATAATAACATATATAACATATTTTATAGCATATATAACATATCACATAACATAAAACATAGTATATAATGACATATATAACAACATATATAACATATATAACAACATATATAACATATATAACAACATATATAACATATATAACAACATATATAACATATTATATAGAAACATATATAACATATTATATAGAAACATATATAACATATCATATAACATATCATATAACATATCATATAACATATCATATAACATATCATATAACATATCATATAACAACATATATAACATATATAACAACATATATAACATATCATATAACAACATATATAACATATCATATAACATATCATATAACAACATATATAACATATCATATAACAACATATATAACATATCATATAACATATCATATAACAACATATATAACATATATAACATATCATATAACAACATATATAATATATTTTATAACATATCATATAATAACATAACACATCATATAACATATCACATCATATAACATATAACATATCACATCATATAACATATAACATAACACATCATATAACATATATAAAATATAATATAACATATCACATAACATATGACAACAGATATAACAACACAACAACCAACAATAATAATAAACAATACCGAGATAGAATGTGTGGATAAATTCGAATACTTAGGAGCAAACATCAACGGGGCATAAAACTGCACGGTAGAAATAAGGAAGAGATTGACAATTGCATATTGTAAAATAACACGTTTGATAAACATGGAAAAACAACAGAATAGAAAGGAAACTGCTAATGCTAAGAACTTTTATTGTTCTGGTTGCAACATATGACTGTGGAACAAGTAAAACTAAGTAAAACCGCGACAACAAAAAAAATCAACGCCTTTGAGGTGAAATGCTGCAGAACGAAAATTAGATTATCATGGAAGGAAATAAATAGAAACTCAGATATTATAAACATAATGAAGATGACAGAGTTTTGGTTACTAAACACAACAGCAAAAAGAAAACTACACCTGGTTGGTCATATAAAGAGGCACAACTGTTTAGAAAGACAAATAATGGAGGGAAGAGCAACTAGGAAGTGGAGAAAAGACAAAACAAGGAAACGATGGCATTAAGCTAAAATTATGAAACTGAAAGATGAAATTTACGACATTAAAGATAACATGAATACGTCTTTGGAAAATGCAAGCCGCATGGTCCAAGACAGTGAAGGGTTCAGTGAGTTCATTGGAAAGACAACGTTCTGGAGAGAATACGTCACATGACATAACATATCACATAACATATCATTGCTTTCCAATTATCCTTGGATTTTTTTTAGCAGAACTAATACATCCAAACGCATTGTCAGTACAATGTTTACGTTCGGTTTTCAAACTACGAGCAAGTTAGGCCGAGCGGTGTTTGGGATCTCCCTGGTACTGTGGTTAAGACTTTCATATCCTGCTCGTTAGGTTATCAGGGGTTTGAACCCGAGTTTTGTTTATTTGTGCATATTTAGAAAATTCCAAAGGGATCATCGCTTGGAGCTACGGAGTTAAGTGCTATGAGTGGTACACTTGGCAGGTGGCGTGCCACTTAGTAGAGAGGGAGTGTATATGTGCAGTGTACAATGAAATCTTCTATGTCTTCAATGAACCTTTATGTATTTGTAAGTTGGACCTAACCTCTCAAAATGTTCGCAGTTACTGGAATATAACATTTGATTGTCGTCATTTCCATAAAATTTACATACAATTGTAGAAAAGAAAGAAAAACCAAGCTCTCTTTCGCCAACATCGGACAACTCTGGCGCATTTTTGTAAACTGTTCATATAGTTGGTTACATCCCCTAGGGCACATAGATAACCTTCAATTCAACTCACTAAATCGGCTTATGCAAGGCGAGAGCAGGCCTTTTTTAAAACAATGTCGTTGTGACTGCATTACCAGAACCACGACCTCCAAAACGTTTTTGGTGGTTACAAAGCTCTGATATGTCAAAATTCACACTATAGTAATGGGAAACAAGTAAAATGGAAAATAGTCAGCCCACCCACACAGACAAAATCAGCAAAGTCCTACTAAAGCGATACCTAATGACTCATAATATTAACGCAGAAAAAATGTCACCAACTGTGACCACAAACAAAGCAATATTCACACTAGATACTGCCACTACAAAAGTAAAGCTCAAGGTAATTAAGTTATAAGCTGCCACACAACACATGTTCTTCCCATAAACTGTTCTCAAATGTTTAACCAGTGCTGGTCCGGAAACAGTCTGACTGTTGCCTTCAGCACTTACTGAGTTGTGATTGCGACATTCCTCGATCTTCCAACAGCATGCATAATGGTACTCATTTTCTGCTGGTGTGATGTACCACACGAATCATATTTTTTTCTCTTTGCAGCTTACAAATACAAAACTACTATTGATACTATAATTAAAACTATCACGTGTACTACAATATAAATATACAATCTAAACTGCTACTTCAACAAATAAACTGTTGCTACTAATATTACACTTATACTAAACAAACTACAACAACTGCACTACAAAACCTACTGCTACAACTTCACTACACATCCACAACATAACCCACTACTACAACTGCACAAGAAAACCTACTACTACTACTGCCACATTGCTGAAAACCTACTGCTACAACACCTGAACTACAAAACCTACTGATACAACACCTGTTGCTACAACACCTGCACTACAAAACCTACTGCTATAACACCTGAACTAGAAAACCTACTGCTACAACACCTGAACTATAAAACCTACTGCTACAACACCTGAACTACAAAACTTACTGCTACAACACCTGCACTACAAAACCTACTGATACAACACCTGAACTACAAAACCTACTGCTACAACACCTGAACTACAAAACCTACTGCTACAACACCTGTTGCTACAACACCTGCACTACAAAACCTACTGCTATAACACCTGAACTAGAAAACCTACTGCTACAACACCTGAACTACAAAACCTACTGCTACTACACCTGAACTACAAAACCTACTGCTACAACACCTGCCACACTGCTGCAACATTGCTGAAAAACTACTGCTACAACACCTGCACTACACAACCTACTGCTACAACAACTGAACTACAAAACCTACTGCTATAACAATTGAACTACAAAACCAACTACTACAACACCTGCACTACAACACCTGCTGCTACAAAACCTACTGCTACAACACCTGCACTACAAAACTTACTGCTACAACACCTGAACTACAAAACCTACTGATACAACACCTGAACTACAAAACCTACTGCTACAACACCTGTTGCTACAACACCTGCACTACAAAACCTACTGCTATAACACCTGAACTAGAAAACCTACTGCTACAACACCTGAACTACAAAACCTACTGCTACTACACCTGAACTACAAAACCTACTGCTACAACACCTGCCACACTGCTGCAACATTGCTGAAAAACTACTGCTACAACACCTGCACTACACAACCTACTGCTACAACAACTGAACTACAAAACCTACTGCTATAACAATTGAACTACAAAACCAACTACTACAACACCTGCACTACAACACCTGCTGCTACAAAACCTACTGCTACAACACCTGCACTACAAAACTTACTGCTACAACACCTGCACTACAAAACCTAATGCTACCACAAATGAATTACAAAACCTAATGCTACCACAAATGAATTACAAAACCTGCTGCTACCACAAATGAACTACAAAACCTACTGCTACAACACATGAACTACACAACCTACTGCTGCGTCTACAGCGTTCATTCTCAAACTAATGCAGATTAGCAGGATGTAATCGGGACAAAGGAATTAGTTGTGTCATGGTTTACAGCTTTGCTGCGATATGTGCGCCAGACGCATACTATTTCATCATAGTTTCTGTGACCCCATAAGACAAATTCACACCATAACCTCTTTAGTCGTCTCTGTCGACATACATAAAAAGTAAACATTATAATTATCCTTCGCTCCTCTTACGGGATCCAAAAACACACGGGCAAAGTACTACTGCTAAAATGCACAACAAAAACTACCAGATATAACAAAGGATGGAACGTACCACGTTCTGTAACAACAAATAGACCGTGACGATGAGATAGGTGCTCCCGTTGTCTATCACAAGTGTCACGCATACCTGAGCAGCTGCAAAATCCAGATTTCAATTAGATAAACATAACTATTGTCTCGTGCTTTCTTAGATAATATAAACGGTTCATCATCCAATCACAAATATTTAATTTTTAAAAAAAATTTTAAATAGACAATGATTTCTCATATAGCCACTTTTTAATTAGCATGTAGCCACTTCAGTAAAACTTGCAGTTGCTTAGACAACTAATAGAAAGAGCCACAGAAAACAACAAAGAATTATATATCGCATTCCTAGACCAAGAAAAGGCATTCGACAGAGTAGACAGACAACAACTATGGAAAACACTATCAATATACGGAGTACCAGAACATTTAACAACATATGCAAGGGCATTTATGCAAATAGCCAATGTGCAGTAAGAACAAGTGCAGGTGTGTCCCAAAAGTTCCAAATTCAATCAGGAGTTCGCCAGGGGTGTGTCCTATCCCCTCTACTTTTTATAACATATATTGACCACATCTGTAAACTAACAAGTACCAACGAAGAAGATAACATAAAAGACAAATTGAACGAACTACTCTTTGCAGACGACCAAGTACTAATAGCGACATCAGAAGAACAATTGCAAGACCATATGAACAAACTCCACATAACATGTCAAAAATTCAACATGAAGATTAATATTGAAAAGACTGAAATAATGGCAATAGCAAAGAAAGAAAGAAATATCACTATCTCCATCGATGATAAACACCTTAAACAAGTAAATGAGTTCACTTAGGAAGCATTATATCGAGTGAAGGGAAAACCAGTAAAGAGATACAAAATAGATGCAACAAAACATACCAGATCCTAGGACAGATGACACGCATTTTCAAGAACAAAAATGTAAACATAGACACTAAAGTTGCATTATACAAGACTATTATTATTCCATCACTATGCTACCAGTGCCAAACCTGGACAATGACAGCACAAGACAAAAGAAAAATAGTGACAACAGAAATGACATGTCTACGAAGAATACTCGGAGTGTCATTAAGAGATAGAATTAGAAACGATAACATCAGACTGATAGCCAAAACAATACCAGTATTGGAACACATCAAAAGACAGCAGATCAAGTGGTTTTCACACGCTTCCAGACTACCGACATATAGCATGCCACAAATGGCCATGACACATAAACATAACGGTTATAAAGCCAGAGGCAGACCATGTAAAAGATGGATCACAGAAATCAAAGAAGCCACAGGAACAAGCTTACAAACAGCGCACAAGAAGGCCATCTCCAGAGAACTCTTCCACCCCTGACGCTGCAAGGTAAACAAGGGACACAGCGTATAGATAGATAGATAGATAGCCACTTCAGTTCAGTCAGTTCCTCTTTTGCCTGGTTTGGCACATAGGGCCGATGTCATAGTTCTCCATGCCTGTCGGTCAGTTGCTAGGGATTGCAGGTCTTGTGCATTTATGCATATTGATTTTAATTCATTCATAAATGTTCTTCTGAGAGTTGTTTTTGGTCTTCTTGTCTCCCTGTTCCGTCTGGTGTCCACATGAAGGCTAGTTGTGGAATCCTTCGAAATAGTTATTGATGGTTTCATTTTGCTTAGAACTATAACATCCGTTACAGAAACACTTTGAGTTTTACAATGACAATTTGTTCAATCGTCGATTAACGTATCCAAAGGAATCAAGAACAGAAACATACGTCCAAGTTCATAAACACACTTCAGTTACATAAACAGAAATCAAACGAACTTATATAACTCAGTTCTCATATTACACAACAGATTCCCACATTGGGAATATATGCACACCCGTTTCTTCTACCAGGTGTCTACAAATTCGTTGTACACAAATTACCATTGGTGGTGATGTCATATAAACTGAGAGTATTTAGATGGAATGTATGTGATATCAGTAGGCAGTGATTTTATAGACACCTTACATAACCTAAATAACTAACAATAAAACTGTCCCATGTATGTACAGGAGCAAAAAGACCAAGAAACCACTTACCAAGAAAAGAGGACCATCATCAAAGCTATCAGGAAAGTCGACCACCCAAAAGACAACTATCACTATCTCGACAGAGCTGAGCAGGTTATTATCTTCGGCTTCAGAACAGGACACAACATACTAAACAGCCACTTAAATAGACTAAGACTAGTCCCACCACATCTGTGTCCATGTGGGCAGGCAGCACATACCACTGAACATATCCTGCAAAATTGCAATACACTAAGCCATTTTAGGGAAGGACACTGGCACACAGAGATGGATATCCACAGAAAGCTGTATGGGAGCACTGAGGAGCTTTCAAATACATCAGCATTTATTAAGAAAACCCGACATGCTGTGTAGACATGTCAAACTGCGATGCGAACAAGAATATATATATATATATAAAACTAATCGTTTTAGTAGCTCATTACAGCGTTAAGTGTCTTGTTCTTTTTTGGTGGAGAGGTGGGAGGGGTTTGAACCCTATAAACACCCCACCCTCTCCCCAATTGCATATAAATAATATGTTTGGAAGATCATGTTTCAACATGGTGCGACCGTTTTATCCACCAGGAAAACAAATATCCAGTTTACAATCCAAGGACTTACTCCAATAAACAGTGTCATTAGGGTTGAAATATACAATCTTGGCTACCACAATCTTTAATATAAGCATCCTCAAGATCAATCGCAACTCCCATATTTCCTTATTGATCAAATTCCTCCGTAAATACTTTTAAATAGTACATGCAGGAACCGCATCATTAATTCACACACTCGTTCCCGACACATTATCTTCATATACTTTGGATTCTAGCAACTTGCAATACAAAACAAAGCAAATCAAAGTATCTTACGATCTTAACAAACTGCTACACATACAGTAGTTTAGTTATTCATAAAGATGTCAACATCTAAATTTATCACCAACATTCAGAATGTGTGCTCATGCGTACCGTATGTGATAAAGGCATTTGGTTAGAAACGTGGACTTTGATAGTGTATAATTTACTAATTAAAAATTGTCAGTGTTCTTGTTTCTGTTATTTCTATTTACTTTTAGTACATTTTATGTTTGTCTACACTGTAGCATATAGTAGACAGTTACAAAAAAAGTGTATTATAGGTGCCACTGACAGTGAGCGCACGCACTCAAACTTGCAGGGGAGACAACAAATTCATCACGCTGTATAACGTCGGAAATTAAAAGCAGTGTCACAGTAGAAACAGGCGCACCCAACTAATCTTCACCACCAAATAACACCCAATGAACAACGCATTATCTTCAGACTACGAATTGACCATAACAGACCAATGTAGATAAGTCACATGTACAGAAAGATCAAAATATCGCTGTTAAGCTATAAACCATGAAACAACGCATTGGGTTCACAGGACTACAACCTGGTAATCTGCAGGAGTTTTAGTACGAACGCAGAAGTACAAGAAGACACCAAGGAGCTGAGCGAACAAAAACAAATAGAAATCCTAAAAGCGATATAAAACTTGTGCTATAAAAACTGTAGGGAAACAGAGACTCATAAGTGAAATAAAATACACAAAATACAACTACAGGTAGTGAGGCTTGATATTTAGACCGAAAGGCCGTAGTGTGCAACATTGTTGGATCAACTGGTTCTCAAGAGAGCACACCTAGTCCAGTCATGGTATTAACACGAGGTCATGACAGTTCTAACGTAATATTTTTATTTCTCACCTTGCATAAGCAAGTGCAAGAAATATATGAATATGTAAGCTCACCTTATGAACAGTTTGAGACGAAGTATCCCGTGTAGACCTATCCGGGGGGGATACTATCAAAAGCCCTATTCTTCGTCAGCACGTACACTAGTAATCAAGTATCAAGACTTGTCATAATTCCAGTATACCATAAAAATGCTCCAGTTTTGAGTGGCTGCCCTTGTTATGGTTGTACATCAAACACACGTGTGAGCCAACCACATTAGTACCAAACACTAGCTCAAATAGTTCATAACTAAACACTAGTAAAAATAGTGGTAAAAAAACATAGGCCTACACATTAAAAAAATAACCTGAAATATTCCTTTTATGATGATTACGTTTGTTATAGCTAAACTTACATTATATAACTGGTTTAGTCTAAATTATATTTCAGTAGAAATATTCATATATTAGTATATAGTCCCTACACGTCAAACACACTTGATTCAAGAATGGAAACGTTTCGACTTCGTGTTCCTTGTGTGAAGCACACGTGCGACATTGCTGTACATTCTCCTAACGATGTTTCCAGATGTCAGGTCAATGAAACAGAATAAAACAATAGAATCCGATTAGAAGAAACTATCCATAACCGCTAGAATTTCAACAGGTGCCAGCACAAATAATGCAACTTATTATGTTTCCCATTCTGCTATTGCAAACTCCAACCAGCGATTGAACCGGCGGTGACTCGCTTCACTGACACTGATATCCGCAGGCTTTGTTGGCGACTGACCGACTTTCGCCTACTGTAGCGAGAGAAGATTCAAAGCTCCAAGTGTCGGTAAGGCAGCGGGAGACACCTCTGCTAGGCCTGGCTACCACCGACACGGAAGATGATTTCTTCGAATATTCACGCCGATCGCGTAAGGCACAACTGCAAGTTCGACCAGCCAGCGATCGTAGCGCAGTAACGAATAGAGCAGGAGGAGTCTGCGCGTACGAGTCTCGTCAGTCCAAACAGTAAGACCCCTCCCCTTTTCACCAGCAGCCGATCAGGAAAGATTAGTTTCCGCTAACACAAAAGGCTCTAGAACAGATCTAATAAAACAACGAAAGCCCTGCATACACAACACAAAAACTGTAGTGTATAAAACAATAATAAACTCCAGTCCCTATCCAATGGAACAGCTTCGGATACACACGAACTCAGGCAGTGTGCAAGAAAAGTAACATCGCAAATGCACAAAAGTTGTGGCATAAAGTAACGATCAGACATGAAAATGATCGGTTTACTAATACGCTAATTATAACTAGTGAAAACCAGTGGCGTATCCTGGATTTTGACACACATCATGTATTCGTAAACGCTGCTAATCAGGGGCGTAGGTGCGCATCGTTGGGGTGGGGATGTTTGAATACTCATGTGTTATTCGTGGTCTGTTATTCTGTTATTCCATTTTTGTGATATTCTTCTTCTGCGTTCGTTCTCAAACTGCTGCAGATCAGCAGGATGTAGTCTGGAGAACGGAATGCGTTGTGTCATGGTTTACAGCATCGCTGCGATATCTGCGCCTTTCGGCCTTACACATCCGACTTCAGCATGGCTTTGGGTCACCGATCCTATATGGGATGGGACAGCCAACTCCATCCCATAACCTCTTAGTCGCCTTTTACGACATGCGTGGAAGGTAAAACAGTGTTGCTATTCTTTTCTCCCCTTTCGGGCCACGGCAACACACGGGCGATATTATGTTCTGATTTCCTGGGAAGTAAGGAGGAAAAAAAAGGGGGAGGGGCGATTTTTGTTGTTTTATTTTCTGATACCAAATATCATGTTCTTATTTCTGGGGGAGTGAGGGAAGGATTTTTTTTTAAACCTTCTAGTTCTAAGCATTATGTTCTGATTTCTGAGGAGGGGGTGGGCATTTTAAAAAAAATGTTACTTTCTAGTTCTAAACATTATATTCTGATTTCCAGCGAAGCACAAGAAATCTGAAACCGTCCCCCCCCCCTCCCATTTCCCATCATCTAGGGACTTGCTGAGAACACAACAGAAGGATACGTCAGCTAATTAATACAGGTTATTTGTACCGCAAACTCTGCGGCTACTCGTACTGTACGCAACTGTGACAATATTATAGAACACATCTGTGATTATGTTATATATAATACATCTGTGATTATGTTATATATAATACATCTGTGATTATGTTATATATAATACATCTGTGATTATGTTATATATAATACATCTGTGATTGTTATAGAACACATCTGTGATTATGTTATATATATAATACATCTGTGATTATGTTATATATATAAAACATCTGTGATTATGTTATATATATAATACATCTGTAATTATGTTATATATATAATACATCTGTGATTATGTTATATATAATACATCTGTGATTATGTTATATATAATACATCTGTGATTATGTTATATATAATACATCTGTGATTATGTTATATATAATACATCTGTGATTATGTTATATAATACATCTGTGATTATGTTATATATAACACATCTGTGATTTGTGGTTTGCAATACAATATTTTGTTCTGTGTTTAAAGTAGGCCCCACATGTATTCATCTGCTATGCTAGCAAATCTAGTACGGTGTTATTAAGGCATTTAGTGCCTACCTTATGTGATTATATCATTTGGGTAAGTTTATCTGTTTATATTTATCATGTATTAATTTAAATATAAATATATTTAGGGTTAGGACTAGTTATGTACAACATAACTAACCCTAACCCTAAGAAATGAATAGTTAATTTAATTATTGACTAATTATTGATATAATATTTAGATTAATTAATCGTAAAATACGTAGGTAGGAACTAATTGCAAATAAGAATAGGCATTTCTGTTTCTAGTTGCATGCGTGGGCACTACTTCCACTTGGCCGTATCTTGTGCACTTATAAAACTATCATTCAATGCGACTGTTTTTGTACATTCCCTAGACAACAATTAAGAAGATAAGGATCGCCACTTTGTGATTATTAAATAATTGTTATACAAGAAATGGACAGACATGGACAGACAACATCAAGGAATGGACAGGACAAGATATTTCCACACTCATCTGCATCGCTGAGGATAGAATTCGCTGGAGGACTCTGTGTGCTGAGGCATCCAATGTGGTACCCCTACGACCCTGAAGGCGTACAGGTTTATTGATGATACAAGAAAGAAGTGATAAATATTGATACAATATTTTGGTACTAATTGCTAAAAAAAACATCGCATTATTTTTATATTTAAAAAAAATATAAAGGTGCATGCGTCGCATCATGGATGATACGTCTCTGGTTGAAGCACGTCCGGTAATATGACATTACTTTTCAACTATTTGTTAACGTTTACAAGACGTCCAATCTCATTGCAGGTAATATATTTGCGGTCAGCAAACATATAGATAAATATCATTGAGAGTAACAAACATATCGATTTGATGTGGTCATCAAAGGGCAAGAGAAAAGAGGAAGGCCAAAAGAAACTTTACGTAGAACTATTACAAGAGAACGTTTCCCCATCGGTATCAGAAACAATGAAGATCTAAAGCAAATTTCAATGAAACGAGAGACATGGAAATCTATGACATCCGCACTATGTGCCGTCTTTGTCCCTAGAGGAATAACTAACTAATACCAAACATGTATGTAGATCAATCTCATTGCGAGTAACATATGAACGGTCACCAAACATGCAGATAAGGGAACTTGGGAGGTTCATCTTGGGAACTTGAGATCTTGGGAACTTCCTTAGGAAGTCAGAACATAGCATTTAGCACACGAATACCCAAGTGTTGCCGGGGCCTGAAGATCGAACAAAGTATAACAACACTGTTTATCTCCCATGCATGCTGTAAAAGGTGACTAAGGAGGTTATGGGGCGAATTTAGTATCCCATCACATGTC
Organism: Meghimatium bilineatum; assembly: GCA_034231615.1. Classification (NCBI taxonomy): domain Eukaryota; kingdom Metazoa; phylum Mollusca; class Gastropoda; order Stylommatophora; family Philomycidae; genus Meghimatium; species Meghimatium bilineatum. Next base: position 29,931,771 of record CM067309.1, read on the forward strand.
GGTTAAAAGTGACATAGATGCCATGCTTAAGTTGATTGCCGTGACAAAAGGTGCAGATATCGCAGCTGAGTTATAAACCATGAAGCAATTCATTCAGTTCTCCGTACTACATCCTGTTAATCTGTAGGAGTTGGAGAACGAACGTTGAAGAAAATGCACTAGGAAGCGGGACAAAGTTGGGGCACCCTCCATCTGATTGTTCACATAGGTTGCCATCACTACTTATATACTTATTCTTCAGAAACAACTTACATAATTGTGTAGGAACAACTTCCATAATTGTGTAGGAACAACTTATAATTGTGTAGGAACAACTTACATAATTGTGTAGAAACAACCTACATAATTGTGTAGGAACAACTTACAGACTTGTGTAGGAACAGCTTACAGACTTGATTAGGAACAACTTACATAATTGTGTAGGAACAACTTACATAATTGTGTAGGAACAACTTACATAATTGCGTAGGAACAACTTACATACTTATTTAGGAATAACTTACAGACTTGCATAGGAACAACTTACATACTTATTTAGGAACAACTTACATAATTGTGTAGAAACAACCTACATAATTGTGTAGGAACAACTTACAGACTTGTGTAGGAACAGCTTACAGACTTGATTAGGAACAACTTACATAATTGTGTAGGAACAATTTACAGACTTGCGTAGGAACAACGTACTTATATAGGAACAACTTACAAATATTTTCCATCTGAAGCAATTGAGATATGTATTCCTGTAATAGGAACCCAGATATGTGACATGTGCCATTCAATCAGTTACAAACGCCCACAGGTCAGTGATGACATCCCATTCAATTAGTTACAGGTACCCAAGGGTGAGTGATGACATCACGTTCATTTCCGCAAAGGAATAACATCCATTCCGTTGTCACTCTTCCGCCTTCATAAACTATTAGTACCGTCATAGAGCTTGTATTTAATTGGTTATTCCTTGCCTAAGGTGATTCGCTACTTCGCTCTAAATGACTATGGGAGTATTGATGACTTGATTGAATACTGGCCTCTGATATCATTACTAAAACATGTACTATCGTAACTGTTGGGAACGAATGGGTTTTTCCTTTTCTTAATGGTCGTTACTCTCCTGGACACATCTCACAAGTTCTTCATGGTCAGTCTGTCTACCTGCTGAGTAATTCATCTGGGATGGTCACACTGTCAATTGATCAATTTGCGTATCAATGAAAAGTAAGGGGTAAAGTCGAATAGTCACTAATGTGAGCTGATATATGAGCGAACAGGTCATATATTTGTCGCTGGTCACACATCAGGACATTCATCTACGGTGTACATATATTACAAGAAAATACAGAAAATTATCCCAATGATTACATTTATTATGTAGTATTTCAATAAATGTTCCTATTTCAAACTATATATTTTTTTTTAATTCAACCTTTTTAAAACTATGTTATTTCACTGGTCAATCGATTTTAAATTATAATATTTCAATAGTCAACCCATTTTAATCTATAGTATTTCAATGGTCAAACAATTTTAAATTATAATATTTCAATGGTCAACCCATTTTAATCTATAGTACGAGTATTTCAATGGTCAAACAATTTTAAATTATAATATTTCAATAGTCAACCCATTTTAATCTATAATATTTCAATGGTCAACCAATTTTAAATTATAATATTTCAATGGTCAACCCATTTTAAATTATAGTATTTCAATGGTCAAACAATTTTAAATTATAATATTTCAATGGTCAACCCATAGTAATCTATAGCATTTCAATGGTCAACCAATTTTAAACTGTACATTACGCTCGTATATTGCAAGTGAAACGGGAATGAATAGAATAGCGACAGTTATCTGACATTGACATGAATACCGTTAAAGACAACGTTAAGGAGGTCTAGCGTGGAATTGTCCGCTTGTTTATTGTTGGTTCCATTCTCAAGTTGTAGCCAAACAAGCTGATTTGTTGATGTCTCTCCGTGTAGTCTTGACTTGATCGGTCTTGATTTGTTGATGTCTCTCCATATAGTCTTGACTTGATCAATCTTGATTTGTTGATGTCTCTCCATATAGTCTTGACTTGATCAGTCTTGATTTGTTGATGTCTCTCCATATAGTCTTGACTTGATCAGTCTTGATTTGTTGATGTATCTCCATATAGTCTTGACTTGATCAATCTTGATTTGTTGATGTCTCTCCATATAGTCTTGACTTGATCAGTCTTGATTTGTTGATGTCTCTCCATATAGTCTTGACTTGATCAATCTTGATTTGTTGATGTCTCTCCATATAGTCTTGACTTGATCAGTCTTGATTTTTTCCCCGATACGCTCATTTCTTGTGTCTTCTGGTGGCATTTATAGCTTTCATCTTCATCTATTTAGCAGGATGTAGTCCAGAGAACGGAATGCATTGTGTCATGGTTTACAGCATTGCTGCGATATCTGCGCCTTTCTGCCCACATCCGACTTCAGCATGACTTTGGGTCACTGACCCTATATGGGATGGGACAGCCAACTCCATCCCATAACCTTCTTAGTCGCCTTTTACGACATGCGTGGAAGGTAAACAGTGTTGCTATTCTTTGCCCCCCCCCTTTCGGGCCCCGGCAACACACGGTCGACTTTCCTCTAATTTCATACCCTGTGATCGTTTTCTCGTCTCTGTCAAGGGCCATGTTTGACATTGGTAACACAGAGTTGGAACTAACGCAACCAGCCATTCGTGCACACAACAGCAAAACATCCGGCTACAAGTCACGAGGAAGACCAAGAGCTAGATGGGTGGAGACAATGAAAAACACTTTAAAGAGACACGGGATGACCATGTTCAATGCGACTTAAATGACCAAACATAGACGAGTCCTAATTCCCTCCACGACGCTTAACAACACAAGTGACAATTAACAATAGATAGATAGAACACAGAGTTGGTTGACAAATTATGTTGAACAATTATCGTTTTGTTGCCATGTACACTGATGAATACATTTAGTAAATATAGAATTTTCCATCTTCGAACAACATGACTAATTAGTTTTTCTGGCAACAACAAATTTTGTTTCTAAATGAGTCGGTGATCTCGACGACGTCTTAATGGTAACGAGAAGGTCTTGAAGTGAGGAATATAACTTGAAATGCTTGGTCTCAAGACACATATACTAGATTTCTTGCAGATCTTGAATACCGGAACACATTATGAGAGACGCATGCTCAGAACTAAGACCCATTCTTCAATTTCACATATTTTATTGGAAAACTAGATTTCATGAGCCTCAAACATTATCTTCAGAGAACTAGGTTTCATGAGCCTCAAACATTATCTTAAGAGAACTAGGTTTCATGAGCCTCAAACATTATCTTCAGAGAACTAGGTTTCATGAGCCTCAAACATTATCTTCAGAAAAGTAGGTTTCACGAGCCTCAAAAAATGATAGTTGGAAAATTAGGTTTCAGTTGCGTCAAAACTTATCTCTGGAGAAGTAGATCTTATTAGCCTCAAAATTGATCTTTGGAGAACTTAGTCTCATGAGCTTCACAAAATGATCTTCGGAAAACAAGGCCTATTAAGTCTCACACATTCATATGAGTCTTAGGTCTCATGAGCCTCAAATATGATATGCTGAGAACTAGGTCTCATGAGCCTCAAATATGATATGCTGAGAACTAGGTCTCATGAGCCTCAAATATGATATGCTGAGAACTAGGTCTCATGAGCCTCAAATATGATATGCTGAGAACTAGGTCTCATGAGCCGGAAAAATGATCTTACGGGAACTAGGTCTGATGAGGTCCAAAAATGCACTTCGAAGAACTAGGTCTAAATGAACCTCAAAAATAATCTTTGGAGAACTACGTCTCAAGGGCTTCAAAAAATGATCTTCGGAAAACTAGGTCTATGAAATCTCACAGATTCATATGAATCTTAGGTCTCATGAGCCTCAAGTGCTTCAAAAAATGATCTTCTGAATACTAGGTCTCATGAGCCTCAAGTGCTTCAAAAATGATCTTCTGAATACTATGGTCTCATGAGCGTCGAAAATGATGTTAGGAGAACCATGTGTCAGAAGTCTCACACATTCTTGTGATTCTTTGGTGACATGAGATTCACAGAAAACTTCAGAAAATATCTCTCACGAGTAATACAGTGCAATCAGGAATAGCGTAATGAAGTTTTGCTAATCACTAAAGACATACATAATATCACAAACAAAACAACGTTTCAACCAAAAGGCCTTGTCAAGAAAAAAATTAAAACATACAACCGAAAACGGATAGTAAGGATATGTAAGTTCACATTATATTACACATGCCATTGTGAACGTCCATATCCTTACTGACCGTTTTCTGTATGTTTCAATTGTGTTTCTATTTTTGTCTTGATAATGTCTTTTGGTCGAAACGTCGATTTGTGTGTATTATTATGTGTATCTTTGGTGGTTAGCAAAACTTCATTACCTTATTCCTGGATTTACCTGTTGGATTCCAGTTGTGCGCAGTAAGCAGATATTATTGATCTAATACAGTGAGATAATGATCACCTGACATCTAACATGTATAGATGACGTCATATATAGATGACGTCATACATAAAACCACCATTAGGAAATTACACTAGGAATATAACCAAAACACGTTGGTAACACCCCCCTTTACCCCACCTGGTAAAGATTCTTCGCAAAAAAGGTCATCAACTGTCTCATGAAATGAGGGAAATATACACGAAAGAAAATGCAAGAATGACTCTTTTATTACGATAACCCTTCCCTCAAGAACAGATCAAGTGATATGGCTACATTATGAGAATGCATCACGAAAAGTTGCCCGTACAAAAATATAACCAAATGAGATCAGGGTACAAAGCCAGAGGAAGACCACGGAAAAGATGGATAGAAAACGTCAGGGACATCCTGCACAGACACGGTCATAGCACGGCCGAGGCCACACATCTGGCGATAGAACGCAAGCTCGAGCTCCAATCACCCCTACGCTTAACGGCAAGAGTGGATCACAAACCACCTGGGGATAGACAATAGACCCTTCCCTCCCTCATCACTGATTATCTATCTACGGTCCTGCCAGGATCACTACATTTCCCGCTCCTCTCTGTGACATGTCAGCATGGTATTTGTGGTTACTTTAACCTTCTATGTAACGCTATAACCAACCGCACAGCAAACTTTCAGCAGCCAACTCTGACCACATTCATGGCACTATTTGTGCTCTTCAATTATGGATACACAGCACAGATGATATATTATATTACAAACGTACAGTCGACCATCTTCTCTCTTTACTCCCTTCTTCTGAATGATTCCCCCCTGATAATAAACAAAAAGGTGAAAGGAAAAAAAACTGTTCCTTAATCTATTTCAAACTGACTGCTTGAACATATCCAATAAGTCACGTCTGTTGTTAAGTTGCCCGTCAAAATAATAAGACCTCAGCTCTATCCGGTATTTATTCAGGCGTTCCCAGCTGACTGACTATCCAGGCTTTCTTTACAAGCCACATACTTGAAATGTGCGTATGTATATCATTGTCACATACAACATCACGCAGGCATATACGTTATAAGACATACTGACATGTCGGGCCATTTAATCATTTATACAAAATGTAAGGTCATTTCCTGTTTCCTTTGTGAGGAATGCCCCTGTCATTTTTCAAATATATTTTCGTTGTTGTACTTGTAATGTTGAAACTCAGTCATCAATCAGTCAATCTTTCTATCTAACTCAATCACCAATCAGTCAATCTGTCTATGAAACTCAATTACCAATCTATCAATCTGTTTATCAAACTCAATCATCAATCAGTCAATCTTTCTATCTAACTCAATCACCTATCAGTAAATATGTTTATTCAACTCAATCATCAATCAGTCAATCCAACTGTTTATTCATCTTCATGGATTAAATACACCTCTCATTACTTCAATCTTGCACACAATCAATCATTTATTGCACCAATTTCACACAGTAAACCATTAATTGCGCCAATCGCTCACTCAGTCAATCATTCATTGCATCAATCTTTCAATGCCAACTCTCTCATAGTCAATTATTCATTGCACTCTCTCACAGTCAATTATAATTTAAAGAACAAATCGTTCTTTGCACAGTCAACCATTAATTGCACTAATCTCTCATACAATCAAACTTCATATTTGCAGAAGACAGTGATCTTATGGCTGGCGGCGAGAAAGAACTTACTTCTGAACATGAAAAAAAATATGAAAAAAATTGCAAGACATGATATAGAAATAAACATCGAGTAATACACAAAAATGGCAAACAGAAATGAGAACACGACTCCTGTGATTCAAATCTGAGTGAATGGACGGAAACATAGAAGTGAATACCTTTAATTACTTAAGATCTTATATGAGCGGCGATAGAAGCATTAATACATGAACACATAATAAACGTGAAATAGTTTCAGTGTCCAGAATAAATACCATATATACATTCTTGTATAAGGCTGGAGATGGATTTAGCGTCCTTGTCAAGGCTAACTGTGATTTGGAAAAGCAACATCAGTGGTGGGGTGAAAATCAAACTGTATAAATCGCTGGTGCTTTCTGTTGTGTTGTATGGTTGTGAGAGTTGGACACTCACTGCGGACATGAAGAGAAGATTAGAGGCTTTCGAGTACAAATGCTACAGACGAAATCTACGAATTTCCCATAGGGAACATAAGACCAATGTGTACGTAAGAAATAAAGTAGAGATGTATGCAGGTGTTCAGGAGCCATTACTTTCAATAGTGAAACAACGAAAACTAGCATGGTTCGGACATGTATGCAGGCACGATTCCTTGTCAAAAACAATACCGCAGGGAACTGTCGAGGGTGGAAGAAACAGAGGAGGAAAATAAAGGCATGGACAGACATCAAGTAATGGACAGGGCAAGATATTTCCAGACTCATCCGCATCGCTGAGGATATAATTCGCTGGAGGACTGTGTGCAGAAGCATCCAATGTTGTACCCTTACGACCCTGAAGTGTAATGGGTTTATTGATTGATTGATTGATTCTTTTATACTGGTGTGAGAGTTGGACAATTATAGCAGAAACGGCGAAAAGAATAAAAGCTTTTTAAAACAGTTGTTGCAGATAAATATTGCTCATATACTGAACACAAAACCAACATACACGGGCTGGAAACTAAGACTGGTCGGACAGTCCCACTCGAGAAGGACTACAATAAGCAGGATGCTGAAAACAGAGGCAAACAGCCAAAAGGAGCACAATTAATTAGGATGCCACGTACAAATCACAATGGGAATATCTCTATGTCCAATAATAGTTATGGTGCCTACCCTGTGATGGATTTCAGGCAGGGACGGTGACGAGCCCTATACCCCGAAAGGGCCTAACTCCAATTACTGGAGGTCCTTCTCAATTGCACCGAAGAGCCAGGAGGCAAGGGAATAGAGCTACTGGCAAACAAACCAACGACCAATAATAATAATGCACTGGAATGCTGAGGGTGTCAACAGCAAAAACGATGGATACAGAAAAAAATAGGAGCTTGAAAATATTCTATATGAAGAACAATTTAATGTATGTTGTATTCTAGAAACATACCGCAGCAGCGACATAACCCTTAAAATCAGAGGCTACCAGTGCTACCAATCAGACTGAAAGGACAGACGAAAGGGTGGAATCCTGACACTTGTTAAAAACAATATCACTACATGTCAGCTGGAAGTGTATATGGAGGGGGCAGAATACCAGATGCTCCACCTAAAGACAGACAGTACAGAATTCCATCTCCTGAACTACTACTGCCCAAATGATAGACCATTCGCACTAGACACAATCCCAGAAAAAGAGACTGGTGTGTGGTGACTTCAACAGCCACTCTCAGAGCTGGGGCTACGATCTTCAGCACAAGATGGACCACAGGTAATTTTCCGCAGACATGGAGGGAAGCAATAATGATACCACTCCTCAAATCAGGAAAAGATGACAACACAGTCTCCAATTACAGGCCCATCAGCCTCACAAGCTGTCTATGCAAAACAATGGAACTCATTATCAATCTTAGGATGCAGTGGTACCTTGAAAGTGAAAACCTTCTGGTATCGAAACAAGCAGGCTTCAGACAGCATTACTCTACTGATGATCAGGCAACATACCTTTCCCACGAGATTGAGGACACCTTCCAAGATAATATATTGGTACTGGCAGTATGGATAGACCTCAGGAAAGCATTTGATAAGGTCTGGAAAGAAGGACTCTTAAAGAAATCGCGAAATCGCGGGGTTAGCTCAAGAATGTACAAATAGATAAAAGCATACTTGTATAATAGAAGAGACATGGTTGAAATGGATGATCGCAAAAGCAATAAAGTCCTACTGTGTCATGGAGTCCCCAGGGAGGAGTTCTGTCACCCACAATTTTCTTGGTTTACATTGGTAACGACCTAGTTACCTGACAACCACATGGGATCAAAGTGGCAACATATACTGGTTCCCTGGTGATCTGATGTACGGAAGAACATGCGACAGTGGCCATTAAAGAAATATAAATAGCTACTGATGCCTTAACCCTATTGGCATATAGATGGTGCGTCAGTATTAACGCGCAGCACTACACTCTTTACCATCTCACCAAAACATAAAGCCGGTGTTATGAAGATCGATGGAGAACTTTTGAAAGAAGACAAACAACCCACATACCTCGAGTTACTTTTGATGATAAGTTGACGTGGAAGCAACACATAAACAAAGCAACAACAAAAGCCAGGAGGAAGTTAGCTATCCTGAGAAAACTAAGTAGAACCAAATGGGGAGTCAGTGGGAATATACTCAGTAAAGTTTACCAGCAAGACATAAGACACCACCTGGAACATGGCTCAGCTGCGTGGTGTCCGGCATCAAACACCACATCACATGATTTAGATATATTGCCGCCAGTGTGTTGCCGGGGCCGGAATGGGAGCAAAGAATAGTAACACTATTAACCTTCCACGCATGTCGTAAAAGGCGACTAAGGAGGTTATGGAATGGAGTTGGCTGTCCCATCCCATATAGGGGCAGTGACCCAAAGCCATGCTTAAATCGGATGTGTCAGGCCGAAAGGCACGGATATCACAGCAATGCTGTAAACCATGACACAACGCATTTCGTTCTCCGAACTTCATCCTGCTAATCTTCAGGAGTTTGAGAACGTACGCAGAAGAAGAAGAAGAAGAAGAAAAAGATATAGTGCAAAACCAGGTGCTTAGGATAATGATGTGAGCAATGAAATCAACACCCATAGTAGAGATGCAGAAAATTGAGAGAACGCAAACACTTGGCGAACGAAGAGATACAAAGTAGTTTTTTTGGAAAGTCTCGAAGATTACGCAATCAATACCTGACCGAGACTCTAAGTCTACATACACTTAGATGGCTGCAGGTACGGGAGGCGGAGAACTTATGGGAATGCCCCATGTGCTGTGAAGCTAGTTTCTAATCAAGAAACAAGTGACACAAAGGTACTAATACAGGCATAAACGTTTCAGTGTATGCCAAGTCATCCAATGATGAAAATATTCCAAAATCTAGCGATCTTGCGACTGAAAAGTAGCCGCTTTATCCACCAAGATAAACGACTCCGACTTACAAACTCACAGGTCTACTTGAAGTCGACAGCCCATTAAGTTCTGTACTAGAACATACCCATTGGCTTTAAAGGCACGGAATACCAATTTACATTCATAGGAAAATGAATATAAATATGTATATATATAGCCTAGACAATTAGTTAGTTTGTTCCTTTCGTGCCGCAAGCGACACATTGGGCAGAGGTTTTGGTTCTCCATATGATGCGGTCCGCTGCCTGCAGCTTTAGTTCCTGGATGGTCTTACAGCCTATTAATTCCCTTTCTTTAAGAATGGTGTTTTAAGGGTTGTTTTAGGCCTTCCTCTTTTTCTTTTACCCTTAGGTGACCACATAAGGGCTTGCTGGTTTATTCTGTTTACATCTAGTCGTAAAACGTGACCAAGGTATTTCCATCTTCGTTTTCTTATGATGTTTGAAATATACTCTTGGTGTACGAAATATACTCTTCTACCACAATGACGAAATTAAAAAAATGCAGGATCCTGAATAGGATATGCTACCATTTGTTGTTGAGTTGATGATAATTTCTGCATGTTATACAGTTCTCTTTTCAATATTTCATTCCCCTCTCAAAGATGACCTCGCCTGGTTTCGACTGTGTTTTCTGATTAAAATGGTTGTATGTGAAGATAGGCAAGTGCCACTTGAGAATAATAATAGCGGCTTTCCTGCAGTTCTCGATAGCCGAGGTCGAAATTAACCACACCTGATCAGTTGATTTCCGCTAGCCACTTGACAACACACTGTACGATGTGGTCGACGTCAATTATCGCTGATGTTCAGGCTAGACTAACTATTTGATTGAAAGGGTTGTGGTTGGTGGAAGAAGACAGAGAACATAGAAAACACAATAATAGAGATACATGAATCACTTAATAACGAGAACAGACAGCAACAACATGTCTAGAGGGTGCAAGTGAATCACGTTATAGTCCGTTCAGATTCGTTTGCCGAGATGTTATGATTTATAATTCAAAAAGTTCTTGATGATTTCACATGAATTTTGGGATACGTTGTTAAAATGTCCATGTCGCGAGAACATATGTGTTACTTGATGTCTAGCTGTAACGGTTATTTGAAAGCGGCGAATTCTTTTGATGTTTGCCCATGTAAATATTATTTCGACCATAAACAAAATATTTTACAGTAATCTAGTGCAATGATGACCCATAGGCGTGTCCACAAAATTTTACATGGTGGCAGGTGTAAAAAAATTTAAAATATATCTTTTGTTCGTAGAGTCAATTTGATATTGTTCCATGCTCTTGGTGTGAGTTTCACAAATGTTGTCGCTGCCTTTGAAATAAGTACATATATTTCTTCATGTAAGGAAATTTTGTCTGTAATAGTTGATCCAAGATATCTGAACTTCTGTATTGAATCAAGCGGGCTAATTTTTATAAGTAATGGTTGATGGTTTGCTTATAACATTTTTTTGAATTGCTTGGGTGGTATTGAGCAATGAAATGTTTTACAAATCAACTTGTAAATTTTGCAAATCAAACTTTTTTTAGTGTAGACTTAATCAGAGTAATGATCATTCATAATCAGACGAGTCAAATAGGTCGATTACTGTTTTCGGCTGAACAAACAACAAACCTTCCTTTTTCCAATATTCCTCTTCTTGGCGTAACACATGATCCTCACATTTCACCCAGTAGTCTTTATGTATATTTGATAGAGCCTGATTTGTAAGTGTCTCAATATCACATAATTTGAAAGTTGTATTTGTAGATGCTACGTGTCGTTTAACTTTTGCCCAAATTAGCTCTATAGGATTTAAGTGTGCATGATATGGACGTAGTCTCAAACATCTATGACCATGTTCTTCAATTAACTTGTCTATTTTAAATATCTTTGTTCGTTGTGTCTGTTTTACAAGGTTAAGCAATTCGGGTTTCAAGTACCTGTCGGTAACTGGTATGTGTTCTTTTATGAGCCACGTTTTGATAACATCTTTTGTACTTGATGATGTTGGGATTCTATCTTCTACGTTCACTACGTTATGGTATGAAGCATTGTCCATTATCAGACAAGAAGGTCTATCTAATATTGGAAGAATACTTTTTTCGATCCAGTCTTCGAATATGTGCCCATTCATTTCGGAGTGGTAGTCTCTATTGTCAATGGATTTTGAAATGAAAATTAGATGAGCATTCTGCAACAACCCATTATGTCTGCTACCTGCATGTGCAACTATCAAACGTTGCCCTTTACTACTTGGTACTGATCTTTTAATACTTCCATCTGCTAACTGCCATTCCTTTTCATTTGTATGATGAGCGTTGATCCAAGTTTCATCTAAATACACAATATCATAACCATTCTCGCGCATTCCCTTCACTTCACGTAAATACTTGCTTCTAAGAGCTACCAGATGTGGCTTTTCACAAATAATGTTTTTTCCACCAGCATACTTTCTAAAGGTGAAGCCTGCATTTCTTACAGTTTTCCATAATAAAGTTTTTGATATTTCAATGTCGTTATTAGTTTTCAGCCAAATCTTCAACTTTCTAAGTGTCACTTCTTCGTTTTTATCAAACATTCTACATATTTCTCTTTTTACTAGGTCCTTATCGAAACTGTCTATCTTTTCTTTCCTTCCTTGCTTTCGTGAATTTGTTGGCAATAAATATCCGCTTGCTTCCACTATTCGATCAAATGAACGTTTACACAAACCTAAAATATGCATTGTTCTCTTCTCAGGATTTGATAAAGAACAATAAAGATGTCCTTTTTTACGCTCTCTGCAGAAGTATTGATAAATCTTTATAGCAATGTTATGCTCAGTAAAATATTTCGCTTTCAGATTCATTCTCACATAGACTTGCAGAAGGTAATATGCTTAGTACCTCCTACTTTCTGTAAATATTGAGACGTGCCTCTGACTTGTGACTTGAAATCGAGTCAATAGCCGTTTTTGATTTCACATAATTCTAAGTTCAGGAAAAATAATATTTGGTGCTAAACGGGAATTTCCATATGTAACATTGCTTTATACAAATGTACAGTGGAAACAACTACTTTTAGAACGGTGCACATTCTACCGTGAGGGTCATGCCTTTATATTTAATAATCAGCTGTGAGATGTAAGCATCTACATAATCCAGCGATTGTTTATAATTTAGATTAACTTTTTTTTAATATAGGTTAAATAAGGTATCTTTGATACTGGATCACATTTCTTTGATAAAAAAATATTTCTATAGCGACATTATTATTCTAAACCTAACTTCAAATGATCAATCCAAATGAACAATAAGTTTTTGATAAAAATAATTTAACATCTCGGCAAACGAATCTGAACGGACTATAGTCTCATATCGAGCAGAAGGATGTATAATTCGTGTCATTGTAAGTGAGTTTAACAAACTACGGGAGCTAAAAGAAAATGATTGAAAAACCTGACAATTAAAGAGAGTTTCACGAGAAAAACTAGCTTGAAGCCAAAGACCAAAATTGCACTGTGCGACATAGGGAAAACAAAAAGTTTGCGTGAATTTTCAAACTCCTGAAGATTTTAGCAGGCTATAGTCTACAGCACGGAATGCGTTGCGCCTCGGTTTACAGCTTATCTGCGATATATCCGCTTTTAGACCTGACACATCCGACTTGGAAGTGTTGAAACCACCCCACCACTTGGAAGTGTTGAAACCACTCCACCACGTGGAAGTTTTGAAACCTCTCCACCACTTGGAAGTGTTGAAACTTCTCTTCCACTTAGAAGTTTTGAAATCACTCCTCCACTTGGAAGTGTTGAAACTTCTCCACTTGGAAGTGTTGAAACCCCTCTTCCACTTGGAAGTGTTCAAACCACTCCTCCACTTAGAGTGTTGAAACCACTCCTCCACTTGGAAGTGTTGAAGCCCCTTCTCCACTTGGAAGTGTTGAAACCCCTCCTCCACTTGGAAGTGTTGAAACCACTCCTCCACTTTAAGTGTTGAAACCCCTCCTCCACTTGGAAGTGTTGAAACAAACCTTCAGTTGGAAGTCTTAAAACCACTCCTGTCTCCTCCACTTGAAAGTGTTGAAACCATGCTCCACTTGGAAGTGTTGAAACCACGCCTCCACTTGGAAGTGTTGAAATCACTCCTCCACTTTAAGTGTTGAAACCCCTCCTCCACTTGGAAGTGTTGAAACAAACCTTCAGTTGGAAGTCTTGCAACCACTCCTGTCTCCTCCACTTGAAAGTGTTGAAACCATGCTCGACTTGGAAGTGTTGAAACCACGCCTCCACTTGGAAGTGTTGAAACCACGCCTACACTTGGAAGTGTTGAAATCACTCCTGCACTTAGAAAAACAGCACATTAAATACAAAGATGGGTAAAAATTTGGTTTCGACCACCGTTGTGCTATAAATCATATCGATTCACACCTTAGACGAGAATTCTTGGAGAATTATTAATTCTAAACACTGATTCTAACCCTCCTAAAAATCTTTAAACTAATTCTTATCTTTTTAACCCACCATTTACCAAATTCTATAATTTTATGCAACTTATCTAACACTGCAAAAGTTACAACGGTGGACGAAACCAAAGATGCGCCCAAAGAAGGAATCTCAAAAAAGGGTAAACCCCGAACCGCATAATGGTTTCTCCAGACACAAGGTCACAAAACGTTTCACGAAATGACTAAGCATGACTTCTCGGTCACTTTGATCCTATATGGGATGGGCACAACAAATTTCATCCCAAAACCTTCTTAGTTGCCTTGCATGAAAAGCATGAAAATGTTAACATTATTGCTACGTTATGATCCACATTCTGGCCCCCATACGGGCGGGAATAAACAATAGTGAGACATGCAGATTTCAAATCAAACAACACTCATCGAAGACGAATGTGTCGGGCCATTCACGCAAATAAAACGTCGACATGACGCATTTACATTCTCTGGGCTACATCGTGCAGGAAATCTAGTAAGATAATTGTTCTGCTACAAGAGAGACCCAGCGGGAGTTTGAGAATGTGTCCTGCTACAAGAGAGACCCAGCGGGAGTCTGAGAATGTGTCCTGCTACAAGAGAGACCCAGCGGGAGTTTGAGAATGTGTCCTGCTACAAGAGAGACCCAGCGGGAGTTTGCGAATGTGTCCTGCTACAAGAGAGACCCAGCGGGAGTTTGAGAATGTGTCCTGCTACAAGAGAGACCCAGCGGGAGTTTGAGAATGTGTCCTGCTACAAGAGAGACCCAGAGGGAGTTTGAGAATATGTTCTGCTACAAGAGAGACCCAGCGGGAGTTTGGGAATGTGTTCTGCTACAAGAGAGACCCAGCGGGAGTTTGCGAATGTGTCCTGCTACAAGAGAGACCCAGCGGGAGTTTGAGAATGTGTCCTGCTACAAGAGAGACCCAGAGGGAGTTTGAGAATATGTTCTGCTATAAGAGAGACCCAGCGGGAGTTTGGGAATGTGTTCTGCTACAAGAGAGACCCAGCGGGAGTTTGAGAATGTGTCCTGCTACAAATGAGACCCAGCGGGAGTTTGAGAATGTGTCCTGCTACAAGAGAGACCCAGCGGGCGTTTGAGAATGTGTCCTGCTACAAGAGAGACCCAGCGGGAGTTTGAGAATGTGTCCTGCTACAAGAGAGACCCAGCGGGAGTTTGAGAATGTGTCCTGCTACAAGAGAGACCCAGCTGGAGTTTGAGAATGTGTCCTGCTACAAGAGAGACCCAGCGGGAGTTTGCGAATGTACTCTGAAGAATAAGAAGTAATCAAACAACGCACATTCATGTTATAGAAGTTATGTCACAGAACTGATGAGTCAGCGATACATGGCTTTATGCTTATACAGTAGAGCGAGACAACGATTTTAGCCCTGGCCCAACTCTACTGTCAGGTTCTCCTATACCGGAAATACACTTGCAGAGAGAAAGGGTTCAGTAACTGATGGGCTCAGGCGCTAGTGGGACAAGGTCGCTCAGCACGAGAACGCCTTGTTCTCAATCGCGTGGTGTGAGCCTCGAACTTGGGTGAGGGGTTCACGATGTCGGTGAATGACACTTCGGCTAAGAGGGTGAAAGGGCCAGGGTCCAACTCTTCTGTTGAGTTCTTCTCTTAAGGAACCAGACTCACGGATGAGAAACGGCTTAGTACCCGATGGGCAAAGGCACAGTACATCCAATTACACGAGACAAGTTCATAGACAGTGGAACACCTCGTACGAGACAGAAGTGAGCAAAACATCCTCTGGGCGAAGAATCACCACACACGCGCGTGCCTGGCGACAGATAGGAAGGCTGTCACAGGCTAGGGTAGCCCACCCGAATTGTCAAGGCATGCCGAAATCGGACGTGCTAGGCCTACAAGGCGCATAACGGTAGCGCAACGTAAACACGCTCCCGGCGCAAATCGCACGGATATCCGTGCTGGTTACAATGAAGCGAACGCAAAACATACAGTAGAGTGGGAAGGTTGGGGGGGGGGGGGAGAAACTACCGATTGAAAAGCTGAGCCACAAGCACTATATACGTATACGGTTGCGTCTGATGGTCTCACCAATGACCCACTAGACAAACCACTCATCCAGTTTGAAAAACTTAGTAGATGACACATATATTGTGCAATATGACATTGTCATTAGACGTGAGAAAGAGTGTTCTGCAGTGCTATATAACCCCTATACTAACATATGGATGCGAGTCTTGGACAATAAACAAATGAAAGTGGGAAATTAGAGGCAACAGAGATGTGGTTCTACAGAAGAATGCTGAGAATACCATGGACTGCCAGAAAAACTAATGTAGAGGTATTGAAAGGGTCAAATGCGAAACGTACCTTAATCAACAATATAAGAAAAAGGCAATCTTCTTTTTATTTTGGCCACTTCATGAGACAGGCAGTTTTGGAGAACATAGTCACAACAGGCAAAATTAAAGGGAACAGAGACAGAGGGCGACAAAATGAGAAAATATTAGACAGTTTGACAACCTGGCAGATAATACTGTGGACAGAGAACAGTGGAGAGCCATGACCGCCTACGCCAGCGGCATGGCACCTGATGATGATGAGTAGATGCCGTCATATTGAAGCTCTCTTATGGAAGCTTTGTAGCATGTCATCTATACAATTATAGACCCCTTCTAAGTAGAAGGCTCGTTCAATAGGCATTGCACTAAGCTGAAAGCTGAAGTCTCCTGGGTAAGAAAGAAAGCTCAGAAAAACTATCCCGCTGCTCACAGGAAGTAATAGCTAATCGCTCGCAAATCCTGGTGTTCTCAAACAAACAAACAACATGTACTATATAGCCTGGCTCAATATGTTGAAAAACTACATCTTGAAGCTTAACTAACTAAAACATAAGAAGAATGTCAGACATATTACACAAACAAGATAAATCAAACGAACCGATACATCATGGTTGCCCATCTCTATACACAAGGAAGAACAGTGAAAAACCCCACATAGGGAGCAATGTTGTGGACGAACAGAACATAAGCAAAACAATCAAATTTAGGACTAATAGAAGAGATGGGCAAAACAATCAAATTTAGGACTAATAGAAGAGATGGGCAAAACAATCAAATGTAGGACTAATAGAAGAGTTGGGCAAAACAATCAAATGTAGAACTAATAGAAGAGATGGGCAAAACAATCAAATGTAGAACTAATAGAAGAGATGGGCAAAACAATCAAATGTAGAACTAATAGAAGAGATGGGCAAAACAATCAAATGTAGAACTAATAGAAGAGATGGGCAAAACAATCAAATGTAGAACTAATATAATAGGGACCAAACCCGAAATAAAGGAATGAGGAAAACGGATGTGCTGGACCTCGGACGTCCTTACCAAAAGTGGCCAACCGGGGTGCAAATAATCACAGTTCTACCGTGGAACTTGCAGCACATGGTACTTCAGGCTCCCCGGCGGAAATCACACGAAATATTCGTTGTGGTTATTTGAGAGCGAACGCAGAAGAAGAAGAAGAAGAAGAAGGACTAATAGAAGAGTTGAACAAAACAATCAAATATTATTAACTAGAATAAGTTAATGAGTTTATATATCTGAGATAAGGACGGGATAGCTAACAGAAAATGAGTACAACTTCAACACTTGAACGGTACTGTCTCCACTTGTGTGTCTATCTGCTGTAGCTACATTCACTTCCGTCTCTTCAAGTTTTTCACATTTTTGTTTTCAAGAATCGACGTCATCAAATCTTGAATGTCAATATGAAGAACGCTTGTATCATTTGTTATCTTCTTGATTTTAATAGATACTTTTTAAATATTGTTTTCTCGTCTGTGTGTGTCTCGATCTATCTCTGTCTGTCTGTCTTTACCTTGTAAGCAGTCATATATCTTTATTACAAGAATTAAGGATACATGCTCATATCAGCTTCTGTTTCTTCAGTTTAGTCCGCCGAAGACGGATGTGTCGGGCCATTACCACAAATAAAGCCGGAGATACAACGTATTTACATTCCCTGGACTACATCCTGCTGGAAAACTAGTAGAACCATTGTCATGCTACTAGAGAGAACCAGCGGGAGTTTGAGAATGAAGGCAGAAGTAGAAGAAGAGGGAGTTCAGCGCAGTGTTAACATAACAAGATCAATGCTACAAAGTAATATAGCAAGTATACCAAGACAAATACTATCAAAAGTAACACGGTAACTATAACAAGACTAATGCTATAAAGTAACACAGTACCTATAACAAGACTAATGCTATAAAGTAACACAGTACCTATAACAAGACTAATGCTATAAAGTAACACAGTACCTATAACAAGACTAATGCTATAAAGTAACACAGTACCTATAACAAGACTAATGCTATAAAGTAACACAGTACCTATAACAAGACTAATGCTATAAAGTAACACAGCAAGTCAAACATTGCTTCAGAGGGATGAATATCCGGGCATGGCCACTGATACGGTGTTTTTAGTGAGGAGAATGTTTTATAATTATTTTTTTTTTTTTAAAAAGGGCATAACTTACAGTGTTTGTTAGTAATTTCCTCTTTATGATGCGAAATGTGATGACCTCTTTGTGAACAATGGTTAAGGGTGTAGCTTTTACCCATCCTCCCTTTGGTTAAGTTTCTAATACTAGTCATGGTCTGATGTGCTGAATGGGAGATGGGGTTTGAACACCTCAATACAATCTCTTATCTACCGCTTTACAAATCTGGAGCACACAAAGATAGTAGAATATTCCGGTCACACACAATCTATAATAAGAAGCTGCAGAACAAGACTAACTAGAACAATCTGTAACCAGGAGCTGTAGAACAGGACTAACTAGAACAATCTGTAATGATGAGCTGTAGAACATGATTAACTAGAACAATATGTAATCCGGAACTGTAGAACAAGACTAACCAGAACAATATGTAATGATGAGCTGTAGAACAGGATTAACTAGAACAATATGTAATCAGGAGCTGTAGAACATGATTAACCAGAACAATATGTAATCAGGAGCTGTAGAACAGGACTAACCAGAACAATCTGTAATCCGGAACTGTAGAATATGTATGACTAAACAGAAAGATATACATACCATTGTGAAACAAGGTGGTGAAACGGTTCGGCGACGTCCATAGAAAAACGCCAGATGACCAGACATGACTGGTATAGACATGGAATCTGGAGGGTAAACGTAAAGCTGGATGACTACATATTACATAATGAAGAACCGTGGGGAGATGAATTGCATTGAGCCACCGATGGACGATAGTTAACAGAAGCAAGATAGTCAAAATGGGTTCTCAGAAGACCATACAACGTAACGATCACTTTCCTTTCACAGGCTGGTTAAGGAAACAAGAAGACGCAATGACTGGTATCATAGGCACTACGTTATATCTCTCCCCGGGGTGCAAAGGGAACGCATTGCTCTAGGCGGACCCAGGGTTAGCAGATAACCAAGGTCCCAAATGTACCTCCACGCGGTGCACCCTGGAAACAGAAATACAGCAGCTCGAGCTGATTCTGGCCAAATCATTTGGGGATCGTGTCCGAGAATGTGGAGGTAGCAGATGGAAAGAGATTTGACTGCACAAGAGACAGACAATATCTCCGACACCATCAGCATCACCACATATAGCGACACTGTCGACATACAGTGAAGCTAGTCAGCTCAGTCCGAACATTGGAGGGGCGGCCAATGTAAAATGCACGTAAAGGTTGATGCATGGCGAGAGACAAATAGATTTCATACCGAGTACAATGAAACAATGAAAGGGCAGAACAGCGCTAGAGGGTAGCGCGAACTGCAAATAGAAAGCGAAAAGTCCCTAGGAAAGGGGAACTACAAGCTCCGTCAGCTCGAGTCGAGCTTCTAGTTACCTGTGTTCCTTACAGGCAGAGACCCAGACCCATCCATTGGCGTTTGGTAAAGCAAGAAGACCTAACCCAACTCTTATGTCGAGCCTTCCTAAACCGGAAATATGCTCGCGAAGAGAAAGGGTTCTGTACCCGATGGGCTTAGGCAAGAAAGGGACAACGATGGTAGTCCTGGCCCAACTCTACTGTCAAGGTTTCCTATAACGGAAATACACTTGCAGAGAGAAAGGGTTCCGTACCCGATGGGCTCAGGCACAAAAGGGACAACGATTTAGCCCTGGCCCAACTCTGCTGTCAGGTTTTCCTACACCGGAAATACACTTGAAGAGAGAAAGGGTTCCGTACTCGATGGGCTCAGGCAAAAAAGGGACAACGATTTAGCCCTGGCCCAACTCTACTGTCAGGTTTTCCTACACCGGAAATACACTTGAAGAGAGAAAGGGTTCAGTACCTGATGGGCTCAGGCGCTATTGGGACAAGGACGCTCAGCTCGAGAACGCCGTGCTCTCAAACCCGTGGTGTGAGACTCGAACTTGGACAAGGGGTACACGATGTCGGTGAATGACACCTCGGCTAAGAGGGCTAAAGAGCCAGGGTCCAACTCCTCTGTTGAGTTCTTCCCCTTAAGGAACCAGGCTCACGGATGAGAAACGGTTCAGTACCCAATGGGCACAGGCACAGCACGTCCAATTACACGAGGCAAGTTCATAGACAGTGGAACACCTTGTGCGAGTCAGACGAGAGCAAAAATATCTGGGCGAAGAGTCACCACTACGCGTGCCTGGAGACAGATATAGAGGATGTCACAGGCTAAGGGTAGCCCACCCGAATTGTCAAGGCATGCCGAAATCGGATGTGCTAGGCCTACAAGGCGCATAACGGTGGCACATCGTAATCACGCTCCCGGCGGAAATCGCACGGATATCCGTGATGGTTACAATGGAGCGAACGAAAAACAAACAAACAAACATATCTCTCCCCGATGTAATGTTAGTAAAACTGATTTCTACCCACAAACTTCATATTCTAAGGCGTTGTATATTTCTGATATACTTTTTCCCCCAATTAAAACAGCAACACACATTCACATAAATTTCCATTCATACATTATCGAAATGCAATCACAGCAGCAGACTATTAGATATAATACAGCAGTCATCAACAGGGTCGGCGTAAGGCACAGGAATGGCTGAGTCACATAGTGAAAACTTTGAGGTCTAAGAGCAGTTAGATTATGGCCTGTGCTCTTGGAACCAGACAAGAGATAACGTTTGCTGGCTGATATCGTTAGAGATAATTCCTGTTCATTTGGCTGGCTAATTTGATAAAACAGAGGGGCATGTTATAAATAGTGTTATTTCCAGGGCAGTTAAACAAAATATTTAACATAAACATAAGGCCGGATCAAGGGAAAACACTGAGCAACAGGATAGTATCGCTGGGAGAATTTGACACGACAGACCAAATTCTCATGTGAGGATGAGAATTTGAAACCCATGCCTAAGCTAGGAGGGACAGATGAGCCTGATATTCTCACATTGTGGAAGAATTTGATACGATTGCCATGAGAAATGGTGGAGTGATTCATATCAGAGAGTGCGAACTGGTGGGAGGAAGCCAATTGGACTCGAGAGAATAAAGTCTCAAAGACGACCGGGGTACATATCAAATAAAATGTGTGGGTGGAATGATAACAGCTCTTGTACAAATTCACCTGAATTCACTCAATACTCAAGAATATGGTTAGCAGGATGTCATTTATAGATAGGAATACAACGTGTCATGAAGTAGATCTTTGCTGTGATAACTGCACCGTTGCGTCCGCCACATCCATCTTCAGCGTGACATCTTTGGCAGGGTCGTAGATACGTCTTTGAAAAACTACTAGTAGTTACTTTAAAAAAGGGTCCATTGCTCGTTTTCGTGAGTAGTGTCCTCAGTTTGGCTAGTAGTTTTCACAGTTTCTGGAGTAGTGTCCTAAGTTTGGCTAGTAGTTTCCACAGTTTCGTGAGTAGTGTCCTCAGTGTGGCTAGTAGTTTTCACAGTTTCGGGAGTAGTGTCCTCAGTTTGGCTAGTAGTTTTCACAGTTTCGGGAGTAGTGTCCTCAGTTTGGCTAGTAGTTTCCCCAATTTCGTGAGTAGTGTCCTAAGTTTGGCTAGTAGTTTCCCCAATTTCGTGAGTAGTGTCCTCAGTTTGGGTAGTAGTTTCCTCAATTTCGTGAGTAGTTTCCCCAGTTTATGTCGTAATTTCCACGTCACAGTGTTATTATTCTTTAGTTCCTTTTATGTTTCTATGAACAGAAAAGCGAAAGGCAGTCGAAATTGTTTGTTCAAGAAACAATCACTTTTATAGCAGCCTTCATCCAATATTCATATTAATCTAAATTATCGATTTAATTAAATAGAACATATTCATTAATCGAAATACTCAATCAACATTTCTAAATAGAAAATATTTACTATTTAAAGAAGAAGAAAAAAAACCAGTCACTAATCAAACAGTCTACATTCACTGGTTTGATCGATTATAACCACTATTCAAAAAGTCTACAATCACTAAATCGGTAGCTTACATTCACTATTGGGACATACTTCAACCACTATTCACAGGGACTAAATTCATTAGTTTGGTATCACGCAACCACTATTCGAACAACGTGCATTCACTATTCGAACAACGTGCATTCACTATTCGAACAACGTGCATTCACTATTCGAACAACGTGCATTCACTATTCGAACAACGTGCATTCACTATTCGAACAACGTGCATTCACTCGTGTGATAGCATGATTTTACTTTTAAAACAGTCAACATTCGTTAACTTGTTAGCACACATTCATTCATTCAATTCCGTAACATACTTCTTCTTCGTCTGCGTTCGTTCTCAAACTCTTGCAGATTAGCAGGATGTAGTCCGGAGAACGGAATGCGTTGTGTCATGGTTTACAGCATTACTGCGATATCTGCGCCTTTCGGCCTGGTACATCCAACGTCAGCATGGCTTTGGGTCACTTTAACCCTATATGGGATAGGACAGCCAACTCCAATCCGTAGCCACCTTAGTCGTCTCTTACGACATACATCGAAGGTAAACAGTGTTGCTATTCTTTGCTCCCCACTCGGACCACGGCCACACAAGGGCGGGTAGCATACAATCATTGGTAAATTACATTTATTATTCAAACAAACATTCGCTAGTTTGAATATTAAATGAACAAAATAGATATAAGAGTAACCCAAATAAGTAATAAAACAACCTAACAACCAGACGCAGTGACAGACGACGTTTCGTAGATTGGTTTACTGTGGTAAATGTTTGCCCTGATGAAGTTTTTTTTTAGTCGAAACGTCGTCTGTCATTGTGTCTCGTTGTTAGGATGCTTTATGACTTATTTTGGTAACACTTATACCTATTTTTGTTTGATATTTGCTCTGTGTTACTCCAGCCATCAATATCCTGTTAAGGGTTGTTACATGACATTGGAACTTTTATCCTTGATTATTCAAAAGTTCGGGAGCATACAACTAATATTCATACAACCACCAACTCAAATAACCTACATTCAGTAGACCTCACAGTGAGTGGAAGACACTTTCCTTCAGGAAGGCCAGGATCCTATTTGGTTTTCCCCCCAGTCTTGTCGAGCTCTGAGCTCACGTATGACTCCACGTGACTGCTTGTGTACATGAGCGTAGTGTTCTGGTGCCTAGTAACCGCAAGGATAAACACACTAGACCCACTGATGGAACGACTAGTGTTAGGGTGTCTAGTAACCCAAAGGATAAACACACTAGACCCACTGATGGAACGACTAGTGTTAGGTTGTCTAGTAACCCCAAGGATAAACACCCCAGACCCACTGATGGAACGACTAGTGTTAGGGTGTTTAGTAACCCAAAGGATAAACACCTCAGACCCACTGATGGAACGACTTGTGTTAGGGTGTCTAGAAATCCGAAGGATAAACACCCCCAGACCCACTGATGATTATGGCAAGAACCTTGCACATTCCCATATGAACATGACTTTAGATTGATTTATTAAAAACCATGCATGAACCGCTCAAATATACATGCAGACAACATACAAGGTGGGCAAGATACAGCCCACGGAGCGATCCCAGCCTGCGAACCCTCTAACTTGTCAGTTTGATTTTATATTAGTATATGCGCAAACCCCTGACCTCTGACAATTCCAGAAAACAAGCTATCGCAGCCAAACTGTAAAACACGACACTAAACAGTCATCATAAAATAATTAAATTATTAAAATATCAAATCAAACCACTAAAACTAATATCACTAGCTGAAAACAGAGTTGCTCGCTGCCAATTTTCGTTTGATGTCCGACACAGTAACCATATAAACGTTAATTTCTGTAGCTTTATATAATAATCACATCGTTAATGTGTTTGTAAATATTCGCTTACGTTACCCACGTAGCACTAACATATATTAGTTGTATTGTGATAAGTTCTCAAACTCCTGCTGTATATAGACTGTACATCAGAGCAAGAAATAAGCTGTGTCATGGCTTAGTTCAGAGAACGGAATGATCTGTGTCATGGCTTAGTTCAGAGAACGGAATGATCTGTGTCATGGCTTAGTTCAGAGAACGGAATGATCTGTGTCATGGCTTAGTTCAGAGAATGGAATGATCTGTGTCATGGCTTAGTTCAGAGAATGGAATGATCTGTGTCATGGCTTAGTTCAGAGAATGGAATGATCTGTGTCATGGCTTAGTTCAGAGAATTGAATGCTCTGTGTCATGGCTTAGTTCAGAGAACAGAATTCTCTGTGTCATGGCTTAGTTCAGAGAATGGAATGCACGTGTCATGGCTTAGTTCAGAGAATGAAATTCTCTGTGTCATGGCTTAGTTCAGAGAACAGAATGCATTGTGTAATGGTTTACAGCTTGATTTGTGTTATATCTGCATCGTACGATCGGACAGAAGCTACTTGAGCACGCATTTCGATTCTGTATCACCTAATGGTGATATCAGTATCACCAAAGGGTGATACGATCAACCGCATCCTTAAACCTCCTTGGCGACCTCTTGTATTGTAGGTTATAGAGCATTAATCGTTGCTCCTCTTGAGAACTCAGGGCGACACAGACAATTATTAACATCATTATGCAGAGCAGTTAACGGGCTAGAACTTAACACAATAATGCATAAAATATATACATTATTTATGTGTTGTACCATTTACTAACATAGAAATTTGTACACGAATACACATATTTATAATAAAGAATTACATTGTGTACACAAAATGAAATGTGCATATACTGACACATGCTGTAAGACTAGCCAAGTTTGTCGGTACTTCTGATATATTTTTCTTGATCATATTATTCGTACTCTGAAAATAACCCAATACGCTAGTTTACATATTATATAGTTTCAGGTTTGGTTGGTTGGTTGGTTGTTTGGCTGGTCGGCTGGCTGGTTGGTTGGTTGGTTGGTTGCAGATCCAGCGGTCCATTTGCTCATGCCCTTTGACCTAATGCCATTAGACCTAAAAGCATTATATTGCTGGGAAGTCTGTGGATTTTCGGCCCACCCCGGGACAGAGTCAGAGAATAACTATCACACCTCCATGAAGCAAGGTTTCAACCTATGCACTGCTCCATCCACTGTAGCTAAGATAGGGTTCACTGTGCTCATTCCCCGCCACCAATTGACTACTGGTTATGTCGAACTTTTCTCTAGGCATGCAACCACATTTTCAAGTCAAAAGGATTGTCACATCCTGAGTCACTGTGCCTCTATGATGGGTTTCAGCCATAGGAAAATAACAGTGCTGTCAGTTTCCTCCTCCCCAGTGCTGCACAGCACATCTCTGGCTCCCTCCCAACCACAGAGGGTGCATACATATATATTCAGGTAAACTTGAAACACATTTCAACAACAAAAATGATAGCATAATTGTATAGATGACGTGTCATGAAGCTTCTCTAAGAAGATAACCTCAATATAACAGCATGTCATCCACTAAGGTTTTCTGTTGCATGGGTGGTATGTCTAGTGGGCCATTGGTAAGACCTACAGACGCAACCACATGCGTTATATAGTTTCAGAGAACGCAAGGTTCTGTGTCGGGGTTTACAGCTTAGCTACAATTTCTGCGGCTTCACTGCCTTTATCGTGGCTTTTTTATCACTCTAATCTATGGAATGGGGTAGTCAACTCCTCTCCAACCTCGTTAGCCTCCTCTTTTTTTTTGTTCGTCCATCACACGTGATGATGACCATTTGTTACATCCACATTTGAAAATTCAATTTTAGTTATGTCCTTGATTATGAGTTCGTAGATGGCTAATGAACCCTATTCGAGCTGTAAATGTCCTTGGACAGTTTGGACATGGAATGACGACTGTAGACGGATCTTGGCTATCCGTGACTTTTTAACTGCTCTCCGCTGTTGAGCTGCTGCATTTCTCTTCTTTTCACAAGATGATGAGCTCTTTTTTATTTTAGAACGCCATGTAGATCTATTTTGTGCAAGTTCTTCCCATGTATCGTGGTCTATTTCAAAGGCTTTCAGTGAGTTCTTTAACGAGTCCTTGTAGCGCTTCCTTTGGCCACCTTGAGATCGTATACCCTTCTCTAGCTCACCATAGAGAAGTATCTTTGGCAGACGATGGTCTGGCATACGCACCAAATGACCTGCCCAACG
The DNA here is from genome assembly GCA_034231615.1 of Meghimatium bilineatum. Lineage (NCBI taxonomy): Eukaryota > Metazoa > Mollusca > Gastropoda > Stylommatophora > Philomycidae > Meghimatium > Meghimatium bilineatum. The sequence goes on from CM067309.1 coordinate 29,958,366, forward strand.
AATCTGTGTCTGCATCAAGGATCGTGTCAATGCTTGGGATACCAGCTCTATCAAGGACAGTGGTATCTGGAATCTTGTCTTGCCATCTGATGTTCATAACTTTTCTGAGACAATTTGTATGAAAATGATTGAGTTTTTTCACATGACGTCTATACACAGTCCATGTTTCACTAGCGTATAGCATCTTAAGACAAGCATGACAGATCGCAGTATTGATATTCTTGGCTCCAACGTGTGACCTAGGCAACATACCGAGGCTGTTTGACTGAAGAAATGTGCTTACTCTAGCTAAACTACAGTTGAAAGAGAATCTTGATCTCTCACCTTCATGGATGCATGTTTTCGTTACGCTTCAATTACTTCGCGATCATCTTTTCAACCTCAGTTCACGGTTGTTGTTTTTATTGTCATTTGTTGTATGTGTTGCGATTCGGGTTTGTGTCTTGATCTGAGATACTATGAGTGACCTCAACCGGTTGTTTTTACCTGTGTTTGCACAGGTAATTGTTCATTTTTGTAAGATTTAATTTGCCTTCGGTTGTCCCAATACTGTTCTAACGTGTAGTTTTTGTTGTTCTACTTCTCTGTCCATGTGTAGTTCTTGTTCTACCTTTCTGTCCATTTATGGTTCTTGTTGTTCTACTTCTGTAACAATGTGTAGTTCGACATATCTTTTACTGTGTTACTCGTGTTCTATGTCTCTAAACTGTTATTAGTTGACTTGACTCATACCTGATGGACACAGGTAACAGGAGCTCTAGAAACATACACATGATGGACACAGGTAACAGGAGCTCAAGAAACACACACATGATGGACACAGGTAACAGGAGCTCAAGAAACACACACATGATGGACACAGGTAACAGGAGCTCAAGAAACATACACATGATGGACACAGGTAACAGGAGCTCAAGAAACACACACATGATGGACACAGGTAACATGAGCTCAAGAAACATACACATGATGGACACAGGTAACATGAGCTCAAGAAACACACACATGATGGACACAGGTAACATGAGCTCAAGAAACATACACATGATGGACACAGGTAACATGAGCTCAAGAAACACACACATGATGGACACAGGTAACATGAGCTCAAGAAACATACACATGATGGACACAGGTAACATGAGCTCAAGAAACACACACATGATGGACACAGGTAACATGAGCTCAAGAAACATACACATGATGGACACAGGTAACATGAGCTCAAGAAACACACACATGCCATAGAAGCAGATGACAGGAAGGAGCTCAAGAAACACACACATGGCATGGAACCAGATGAGAGGAACTCAAGAGTAAGATGTGTGAAGAGAAGAACATTTTCAACTGTATCTGAGTTTTCTCTTTTCTACTTAGACACAATATCAGGAGAGCAGTCTTGCTCTTCTGGTTCCCGGTTTTCTGCAAATAAACAGCTAACACAGGCTCCTACTTGCACACAATTTATCACACACTCCATCTCCTCTGACAAGCAACCACTGCAGACGTTAAAGTTACCATTAAAATCACGAATTGGCGGATTTCTGCGGGTGATCGTGTGGCGATAATTTCTGATTTCCTGTTAACCTTTATATTCAGGCATGCCAACAATAGCAGTGACTGGAAATGAACATTCTAGAGGTCAGTTTCCGGCTTGCAGATCAAATAACTGGAGCACTTACGCTTAATTCGATCGCACACCCACTAATTTATGCGGTATTTTGAACAAACATTTATAGGTAGCTGGAGTGGGGGTAATGATGTTGTGCTCATGGAGAAATGAGCAATTTTAACAAGTTGAAATGTTATGAATCGTAACGATGGGTCAGATTTTTTTTAGTTTTGTTTTAGTGGAGTTTTATTTTTAGATCATACTTAAATAGTATTCGATTGTTAGACGTACTATTTGCTAGAATGCAGTGATCAGTTGACTAGACAAGTTATTTCTCGGGAGACGAAAACCTCTCATGTTAGTTATAATATTTGACTGGACAATAGGTCCCCAGAGCGCATAAATAGAGAATTATTTGACTAAACAAGTGGTTTCTTAGAGAAGTGTTTTTTTAGAGCATGTGATTTCGTAGAACAGTGTTTTTTTTAAGCATGTGATTTCTTAAAGCAGTGGTTTTTTTAATATATGATTTCTTAGAGTAGTGTTGTTTGTTTTTAGAGAATGTGGTTTTTAGAGCAGTGGTTTTTAGAGCATGCGGTTTTTTTAGAGCATGTGATTTCTTAGAGAATTTTATTTTAGAGCATGTGATTTCTTAGAGAAGTTTTTTTTTTAGAGCATATGGTTTGTTGATACAAGGCTTCCAGGTGTGATCTAAGTACACAAGAACAACTCCAAAGGAGCAAATAACATATCAGGTGACATACCGACTGGGGTAGGCGATCATGGCTCTCCACAACTCTCTGTTTCCCTTATTATGTATTAGATTCGTTGTTTCCCTGTCGTGCCAGGCTGTTAAACTGTCTAACATTTTCTTACGTTGTCGCACTCTGTCTCTGTTGCCCTCAATCTTGCCTGTTATGCCTAAGTTCTCCAAACCTGACTGTCTCATGAAGTGGCCAAAAAATGACCCAAAAAAATGAAGATTGTCATTTTCTTATATTATTGATTAAGCTCCGTCTCGTATTTAACTATTGCAACATCTTAACATTAGTTTCTCTGGCACTCCATTGTTTTCTCAGCATTCTCCTGTAGAGCTACATCTATACTGCTTCTAATTTCCCAATTTCTCGTTTTCATTGTCCAAGACTCGCATCCATATGTTAGTATAGGAGTTATTGCACTGGCTACGCATTTGAGTGGTCCTGGGTTCATTCCCCAGTTGAGGTTGAAATGTTTTTCAGATCGTAACGACCCCAGGTCGACCCAGCCTTAATTAGGTACCGGATTAATCCGGGAAGTAAAAACTGCGAGGGAGAGGAGATGGCTACCGCCTTCATATAGCAGAGCTACTGAAATGTGAGATCGCTAATATCTCACATCCCTACGGCATTAATAAATGATATGGTTAACTTTGGCTTCCGGTCAAAATGGCGAGTGAGAACGTATGTGTTTTCCTCGGTGTCAGTTTAAATCGAATGTTCCTCCTGAAAGCAACGGCAAACTACAGGAGTATTGTGCCAAGAAATTTTCTAAGGATGTGGTGAATAATTCTCATTGGAATTAGCGACTGTTAATTAAGTATTACTATCATGTCAGATCACAATCTAACAAGTCGGGTTACAACCAGCAAAAGCAACCATGACAAAAGTAGTAGTAACACAAGTAACATAGTAGGCCTCATCATCTTCATCAAGTGCCGTCTCCGCAACGAAGGTTGCAACGTATCTCCAACATCTCCTGTCTCTTGTCTTGGTGGTGCACTATGCTAGACTGTAACCTGTCCATCGTGTAATGTTACTCTCCCACTTGTATCTCTGCCTACCTCTTGCTCGCTTCCCTTTGACTTTACCCTCAAGTAAGGTCTTCAATAAGGTGTCATGTCTTTTAATGTGTCCAAAGTATTTTATTTGCCTGATCTTTATTTCTCTTAGTAGTTCTTTCTTCATATTAAGTGTCTTTAGCACCTCTTTATTTGTTTTCTTCTCTTTCCATGATGTTCTCCCTATTCTTCTATATACCCACATCTCAAAGGCATCAATTTTGTCTTCTAATTGTTTATTTAGTGTCCATGTTTCTGAGCCATACATTAATATGGAATAGATGTAGCATTTTATAATTCTCATTTTTAACTTGTTTGTAATTTGTTTAGATATTAATAATTTCCTCATGTCATTGAAGGTACTTTTAGCCATTCCTATTCTCCTTTTAACTTCTGTTTCACATCTGCCATCATTTGTGACTATGTGTCCAAGATATTGATACTGTTTTACTTGTTGTAGTTTCTCTCCCTGTATGTTTATGTTTATCTCCTGTTCTTCTGTGTCTTTGCTGGTTTTTGTTTTTTGAATGTTTATATCCAGTCCATATTCATTACTTGATTTTTTGACTTGATCTAGTAGTCTTTGTAGTTCATGTTCACTTTCTGCTAAAAGAACAGTGTCATCTGCATATCTAATGTTGTTTATTATTTTCCCATTGATCTTGAGTCCTGGTGTTTCTTCTATATTTTTAAAGATATTCTCTGTGTAGATATTAAATAGGCTTGGTGATAAAATGCATCCTTGTCTTACCCCTCTTCTTATTTCTATGTATGGAGAGTAGCTGTTTTCACACCTTATTGATGCAGTTTGTTCCCAATATATATTTCTAATCAGCCTGATGTCTTTATAGCAGGCCTAAGTAAGATCAAAGGCAGTGTCAAGTTAGGAACATGGAATGTGAGAAGCATGTATCACGACAAAATACACATTATAACGAAAGATAAGAACCAAATTGTTTTTACTACAAATATGTGTATTTCCTGTGGCGACATATGGATGTGAAGCATGGACACTAAATAAAACAGTGGCCAAGAGAATAACATCATTTGAATTAAAGTGTTATAGAAGAGTTTTGAGAATACCATGGACAGCAAAGAAAACAAACCAGGGGGTGTTACGAACAATTAACGTCCAGGAAGGCTGGCTTCTGAACACCATATTAAAGAAAAAGCTAGATTTCTTCGGTCACATTAAGAGACACGATGGCATGGAGAGAGTTTTAATAGAGGGGATGATAGAAGGCAACAGGGGCAAAGGCCGACCAAGACGCCGTAGGACAAAAGACATTCAAGAATGCCTGCGCATGTCACTGGAAGATGCAGGGCAACTTGCTCAAGACCGCGGAGAATTCAAGAAATCCATAGGAAAGACTACGTTCTGGAAAGAATATGTCACTTGATGATGATGGTTAACTTTACTTACTATAAAAGTGATTGCACTGTAGAACTCTCTTCCTTACCTCTAATGACAAGGTCATATTACACATACATATTTTATAAATGACTTATCATCATCATCATCAGGTGCCATGCCGGGTGGCGTAGGCGGTCATGGCTCTCCACAGCTCTCTGTCCACGGTATTATGTATCAAAGTCGTTGTTGTTTCTTTGCCGTGCCAGGTTATGATATATAAATGACTTATACATCAGATTAATGCAATATATTTTTAAAAAAATAACGAATAAGAATCATAAAAATTATGACAGGCATAGATAATACTAATGTGTTGAACATTTAGAAATAAAGCATTGAACAATATAATGTCACGTTCTCCACTGAAATGAAATGTGTGAGACGTATGATTGTAGTTAGCTTGAGAGACAAAATCAGGAATGAAGCACTAAGGAAACAATTAGGGATCAAGTCAAAATAGAATACATCCAGAAACAACAAGTGAAATGGTACGGCCACATAACCAGACAGAAAGAGCAAAGTATTATCAAAAAAAACACAACAAAGAATACGAAAATAGTCGACCTATTATACGCCCTCGTAAAAGGTGGATAGTGTATTAGAGACACTCGGAAATATAACAGCGGGAGAGGCAAATTGAAGGGCAAAAGACCGTACACTCACTCTCCCCTAAACACCGAAAGTTACATGAGGACAGAAAGAAGAAGAAGAAGAACAATATACAGCTGGTATAAGCAGCAGATGGTATACAGTATCCAACATTGAAATGAACGTAGCACAATCTCCTACATGCTTATGCCTGCAAAGGAAAATATATCTCTCAAAAACAGACAAGAAATATTGTCTGAAGGCCATCTGTGACAAAAGCAACGAGGATCCGGAGATTTAAATATTAGTTCATCCATCGTGAATACAATGACAGTCGTGAAAGTTGACACTCGGAGACCTGTGAGAAAATGTCAGAACTAAATATAGAACTAGTGGAATCAGAGGTCGCTAGTTGTCTGGTTGTCATGAATGAGATGAAATAATTGAGAAAATAACTTGGAATTCACTAAGACATGATGAGATTCACGAGGTATGTGAAGGTGTGCAAGATGCAGAGGACAACGGAAGAAGCAGCGATGATATGGAATTTCAGTGTTATAGTGTCCAAGCATTTAGGCGAGCATGTACTGGTACTCTCTATTGAATGCCCAGGCATAGAGTGGAGGCTTTTACGAGTACTCTCTATTGAAGAGGTAAATAGCAGTGATAGCATATAGGGCAGATATGTGCGGGTAGTAAAGTAAAAAATGTAAAGTAAGCCATAGCATTTGTTAATGCAGTAGGGGTGTGAGATGTTAGCGATCTCACACTTCAGAGGCTCTGCAAATGAGGACGGTAGCCATCTCCTCTCGCAAGCAATCTTTACTTCCCGGATTAATCCGGTACCCATTTAAGGCTGGGTCGACCCGGGGGCCGTTGAGATCTGAAAAACATTTCCGCCTCAACTGGGGAATGAACTCACGACCACTCATATGCAAAGACAGTGCGCTAACCACTGCACTAACACGGCTCCCATATATGTACCGTTACTCTCTATTGAATGCCCAGGCATATAGTGGGGGGCTTGTACGAGTACTCTCTATTGTAGAGGTAAATATCGATGACTGTCGGGCATAAGGCATGACATAATTGTAGATCTATGTACATTAAGTGTCTCATTGATCTCAAAAGCTATATTAACGTAAGTTATCAGTTGCACTTCACGACCATGTGTTGCCAGGACTCGAGAAGGGAGCAAAGAACAGCACCACTTTTATATTCAACGCATGTCGTAAGAGGCGACTAAGGACAATATGGGATGGAGTTGGCTATCCCATCCCATATAGGGCCAGTGACCCAAAACCATGATGAAGCCGGATTTGGCATGCCGAAAGGCGCAGATATCGCAGCAATGTAATGAACCATGAAACAACGCATTCCGTTCTCCGGAGTACATCCTGTCAATCTGTAGGAGTTTGAGAACGTACGCAGAAGAAGACGAAGCAGAAAGTTGCACTTTAGAAAGATCATCTACCGGGATATGTGCTTCTGCTTATTGCAGTGTATCACAACAGTGATAATTCTGCTTATTGCAGTGTATCACAACAGTGATAATTCTGCTTATTGCAGTGTATCACAACAGTGATACTTCTGCTTATTGCAGTGTATCACAACAGTGATAATTCTGCTTATTGCAGTGTATCACAACAGTGATACTTCTGCTTATTGCAGTGTATCACAACAGTGATACTTCTGCTTATTGCAGTGTATCACAACAGTGATACTTCTGCTTATTGCAGTGTATCACAACAGTGATACTTCACAAAAATGATCTACAGGTAAATGTTTTGCTGCTTGTTTGAGAGATGTGATGCTAGTGTATATTATAATTAGTGCTCTCTAGTTTGAGAGATATGATGCTACTGTATGTAATTAGTGCTCTCCAGTTTGAGAGATATGATGCTACTGTATGTAAATAGTGCTCTCCAGTTTGAGAGATGAGATGGTACTGTATGTAAATAGTGCTCTCCAGTTTGAGAGATGAGATGGTACTGTATGTAAATAGTGCTCTCCAGTTTGATAGATGAGATGGTACTGTATGTAAATAGGGCTCTCCAGTTTGAGAGATGTGATGCTACTTTATGTAATTAGTGCTCTCCAGTTTGAGAGATGTGATTTTAATGTATGTAATTAGTGCTCTCTAATTTGAGAGATGTGATGCTACTGTATGTAATTAGTGCTCTCCAGTTTGAGAGATATGATGCTACTGTATATAATTAGTGCTCTCCAGTTTGAGAGATATGATGCTACTGTATATAATTAGTGCTCTCCAGTTTGAGAGATATGATGCTACTGTATATAATTAGTGCTCTCCAGTTTGAGAGATATGATGCTACTGTATATAATTAGTGCTCTCCAGTTTGAGAGATGTGATTTTAATGTATGTAATTAGTGCTCTCTAATTTGAGAGATGTGATGCTACTGTATGTAATTAGTGCTCTCCAGTTTGAGAGATGTGATGCTAGTGTATGTAATTAGCGCTCTCCAGTTTGAGAGATATGATGCTACTGTATATAATTAGTGCTCTCCAGTTTGAGAGATATGATGCTACTGTATATAATTAGTGCTCTCCAGTTTGAGAGATATGATGCTACTGTATATAATTAGTGCTCTCCAGTTTGAGAGATATGATGCTACTGTATATAATTAGTGCTCTCCAGTTTGAGAGATGTGATTTTAATGTATGTAATTAGTGCTCTCTAATTTGAGAGATGTGATGCTACTGTATGTAATTAGTGCTCTCTAATTTGAGAGATGTGATGCTAGTGTATGTAATTAGTGCTCTCCAGTTTGAGAGATATGATGCTACTGTATATAATTAGTGCTCTCCAGTTTGAGAGATATGATGCTACTGTATATAATTAGTGCTCTCCAGTTTGAGAGATATGATGCTACTGTATATAATTAGTGCTCTCCAGTTTGAGAGATATGATGCTACTGTATGTAATTAGTGCTCTCCAGTTTGAGAGATATGATGCTACTGTATGTAATTAGTGCTCTCCAGTTTGAGAGATATGATGCTACTGTATGTAATTAGTGCTCTCCAGTTTGAGAGATATGATGCTACTGTATATAATTAGTGCTCTCCAGTTTGAGAGATGTGATGCTACTGTATGTAATTAGTGCTCTCCAGTTTGAGAGATGTGATGCTAGTGTATGTAATTAGTGCTGAGTGACACTGTGAAATTCTGACATGATGGTGGAGGTTTATTGATGACTTGTACTCCGCAGAGAGCTAAATGGTGGAGGTTTATTGATGACTTGTACTCCGCAGAGAGCTAAATGGTGGATATTTATTGACGACTTGTACTCCGCAGAGAGCTAAATGGTGAATTGATAAATAGATAGACTCTTTAAAATGGAAACATTTGTAAAAGTATACACGTGTGTGTAATATGTGTGCACGTGTTTTCAGTACGACAACAACACACCGCAATGATAAAACAAATACATTAAAATATGAACCGGCTAGCCAACATCGCTAATGTTAAACACAAAAAGCAAATAAATGAAAGTATAAATCAACTAGCCAACATCGCTAATGTTAAACAAAAAAGCAAATAAATGAAAGTATAAATCAACTAGCCAACATCGCTAATGTGATACAAAGAAATGTCTGGTAATGATTGCCCGCGTCCGCTATGCAGAAATGTTCCTAAAGTGGTCAGGAAACCGCTTTGTACTGACTGAATTGAAAATGCGGAGACCGTACAAATGGTACCAACTTTATAGTTGCAAAAGTTTACAATGTGATAAAAACAAACGTATAACAACTCGCTAAAGATCTCACTGAAAGTCATTGACATAAGCCACAATGCATGGGAAGATGTTGCATGAAACAAGAAAAAAAACGAAGGTTTAAACAAAAGAGGAATACAGTTGAAAAGACGGTTTGTGAAGAATTGTAGCAGCTCAACAGCGGACTAGTTGTAAATACACTGGCAGATCAAACACTATCTACAGTGATTATACGACTACAGGTTTGTCCAAGGATCTCATACGCTTTATTTACCATCTGCGAACATAGCAGGATAGTAGATACATTTATCTTATACTTAAGCATTTTTTTTACGGGATTCCTTCATATTTCTGAAACGTTTGGTAACAATTTTGTGGGAAAAATGCTGAAATTTGGCTACCAACCTTTTCGATAAGCTCTTACGGCATGCATGAAATATTAATAGTGTACTATTGTTTGCTCCTATTTTGGGCCCCGGCAACACACGGGGAAATCTAAGAGATTTCATAAAGTGGATATAATAAATGGTTATCATATGGGATGGACAAACAACAGTGACAATCCAAGCACTGTACTATGATGTATGCCATTGATGCCCACCACGCGGAGTTTGGGTTCGCCATGGCGCATTCGAGGTTCTCATGCTCAAAACGTGGAGTTTAGATTCGCCATGACATATGCCAGGTACTGATGTTCAACACGTGGAGTCTACGTTCGTCATGGCGCATGCGGGGTTCTGATGTTCAACTCGTGGAATCTAGGTTGTCACGCGCGGAGTTATTTTCTGGCGTCATATTATACTTAGCTGGCATTAACCTTTGACAAATATTATATTTGAAATGTTTAGTAGCAGTCACGGGAACATGGTCTCATCATTTTTTAGCAGCACTCACTCACGGGAACATGGTGTGATATTGTTTTAGCAGCACTCACTCACGGGAACATGGTGTGATATTGCTTTAGCAGCACTCACTCAACGGGAACATGGTCTGATCATGTTTTCGCAATATCTTATATGAAACCATTTGACTACTGCTCGTAGTCACACTATTCCATCTATCATCAAAGGCAGATGTGAAATTAGAAATATCAGACATCAACTCCAAATAAAATGGTGACACAACGCATTTCCATTCTCTGAACTACATGCTGCTGGAAATCTAGTAGAACCATTGTCCAATTACAAGAGAAATTCAGCGGGAGTTTGAGAATGAATGATGAAGACGAAAAAGAAGAGATATCAGCCAACTTTTCTTTCAGATACTGGTCGCACAGTAGGCTCATCGGTTGAGTAAATATACATTTACAAAAAAAATGGAAACATTGCAAGTCATATGTCGCACGCATTGTGTTAGCCACACAGAATACTCTGCATGTAAAATCATTGGTCAACACTGTTGGATCTAGTATTTCACGTGATGGAGAATCAAAAGTAATCATTATCTGACGATAGAGTCGGGGATAACAAAGAAAACCCAGCTTGTGAATAAACGTTCAACCCATGAACTTTGTGATCTTGTTCTATTCGGTGTGACTTTTATGTGACAAGATTTTACTAACAATATTCGAAGTGACCGCTCACTAGATGTAGGTGACGTCTAGAGTTCTTCTTCTTCTTCTTCTTCTTCAGCGTTCATTCTCAAACGCCCGAAGAATCTCTCTTGTAGCAGGACCATGATCCTATTAGATTTCCAGCAGGATGTAGTCCAGAGAATGGAAATGCGAAATGTCGCCGGTTTAGTTGCGCCATTGGCCCGACACATCCATCTTCGGCGGAGTCTAGAGCTCTGATCCATCGTAGAGAGACATAGGAACACACAGGTCATAATAATAATAATAATAATAACAATAATAGCAATAATAATAATGGTGCAATGTATAGGACATTGCTTTTAAAGTTTTCTTCTGAGTTCGTTCTCAAGCTTCTGCAAAATAGCGGATGTAGTCTGGATTAGGAATCAGCTGTGTCATGGTTTATAGCTTTGCTGCGATATCCGCGCCTTTCAGCCGGGAACATCCTAATTCGACACAGCTTCTGGGTCACTTTGACCTTTTATGGGATGTGACAGCCAACTCCAACTGATGAGTTCCTTTGTCACCTCTTACGACATGCATGGAGGGTTAACTGTTTCTATTCTGTGCTCCACTTTCTGACCTGGCAACACGCGTGTGTAAATATTATTGAACTGTAAGGCATCGCTTATACACCTAATGAAGGAAGGGAAATTCAGCAAAGAAGGGAACTGGCCACCCCGCTAAATAGTTGATGCGGCTTAGTACATGAAGGGCTATCGTTATCCACGTCGTCAAGTTGCTGTCATGAGTTGCTGTCATGAGTTGCTGTCATGAGACTTAACTTCCCACTTAAGCATCTATCGCATACAATATGGACGGCTCTGCGTCTCACAACTTCAAACTCGCGTCATTTATGTTTGTGATGCTACTATTAACCACTCTGCCATCGAAGTAGCCTGTTACATAGTCTCGACACCTTTAACCCTCTATTACACAGTCTCGACACCTATTAACCCTCTATTACACAGTTTCGACACCTATTAACCCTCTATTACACAGTCTCGACACCTATTAACCCTATATTACACTGTTTCGACACCTATTAACCCTCTATTACGCCATTCATGATTATCCATGATTAAAAAAATATGATTACTGAATATTTCAAGTATATTAGGTTCAGGTATGCGTAATATGTTTAAAAATTAAGGATGTGTTGCATATTCGTGTCTCTATGGGTGTGGTACCCTTTTCTTTATAATGTGTTTTTGAAGGGGAAGTAGTATTTCTTTACAAAAAATGAATGTACAAATAAACTAAAGTGGTATGAAGACGGAATTTGTCATTTTAGAAAGCTAACTAAAGTGAAACCCTCCCGCCGAAGACGGATATGTCGGGCTATTGGCGCAAATAAAACGGCGACACAACGCATTTCCATTTTCTGGACTACATCCTGCTGGAAATCTAGCAGGACCATGATCCTGCTAGATCCAGTGGGAGTTTGAGAATGAACGCAGAAGAAGAAGTGAAACCAAATAAGAATAACATACCTTGTAAAAATGCATAATTTCTGTTTATTTTCACATATTTTATGAAAAGAAGGTTTTACACATTTCAATTGTCTATTCTCTATTGTCTATTCTCTATTGTCTATCCCCAGGTGAATGATTGTTGATCACATTCACACTTGCCGTTAAGCGTAGGGGTCGTAGCTTAAGCTGTCGTTTCAAGGCCAGATGTGTCGTCGAGGTTGCATTTAGTCCATGTTTGTTCAAGGTTATCTTAATGTTTTCTATCCACCGTTTTCTTGGTCTACCTTTGGCTTTACGCCCGGATATTCTTGTATTATATGCTCTTATTGGTATTTGGTTTGACTTCATTCTCATAAGGTGACCGAACCATTTTAATTGCTGTCTCTCAATATGTTCGATACATAATATTATACCAACTCTTTTCCTAATTTCTTCATTTCCTATTTTATCTAGTTTGGTAACCATTGCAGCTTTTCTCAGACACTTCATTTCACATGTAACGATTCACATGTGACATGTACACATTTCAATACATGCAGAAAATCACACAAACGATGCGTCATCCTGAACAGTTTCAGGGAACCATCGAAAAAAACACACATCTGAGATGCATGTATTAGCTGTGAAAGAAGCGTTTAGTGTATTAAGTTATGTTTGTGCATAGAGAAATTGAATATCAATCAATCAATTAATCAATAAACCCGTAACCCTTCAGGGTCGTAGGAGTACCACATTTGATGCTTCAGCACACAGAGTCCTCCAGCGAATTCTATCCTCAGCGATGCGGATGAGAGTGGAAATATCTTATCCTGTCCATTCCTTGATGTTGACTGTTCATGCCTTTATTTTTCCTCCTCTGCTTCTTCCACCTTCGACAGTTCCCTGCTGTATTGTTTTTGGCAAGAAATCATGCCTTCATACATGTCCCAACCATGCTAGTTTTCGTCGTTTCATTATTGAAAGCAATGGCGCCTGAACACTGCACACATCTCTACTTTATTTCTTACGTACACATTGGTCTTATGTTCCCTATAGGAAATTTGTAGAAATCGTCTGTAGCATTTGTACTCGAGATCCTGTAATCTTCTCTCCATGTCCGCAGTGAGTGTCCAACTCTTACAACCATACAGCACAACAGAAAGCACAAGCGAATTATACAGTTTGACTTTCATTCCAACACTGACGTTACTTTTCCAAATCACAGTTTGCCTTGACAAGGACGCTAAAGCCATCTCCAGCCGTATTCTGCTTTGCATTTTCCATCGCTGCATATACTGGATCCGAGGTATTTGAAGGTATTCACCTCCTCAAGCTTATGTCCATTCATCATGATATTAGTCAGGTTTTCTGTGTCTCTGCTGTTAACCAAAATTTTGCTCTTATCTGTATTGATTTCCATTCCGTACTTGCTGGTAACTTTTTTGCAACTTTACTGTTAACTCTTGCAATGCTTGTTCTGACCCAGCTATCCGATCAATATCATCAGCGAAACGCAAGTTGCAAATAGAGCGACCTCCGATCGATATTAACGTGTTGTAATAAGACGAATATATTAGCTGTCAAAGAGGCAAGTTTAGTGTATGTGTTTGTATACGGAGAAGAGATGACTATAGTAGCGATCAAACAGGCAAATTTAGTGTATGTGTGTGTGTATATAGTGATGAAAGCTGATGCACGTTACAGCTCACCTGGACAATAGTTTCCACTCTCTGTTCATGTTCTTGGAGTTCCTCCTTTAGCTGCCTGATTGTTGCCACTAAGAAGATACATTAATATAACACATTAATATAACATTAATATAACACATTAATATAACATTAATATAACACAGTAATATAACATTAATATAACACATTAATATAACATTAATATAACACATTAATATAACATTAATATAACATTAATATAACACATTAATATAACATTAATATAACATTAATATAACACATTAATATAACACATTAATATAAAATTAATATAACACATTAATATAAAATTAATATAACACATTAATATAACATTAATATAACACATTAATATAACACATTAATATAACACATTAATATAAAATTAATATAACACATTAATATAAAATTAATATACCACATTAATATAACATTAATATAACACATTAATATAACACATATAGTGAATGTACAGTATCAAAACAACAGATTGCTATTTGAATAACTGACAACAAACGTATTAAATTTGTGAACGTGGATGTCATGTAATAAATAACAAAATTTAATATGCTTCAAGGTTCAACAATACCCCCCAAAAAATACCCCAAAAAATATTAGTGAAGCTGAAATGCATTCATGCATATAAAAACAAGATTAAGCTTCAAGATAAAATCTCATATAAACCAATTAAAGCCCAGAACAATTTTTGTAGTTGGAGCAGTCACAAGTATCAAATATAATTATGAGACACGCTAAACACAGTCTAATACATGCAGGATATTTGCGGAAATAGAGATGAGAATAACGAACATCAAATATGATGGATGACTTATCCAGAACAGTCTCCGCAAAAGAAAAATAAGTGCAATGTATCTTAACCATCATAGTTAAACTCTTACACCTTAAACATTGTCTAGTGATGACAGACATCGGACATTACAAGCTGTTTAGTGAAGATACACATCACACTTACAAGCTGTTTAGTGAAGAAACACATCACACTTACAAGCTGTTTAGTGAAGAAACACATCACACTTAACAAACTGTTTAGTGAAGAAACACATCACACTTACAAGCTGTTTAGTGAAGAAACACATCACACTTACAAGCTGTTTAGTGAAGAAACACATTACACTTACAAGCTGTTTAGTGAAGAAACACATCACACTTACAAGCTGTTTAGTGAAGAAACACATCACACTTACAAGCTGTTTAGTGAAGAAACACATCATATATTACAACACAGTCTAGTGAAGAAACACATCATATATTCCAACACTGTCTAGTGAAGAAACACATCATATATTCCACCACTGTCTAGTGAAGACACACATCATATATTCCAACACTGTCTAGTGAAGACACACATCATATATTCCAACACTGTCTAGTGAAGACACACATCATATATTCCAACACAGTCTAGTGAAGACACACATCATATATTCCAACACTGTCTAGTGAAGAAACACATCATATATTCCAACACTGTCTAGTGAAGACACACATCATATATTCCAACACTGTCTAGTGAAGACACACATCATATATTCCAACACAGTCTAGTGAAGACACACATCATATATTCCAACACAGTCTAGTGAAGACACACATCATATATTCCAACACAGTCTAGTGAAGACAGAAAGACCAAGAAATCAACTAACATGAAAAGATGACACTCTTCAAAACTATTAAAAATTCACTCAAAAGACAACTATCGTGAAACGGACAAAGCCGAACAAGTTATTGTCTTCACACCAGGACTGGATATAAGATTCTAAATAGCCGCTTAAATAAACAAATGTCCACACCGGGACTGGACATAAATGCTAAATAGCCGCTTAAATAAACTAATGTCCACCCCAGGACTGGACATAAAATGCTAAATAGCCGCTTAAATAAACTAATGTCCACACCAGGACTGGACATAAAATGCTAAATAGCCGCTGAAATAAACTAATGTCCACCCCAGGACTGGACATAAAATGCTAAATAGCCGCTTAAATAAACTAATGTCCACACCAGGACTGGACATAAAATGCTAAATAGCCGCTTAAATAAACTAATGTCCACCCCAGGACTGGACATAAAATGCTAAATAGCCGCTTAAATAAACTAATGTCCACACCAGGACTGGACATATAATGCTAAATAGCCGCTTAAATAAACTAATGTCCACCCCAGGACTGGACATAAAATGCTAAATAGCCGCTTAAATAAACTAATGTCCACCCCAGGACTGGACATAAAATGCTAAATAGCCGCTGAAATAAACTAATGTCCACCCCAGGACTGGACATAAAATGCTAAATAGCCGCTTAAATAAACTAATGTCCACACCAGGACTGGACATAAAATGCTAAATAGCCGCTTAAATAAACTAATGTCCACCCCAGGACTGGACATAAAATGCTAAATAACCGCTTAAATAAACTAATGTCCACACCAGGACTGGACATAAAATGCTAAATAGCCGCTTAAATAAACTAATGTCCACCCCAGGACTGGACATAAAATGCTAAATAGCCGCTTAAATAAACTAATGTCCACCCCAGGACTGGACATAAAATGCTAAATAGCCGCTTAAATAAACTAATGTCCACCCCAGGACTGGACATAAAATGCTAAATAGCCGCTTAAATAAACTAAGGCTGGTTCAATCACTGTGTGATATGATTATGGGGATAGGCAACAGAGATTGTGCAACACATTCGGAAACACTGGAGTGCACTAAACCAGTTGAGAGTGGAGCACTAGCTTACAGAGACAGGCATCCACGAAAGTATGTACAGGAGGGAGTCTTGAGAAACTTTCAAATACAACATTTATCATTAAAACCGTACTTCTATAGACAAGTTAAGCTGCGAACGAGAAGAAGAACAATATATCTTTGTGATATTAACTATTATCTTTGTGATATTAACTATTATCTTTGTGATATTAACTATTATCTTTGTGATATTCACAATTATCTTTGTGATATTCATTATTATCTATTGATTTCGACTGCAAAATAGGATCTGAAATTTCAATAGAACATTGTTCATGCGACCTACAAATGGTGAGTCGGCTACATTAGACAACAAGGTGCCGTTTTCATGGCTGTCTGCAATTACGTTGTGTGCAGTAACAAAATATATACTAGCAAGCATTTTTTTTAAAACAACAACATCAGTATGTTTTCACATGGTCCACTGCAGATGCTGCTGAATTTAAATTAGCTAATACTGTTTTTTTCCCCACATTTATGAAACATTTGCTGAAACACATCTGCGGAATTTTGATTAATAAAACAATTCAAAACTGGAAAAAGCAGTCACATCCGTCATTTATTTCGCGTGTGTCCATCAGTAGCATCGATACGAACTTTGCATTGGCGTCTCATGCTATTACAGCATCGATACACGATTAGCATTGGTGTCTCATGCCATTACAGCATCGATACGAGTTTTGCATTGACGTCTCATGCTATTACAGCATCGATACACGATTAGCATTGGTGTCTCATGCTATTACAGAGTTGAAATGTATGGGGTATTATATATTAGGTATGTTGATTATCCTCTTAGCACACCGGACACGCCCATAGGTGCTCAGATCTCCCATTCAGTAAATCTCTCAGGGTATAACGGCTGATGGTTCCGGTTCTATGTTGATTAACTGCTCTTTTTAAAAATCTTTCTCAGTGGTTCTCTACGGGCCACGTCCCAATTCCTGCATTCTAGATACTGACTCATGCTCATTCATCTGAGAAAATGTCTGAGAAAAGCCACAGAAGTGACCAGAAGACACAGAATTAGAAACGATGTCATAAGAAAAAGAGTGGATGTCATATCAATTCTACAATACATACAAAACCAACAGATACAATGGTTTGGTCATCTGGTAAGAATGCAGTGTGATTCATTAGATATAAAGCATATACGAAGAGAGAAGAAGCAGAAAGAAGAGCCAGGGGTAGACCTAGATCGACAACATCAAAGAGACATTACACGAACACAAAATAACATTATCTGAAGCTGCCAGAAAAGCGAGGACAAGAACATTGTATCTCCCTCGACACCCGTAACGGGTAAAAGAGGACGGAAAGAAGAAGAAGCTCATTCATCTCAAAATCCTCTGATCGTGAGAACTCACGAAGAGCAATGAGTATGTCTGCTCGGTCCATAGGCTGACCATCTGTTGTAGTGGCGATGCTAGTTAATTGATCGGCGCGTTCGTTTCCCTCCACGCCCGAGCGTCCGAAGATAAAGATATGAATATATGAGGTATGTTGCCTCATACTTCTATACGTGATCTCTATATATCAGTGTTGCCTCATACTGCTATACGTGCTCTCTATATATCAGTGCTGCCTCATACTTCTATACGTGCTCTCTATATATCAGTGCTGCCTCATACTTCTATACGTGCTCTCTATATATCAGTGTTGTCTCATACTTCTATACGTGCTCTCTATATATCACTGTTGCCTCATACTTCTATACGTGCTCTCTATATATCAGTGTTGTCTCATACTTATATACGTGCTCTCTATATATATGTGTTGTCTCATACTTCTATACGTGCTCTCTATATATCAGTGTTGTCTCATACTTCTATACGTGCTCTCTATATATCAGTGTTGTCTCATACTTCTATACGTGCTCTCTATATATCAGTGTTGCCTCATATTTCTATACGTGCTCTCTATATATCAGTGTTGTCTCATACTTCTATACGTGCTCTCTATATATCAGTGTTGCCTCATACTTCTATACGTGCTCTCTATATATCAGTGTTGTCTCATACTTCTATACGTGCTCTCTATATATCAGTGTTGTCTCATACTTCTATACGTGCTCTCTATATATCAGTGTTGCCTCATACTTCTATACGTGCTCTCTATATATCAGTGCTGCCTCATACTTCTATACGTGCTCTCTATATATCAGTGTTGCCTCATACTTCTATACGTGCTCTCTATATATCAGTGCTGCCTCATACTTCTATACGTGCTCTCTATATATCAGTGCTGCCTCATACTTCTATACGTGCTCTCTATATATCAGTGTTTCCTGACCTTTTTTTTAACCATACACCATCGAGTCTTTCTAAAATTCGGATGTCCTCTTTATCCCCCAATATACGTGTTGTTTTTTTTTAAATATTAAAAAATTGAATTATTCCATAATAGAAAGGCTAACTGCAGCTTGTTAGAACTACTATCCCCTGACTAATCAAATCTCATCCCCCTCTCCAAGGGGTGAGCCTCACGTTGGGAAACACTGCCCTAGATCATTCACATTGTTGATGCCATGCTGCCGGTCACTTCTCAATCAACACCGTGTTCTATCTATCTATACGCTGCGGCCAATGTTTGTCTTGCGGCGTTAAGGGTGGAAGAGTTCTCCGGAGATGTCCCACGTGTGTGCTGTTTGTTTGTAAGCTTGTTCCTGTGGCTTCTTTAATTTCTGTGATCCATCTTTTACATGGTCTGTCTCTGGTTTTAGAGCCGTGATGCCTGTGTCATAGCCATTTGTGGCATGCTATATGTTCGTAGTCTGGAAGCGTGTGAAAACCCCTTGATTTGTTGTCTTTAGATGTGTTCCAATACTGGTAGTGGTTTTTTTTATCTGTCTGATGTTACTTTTTCTAAATCTAACTCTTAATGATACTCCGAGTTTAGTGTGGCAGCTAATAATCTGCTGAACTCCAACTCTGGCCTAAAGCCTGTGGTATTCCTGACAGATGCAAGGTCAGTGCTTCAAGCTCTCCAGTCTGGAAAACTAACAGACTTGAAAAAAACTACTTAGCGAATTGTCTTACCAGTATATGGTAACCATGCAGTGGATACCCTCTCACTGTGGAATACCAGGAAATGAAAAAGCAGACCAACTGGCTAAGGAAGGTGCTGCCGAAGACCAACCAGATATACCAATCACCTACCATCAGATAAAAACAGATGATCAAGTCCATAAGAAAGCCACAAACGCCAACACAAGATGACTATCATATTATGAACAGATCAGAGCAAGTTATAATTCTACGTCTCAGAACAGGACAGAACCGACTCCGCAGTCACATGTATACAAAGTTCAAGATTGGCAACACGGCCATGTGTACATGTGGACAGGCAGCACAGAGTGCCAAACATATACTTCAAGAGTGTTCTGAGCATGAAACGCTGAGGCATACATATTGGCCAGAGGAAACAACACTGGAATCAAAGCTCTATGGAACACTGTATGAACTACAAAAGACAGTGAGTTTTATTAAGGAGACAGAATTACAGATATAGACATGTTTCAAGTGAACGACAGAAGAAGAAGAAGATACTCCGAGTCTTCTTCGTAGATATGTCATTCTCAAACCGTGTTCAATGGGGTAAATTGTCAGGAGAGTTTGCAGGCCAATCCAATACACGAACATGCTGCTGGACTTAGACATTTATGGACACATTAGCAGTGTGAGACCTGGCGTTGTCATGCTGAATGATTCCCACGTCTTGGTGGTTGTGGAGGAAAGAACAACGATAGGTCCCAGTATCTGATTAATGTAAAATCAGCGATTACGTCAACTGTGAATGCATAAAGGGGAGTATGGTGCTCATGTAAAAATCAACCCTAAACGTGTACGCGTTCTACTCCATATCTGTGACGCTGGACTATACACACGCCAGCATATCTTTCTGCAGGACGACACCAGACTCAATTTCTCCTATCAGCAAATGAGACATTACATCAGTTTTCATCAGAACACATGGTCTATCTCCATTCCGCCCTTGGACAATGAATATTTTGTTGGGCCCATGCCCAATTGTTGGCTCGGTGGTAAGGATTGGACCAATGTTAGGAATTTTGCAAGTTAGATGGCTGAAGTCTCATCTGCACAATTACTGCGATAATAAGTCCCAGAGTGATACACAGTTATTGCGATAACAAGCCCCCGAGTGCTGCACAAATATTGCGATAACAAGCCCCCGAGTGCTGCACAGTTATTGCGATAATAAGCCCCCGAGTGTTGCACAGTTATTGCGATAACAAGCCTCCGAGTGTTGAACAGTTATTGCGGTAACAAGCCCCCAAGTGTTGCACAGTTATTGCGATAACAAGCCCCCGAGTGCTGCACAGATATTGCGATAACAAGCGTCCGAGTGTTGCACAGTTATTGCGATAACAAGCCCCCAAGTGTCATGTGTATGGGCTGCTGTCTGATTATTTTTTTTCCACGTTAATTTTTCCCAGCAATACTTTTATCAAAGTGACACTATCTCCTCATAATTTTTCTATGGAGCTGTTTTCTATATATTTATATTATTGTTATTTCAGAACATATCCCTCAATTTCTCACTTATACAATTTCACTCATCTTTTATTTTATAACTTAAGAAAACTATCAACAAATCCCTGTCTGACTAAAATTATTGGTACATGTATTTGTGAATAGGAATGTGTATTTTTGGTACACTTACTTAAGCAAAAGTTTACTGACTTGTACACACTACATTCATTGTTCCCTTATTACGCAACATACGTTAGGAACACTTATGAATACCAGGAAATGAAAAAGCAGACCAACTGGCTAAGTAAGGTGCTGCCTAAGACCAACCAGATATACCAGTCACCTACCATCAGAAAAAACAGATGATCAAGTCAATAAGAAAGCCACAAACACCAACACAAGATGACTATCATATTATGAACAGACCAGAACAAGTTATAATTCTACGTCTCAGAACAGGACACAACCGACTCCGCAGTCACATGTATACAAAGTTCAAGATTGGCAACACGGCCATGTGTACATGTGGACAGGCAGCACAGAGTGCCAAACATATACTTCAAGAGTGTTCTGAGCATGAAACGCTGAGGCAGACATATTGGCCAGAGGAAACAACACTGGAATCAAAGCTCTACGGGACACTTTAGGAACTACAAAAGACAGTGAGTTTTATTAAGGAGACAGAATTACAGATATAAACATGTTTCAAGTGAACGAAAGAAGAAGAAGAAGAAGGAACAATTATGTAAACATTGCCCAAAACATTCCACGATGTGTACTAATTACGACATTATTCAGTGCACTTTTCTCACTGCGTGAATTGATTGTGAGTACAATAGAATTGATTCTGAGAATTATATAATTGATTCTGAGTACTACAGAATTGGTTGTTTACCAAAATATTGCAGTTGTACGACTTCATATTCACATCAATAAACTGTTATATGCATATTGCAGAACACATTACAGTTTTCACCTTGACAAGTTTTCAGTATGTTTTAGAACCAACATATTTTTACAGAATTAAACTCGTATAGTGAAACAACATACTTTCTCACACAGTTAAACATTTATCGTGTATCCATATACTTTCTCATACAGTTAAACATTTATCGTGTATCCACATACTTTCTCACACAGTTAAACATTTATCGTGTATCCACATACTTTCTCACACAGTTAAACATGTATCGTGTATCCACATACTTTCTCACACAGTTAAACATGTATCGTGTATCCACATACTTTCTCACACAGTTAAACATGTATCGTGTATCCACATACTTTCTCACACAGTTAAACATGTATCGTGTATCCACATACTTTCTCACACAGTTAAACATTTATCGTGAAACAACATACGTTCACACATTTAAACGTCTATTGTGAACAGACATAGTTCTCTGACAACTCAGGCGTATAAACACTAAATCAACAAACTTTCAATCTGTGATTTGATTTTGTGAACATCGTAGCGTTGCCGACAGCGTCAATAGATGAACACATTGTATGGCGAGTTCACAATGAACACACAACCACAACACAAAAATTATAAAGTGTGTATACACTTGCTGACTGAGTGAAGGAATGAGAGCCTGGAAGTATTTTCAGGGATTGGTGAGGTCAGAGGTCAGGAGAGTCCTCAAGTTACAAGCATGCAATCAGATTGGTTAATCGCTTAGAAAGAGAAAGCCAGCTTTTCTCTACCCACTTATCAATGAAACCCCTTACTCCCTTATCAATATTTATAATTTCCAGAAACATCGTGACAGGATCAGCACATCAGCTACACAATCATGTCCCTTGTCTCTGGGCTCAGGCAAAACGATGGAAGCTGGAGGGAGAGGAGAGAGAAATCAGACAACGTAATAGGTACCAGCTTGCAAACATCTAATCATTGTTGATAAAGTCTTGTTACGAGTTCTGCGCGGGTGACCTAGTAGAAGAGCATGAATGGAAAGAGACAAAACTATATAGGGCTGGCGTTTAATACAGTAGCTAGGCACGCCGTCAGCTATTAAAGCAGGGCTGCCAGTCGCTTAGAAAACAAATGTCCGTCAGCTATTAGAAGGGTTGCCATTCGCTTAGAAAACAAATGTCTTCTTCTTTCTGTCCTCATGTACCTTTCGGTGTTGAGGGGAGAGTGAATGTACGGTCTTTTGCCCTTCTATTTGCCTCTTCCACTGTTATATTTTCGAGTGTCTATAATACACTATCTATCCACCTTTTACGAGGACGTCCAATAGGTCAACTGTTTTCGTATCGTTTGTTAAGTGTTTAATCGTTTGACAAATGTCCGCCAGCTTTTAAAATTAATGCCAGCCTGTTAGAAAACAGATTGTCCCTTAGCTATTAAAGCATAGTTGCCAGCCGGTTAGAAAACAAATGCCCGTCAGCTATTAAAGCAGGGTTGCCAGCCGGTTAGAAAACTAATGCCCGTCAGCTATTAAAACAGGGTTGCCAGTTGGTTAGAAATATTCATACCACATTGTTGGTTGCGCCGTCAGCTATTAAAAAAGGGTTGTTAGCAGTTTAGAACTGGTTATAGCGATGTATCTATGTATTATCATTTCCACTTGTGCAGTTAGGCGTCTTTGTCGAAGTTGGAGTTGTCTGTCTTTAGTTATTTGGGTCGCAAATACCATGGTCAGCCAATGTCTTTTAAAGGTTGTTTTTTGTGTTTGTCTCCATCCATCCATCCATTCAGTTCTTGTTCATTTTGCGCCTTGTAGCCGGATCTTCTGCTTATATGATAAATTAGTAAATACCCTCAAAAGAGACATAAAAGGTCATATAAAGAGACATAACTGTTTAGAAAGACAAATAATGGAGGGAAGAGTACCTGGGAAGAGGAGAAAGGGCAGACCAAGAAGACGATGGACAGACGACATTAAAGATAACATGAATACATCGCTGGAAAATGCAAGCAACATCGCCCAAGACAGAGGTTCAGAGAGTTCATTGGGAAGACAACGTTCTGGAAGAAATACATCACATGACACCCTCAAAAGAACCTGCCACAAAATTTGTAACGAAATTTAAACAAGATAATTCCCCCCCCCCCTCCCCCGCGGAAAAAAAACAAAGGAACCTAGCCAAGAAATAAGACAACCAAAATAAATTTCACGGCCCGTAAAATTTATAAGTTGTCCAATCGGTATCCCTGCACTATAGCATAGCTATTACATGAATTCAGGTTATAAATGTGACCGTCTCACGCAGTACTCGTCTTACAGTTTTCCCATTAGACGTTTTCACCATTAGAAGTGATGAGTAAGAGGACATGACACTATTGAATGTGTAACAGGAAGGTATAGATGTAGATTAAAATAACAGACTTTGAAAGATGGGTAAGATGATGGTTTTTTCTACTCCGACATCTGAAAGTACATCTATGTTGGGTTTTTTTTATTGGTATCATACTTTTCACACACCACATTTCAAAGGTTCTAGCTGACTTTAAGCATTTCTATTTTCAGTCCACGCGAGGAAATAAATTGATCCGATATGACAATCCATTTTTAAAAAAGTAAAACTACATTTTTTTATATGGAAAACTCTCTCACACTATAAAGGAAACTACATTTTATATAAGGTTCAAGTAAAAGCAAGAAAGCTAGAAATTGTATATAAGGATCAAGTAAAAGCAAGAAAGCTGGAAATTGTATATAAGGTTCAAGTAAAAGCAAGAAAACTGGAAATTGACGTAATGGTGTTATCAGAGTAAGAAAAATAGTGTTCAGTTTTGTTCTACTTTTTTTCTGACTCTTTTCTAGTACAGTTTGAACTGTCATGAGACTTTAAATCTGCCAGGTGACTGTGTCTATTTGTTGGCTCAAAAAAAAAGCAATGATTCTTTTCGTGCATTGCCGTGATAATACAAAACTGTTAATTTAACCATGCCTAACTTCCACTATTTTATTATAGTAAACTGTCTTATAAGATAAACTTAGACTGTTATCATCGGCCATCTATAAGACAATCTTAGACGGTTATCATTAGACATCTAGAAGTCAATCTTAGACGGTTATCATTAGACATCTAGAAGTCAATCTTAGACGGTTAGCATCTGCAATCTATAAGACAATCTTAGACGGTTATCATCTGCCATCTATAAGACAATCTTAGACGGTTATCATCTGCCATATATAAGACAATCTTAGACGGTTATCATCTGCCATCTATAAGACAATCTTAGATGGTTATCATTAGACATCTAGAAGTCAATCTTAACGGTTATCATTAGACATCTAGAAGTCAATCTTAGACGGTTATCATCTGCCATTTATAAGACAATCTTAGACGGTTATCATCTGCCATATATAAGACAATCTTAGACGGTTATCATCTGCCATTTATAAGACAATCTTAGACGGTTATCATTAGACATTTAGAAGTCAATCTTAGACGGTTATCATCTGCCATCTATAAGACAATCTTAGACGGTTATCATTAGACATTTAGAAGTCAATCTTAGACGGTTATCATCTGCCATCTATAAGACAATCTTAGACGGTTATCATCTGCCATATATAAGACAATCTTAGACGGTTATCATCTGCCATCTATAAGACAATCTTAGACGGTTAGCATCTGCCATCTATAAGACAATCTTAGATGGTTATCATCGGCCATCTATAAGACAATCTTAGACGGTTATCATCTGCCATATATAAGACAATCTTAGACGGTTAGCATCTGCCATCTATAAGACAATCTTAGACGGTTATCATCTGCCATATATAAGACAAACTTAGACGATTATCATTAGACATCTAGAAGTCAATCTTAGACGGTTAGCATCTGCCATCTATAAGACAATCTTAGACGGTTAGCATCTGCCATCTATAAGACAATCTTAGACGGTTAGCATCTGCCATCTATAAGACAATCTTAGACGGTTATCATCGGCCATCTATAAGACAATCTTAGACGGTTAGCATCTGCCATCTACAAGACAATCTTAGACGGTTAGCATCTGCCATCTACAAGACAATCTTAGACTATTATCATCGGCCATCTCGCCCTTGTGTTGCCAGGGTCCGAAAGGGGAGCAAAGAATAGCAACACTGTTTACCTTTAACGCATGTCGTAAAAGGCGACTAAGGATGTTATGGGATGGAGTTGGCTGTCCCATCCCATATAGGATCAGTGACCCAAAGCCATGCTGAAGTCGGATGTGTCGGGCCGAAAGGCGCAGATATCGCAGCAATGCTGTAAACCATGACACAACAGATTCCGTTCTCCGCACTTCATCCTACTAATTTGCAGGAGTTTAAGAACGAACGCAGAAGAAGAAGAAGATCTGCCATCTATAAGGCAATCTTAGACTGTTATCATCTGCCATCTATACAACAACCAACGATCACTGCCAACCTTGTAGCAGAAAATGATGTATTCTATCACTGCCAACCTTGTAGCAGAAAATGATGTATTCTATCACTGCTAAACTTCGTTGACATGAAAGTAAACAGATCACAACCAAGCAATATATATCCCAATCAAAAAAGTTCCATCTTGTTGAACATTTTCCTGCAGACACGTTTAGTATAAATAAATTTACTGAGCGCTATAAATGTAGCCGATGTGTCACTCTTGCCCCCACCGACTGCAAAACTCAAATCTTTTCTTAGAATCTACTGCCTGTTCACATGAACCCGACCATCTTTTACTCATCCCCCTTGTTTGTGATCCTGTCCAGAACTGCGGCGCCAATGACTGTGATATCTACTCAGTTCGTTAGTGCTCTGATAAGATGCAGACTTGAAGTGATGATGGGACAACATTAATAATTATATTTTACTTAAACTCGCCATGCACTCCAACCCCATCTCTTTCTCTCTCCCTCTGTCACCGCCTGTCTTCTGGTACAGGCGTTCCTGCGGTTCACAGATCGTCTAGAAACCATGGCCCGTAGCTCACAAACGTGTGGAAAATATTTCCACAACATATATTTCTTTGTTCTACATAAACTACTAATTCTATGTCACCTTCCACATATCTTTCTATCACTATCCACTGTTACAATTCGCCCAGTCTACAACTCCGCTATCATATCTTTCTGTCTATCACTCCACTGTCACATTTCTCCCAGCCTACAACTCCACTATCATATCTTTCTATCACTCCACTGTTACATTTCTCCCAGTCTACAACTCCGCTATCATATCTTTCTATCATTCCACTGTCACATTTCTCCCAGTCTACAACTCCGCTATCATATCTTTCTATCATTCCACTGTCACATTTCTCCCAGTCTACAACTCCGCTATCATATCTTTCTATCATTCCACTGTTACATTTCTCCCAGTCTACAACTCCGCTATCATATCTTTCTGTCTATCACTCCACTGTTACATTTCTCCCAGTCTACAACTCCACTATCATAGACCGTCTCCATTCATAAAATTTACATACGTCTTTTGTGAAGTTGTTGATTCTCATGGGTTAGAGAACATGGCGAAATGTATGCTGACATCATATATTCTAGACATTGTTGAAATCGTATGTTCTAGACTACACTGACATCATATGTTCTAGAAATTGTTGAAATCGTATGTTCTAGACTACACTGACATCATATGTTCTAGACTACACTGACATTGTATGTTCTAGACTACACTGACATCATATGTTCTAGGCTTAATGTAGCAAATGGAATCAGATCACACAGTATATATATATATATATATATATCAATCTCTGGTGGTATTAAATGTAAAAGCAATGAGATAACTAGTCGCTGAACACCAACTAATGATGATACTTGGTTGCTAGTCTTGTCTTTGATATAACAGTCACTGAACACCAACTAATGATGAGAGTTGGTTGCTAGATAGTGGTAATGAATTAAATATTTGTGGATTAAAAAAAAATATTTTGAAATCGTGGGGGAAAAAAGACCAAGAAACATTGCATTTCAAGCATCGTTCATTAATTAATTAAACCTGAACGGAAAGATGAAAACCGGGAAAAACCGGTAGTTGCAATGTGTGACAGAACGGATGGATCACACATGGAAAGATCTTGAAGGATAATTGACGAGAGGGGAAAAAATGATGTTTAATAAGACCTAAGCTGGATGTAACTTGTTATACGAACATACTCACAAAACTACAGACATACATCAACTAGAGTGACAGCTTGTACGCTACTCACTTACAAACAAGAAAACACACAACTCGTTCGTTACATGATCCCTTTTCTCTGAGGCTACATCGAACCCCCGGGTCGATCATAGATTGCAACCTCCGATTGGGACGTTCATTTGCATAACCTAATGCAGCTGTCTCCGATGTGGCAGGTGCATAATGGTAGACAAGGGCAGAGGAAATAGCAAAGAGAGCTCGATAGTCGTAGAAATACAATGCGGACACAACTAAAGAGAAGTAAAGGATTGCCATACAAGCAATATAGATAGATTTTAGACAATGGGTGGAAAAAAATAATATAGGATATAATACAAACTGAAGCAACACTTAATAGAAATAAATACCGAGACCAAAGAAAGTCATTTATATTACGGGTAATGGCAGGCTCGAGTTTTGAGGAAATAAAAAAGACTAATAAGACACAAAATCAGAGTTGTAGGGGGTACCAAACTGGAGATATCAGCGTACAGAAAAACCCAACCCCACCTTCCAAAACCTCCGTCTTCAATAAAAAATCATGTCAGGGCCATTTCGTGATGGTGTCAATCCTGGATTTTCTAATAACCCATATTCTCCTTCTACCCTCAGCTGTTCCTAGCTACATAGTTTTAAAGAGTGAATTGTGGCTCGTTACATGCCCAAACCAAATCAAACACGTTTTTTATGTCGTTTAACCACTGTCCAAAAGTGGTTTCTGATAACATGTACGTTTCTTATGTCGTTTAACCATTGTCCAAAAGTGGTTTCTGATACCATGTAAGTTTTTTTAATGTCGTTTAACCACTGTCCAAAAGTGGTTTCTGATAACATGTACGTTTCTTATATCGTTTAACCACTGTCCAAAAGTGGTTTCTGATAACATGTATGTTTTTTATATCGTTTAACCACTGTCCAAACGTGGTTTCTGATAACATGTATGTTTTTTTTATGACAATGAAATATATTTGTCTTGTGTTCTAAATAATTGATACAGACATCTGTAGAACTCATATTCAAACGTTCTAATCCGTCATTCTTTGTCTGCTTGAAGTGTCCAGCTCTCAACTTCATACGTTTAAGATTAAATTAGGTACAAACACAGGAAGGTAGGACATACAGACATCAGTAAGATTTTAATGTGTTCAATAAATGCTGAAAGCCACGGGAACAAACTTACAAACAGCATACAAGAAGGTTATCTCCAGAAAACTCTTCTACCCATGACGCCGCAAAGCACACAAGGGTTACATCGTGTAGACAGATATAATAAATACTAAGAAAAATAAACGTGGAAGAATATTGGCTCCTAAATAACATTATCACGAGATATCGGATGTTTTTGGTCATATAACGAGACATACCATCGTGGAACATTAATAATAGAAGGTGTAGCTGCTGGTAACAGGAGTAAGGGCAGCTGACGACTGTGATGGGTTACATATATCTCAAAGAGTAAGGCAGTCACAAAAGTACCCTTATAGACAGAGGGACAAGGTACATATAGATAGCCACAATTAAAGAAGGTAAAAGAAGAACAACGAAGACAGTTGTTTTCTTGACTACAGAGAGAAAACAATATAAAAACTAATAGAAAACACATACAAACAAATCAGATATAGACACAATGGTAGAGATAATAACAACGAATGTTAACAAAATAAAGACAGGTAACATGGCAGCAAACGTACAGGTATACATGCGCAGATATCTCTTCTGTTCTCTTTGTTGTGTTTGTATTTGTGTGGTGACTTCAAACGGTGACATAAATGTTCACAAGAAGTTGCACTTGTGTGTGCTTTATACAGGTATTATGGTTATGACATAGATGTATGATGTTGTACTTTGTAATTAATCCATATAATTAACGTGACGTTTTGGTTGTATGTCCTTGCTGTATACTTGTGCTAAACCACATAGCATTGTAAGACACTGGCGTTGATACACAACACCCAAAACCAAATCAGGTTTTTCAGGTTCAAGAAAAAAAACAACAACGTGAAAGTGGCCGAGGATATCTGTGTGTAGATACACATGGATATCTGTGTGTAGATACACATGAATGTGCATGTGTGTAGAAACACATGGATGTGGGAGTTGTAAAATGAAGGTATAGATTAGATCTGAATGGAAGTAAGATATTTCTTGTCCATGATAAGATCGTGTTCTCTTTTCCTGATTTAAACATGGCTCCTGGCGTAATGTAATACTGCGAAGTGAACCGTACTAAACATGACTTCTGGCGGTGTAATGTAATTAATGTGAACCCTACTAAACATGTCTCAATTAACCAGACGTATATCAGGGACACTTACTGTCAAAGGCAATGTAGGACAAGAAGAATCAGTCACCCATACAGAAAAGATATTGAGGATACTCTAGGACAGGGGTGGGCAAACTTTTTGTGCAGAGGGCCGCATTGAAAATTGTAAAGCTATTGGAGGGCCGCATATAATATTATGTATGTTTTTGTTTAAAATTCTCGGTAAGTAATCAATTAAATATTTTTATTGTAAAGAAAGGTAGTTTTACATAATGTAGATAACTTCTGAAATAAATTACATTTCTAACAGACTTAACACTATAACAGTATATTTCCTAATATGGATAAAAGGTTTTGAAAAAATTTTAACAATGTTCGTGTATTTAAAAATGTGTTTGAGGACCGCAAAATATCCAATGGCGGGCCGTAGTTTGCCCACACCTGCTCTAGGACAAATCTTGCTAGGACAAATCTTGCTAAGACAAATCTAGAGAAATCTTGCTTTGATGACATCTAGCACCATGTCACGTTTCTAAACCAAACAATTTTCAGGACAGTGAAAGTGGACGCTACACGTCCTTACAGGAGCCAATAGAATCTACACTTCCTTAGAGGAGCCAATAGAATCTACACTTCCTTAGAGGAGCCAATAGAATCCACACTTCCTTAGAGGAGCCATTAGAGTCTACATTTCCTTAGAA
The DNA here is from genome assembly GCA_034231615.1 of Meghimatium bilineatum. Taxonomy (NCBI): domain Eukaryota; kingdom Metazoa; phylum Mollusca; class Gastropoda; order Stylommatophora; family Philomycidae; genus Meghimatium; species Meghimatium bilineatum. The sequence continues at coordinate 29,989,627 of CM067309.1, forward strand.
GAGTCAATAGAATCTACACTCCCTTAGAGGAGCCAATAGAATCTACAATTTCTTAGAGGAGTAAATAGAATCTACACTTCCTTAGAGGAGTCAATAGAATCTACACTTCCTTAGAGGAGCCAATATAATCTACACTTCCTTAGAGGAGCCAAAAGAATCTACACTTCCTTAGAGGAGTCAATAGAATCTACACTTCCTTAGAGGAGCCAATAGAATCTACACTTCCTTAGAGGAGCCGATAAAATCTACACTTCCTTAGAGGAGCCAATAGAATCTACACTTCCTTAGAGGAGCCAATAGAATCTACACTTCCTTAGAGGAGCCAATAGGATCTACACTTTCTTGGAGGAGCCAATAGAATCTACACTTCCTTAGAGGAGCCAATAGAATCTACACTTCCTTAGAGGAGCCAATAGAATCTACAATTCCTTAGAGGAGCCAATAGAATCTACACTTCTTTACAGGAGCCAATAGAATCTATTATACCAAGAGAATCGTTATACGAGATCACGTAATACAGGATAGAACTGACATAGAAACAATATCAAGCAATGGACGGAGGGATGCAACCAATGATTCTTCTTCTTCTTCTTCTTTCGTTCACTTGAAACATGTCTATATCTGTAATTCTGTCTCCTTAATAAAACTCACTGTCTTTTGTAGTTCATACATTGTCCCATAGAGCTTTGATTCCAGTGTTGTTTCCTCTGGCCAATATGTCTGCCTCAGCGTTTCATGCTCAGAACACTCTTGAAGTATATGTTTGGCACTCTGTGCTGCCTGTCCACATGTACACATGGCCGTGTTGCCAATATTGAACTTTGTATACATGTGACTGCGGAGTCGGTTGTGTCCTGTTCTGAGACGTAGAATTATAACTTGTTCTGATCTGTTCATATTGTGATAGTCATCTTGTGTTGGTGTTTGTGGCTTTCTTATTGACTTTATCATCTGTTTTTTCTGATGGTAGGTGATTGGTATATCTGGTTGGTCTTCGGCAGCACCTTCCTTAGCCAGTTGGTCTGCTTTTTCATTTCCTGGTATTCCACAGTGAGAGGGTATCCACTGCATGGTTACCCTATACTGGTAAGACAATTCGCTAAGTAGTTTTTTTTAAGTCTGTTAGTTTTCCAGACTGGAGAGCTTGAAGCACTGACCTTGCATCTGTCAGGAACACCACAGGCTGTAGGCCAGAGTTGGAGTTCAGCAGTTTTTTTAGCTGCCACACTAATTGCCTGGATTTCTGCATCATAATTATTGCAGAATTTTCCTGTCGGTGTTCTGATTGTATCTCTAGGCTTGTGTGGATATTCTATATTTACACCTGCACCTCCATTCCTCACAGCATTCTGTGCTGACCCATCTGTGTACACTCTGACCCATATATCTTATGGATATTCCTCATCCAGGAAACTGAGGGTGACTGTCATTCGCTGCACACTGTTCTGTTCGTCCTCGCTTAGTATTCCTTTCACATGGGTCTGAATGTATATTGGCATTCCATGGCTTTCACTCCACGGGGTTTGTTCTGGTACAGACCTTAAGGGGCTGTCAACTTCAGGTAGGTCTGTAAGTTGTCTACGGAGTCGTTTAGCTTGATGGATAAAGCTGCTCCTTTTCAGTCGCCCCATTGCTAGATTTTGGAATCTTTCCTTCATTGGATGACTTGGCATACACTGAAACTTTTCTGCTTGAATTATTACTTTTGTGTCTCTGCGTTCGCCAAGTGTTTGCATTCTTCCCATTTTCTGCATCTCTGCTATGGGTGTTGATTTCATTGCTCCCAACATTATTCTAAGTGCCTGGTTTTGCACTTTATCTAGATCTTGTAATGTGGTGTTTGATGCAGGACACCACGCAGCTGAACCATATTCCAGGAGTCAATAGAATCTACACTCCCTTAGAGGAGCCAATAGACTCTACAATTTCTTAGAGGAGTAAATAGAATCTACACTTCCTTAGAGGAGTCAATAGAATCTACACTTCCTTAGAGGAGCCAAAAGAATCTACACTTCCTTAGAGGACTAAATAGAATCTACACTTCCTTAGAGGAGTCAATAGAATCTACACTTCCTTAGAGGAGCCAATAGAATCTACACTTCCTTAGAGGAGCCAATATAAACTACACTTCCTTAGAGGAGCCAATAGAATATACACTTCCTTAGAGGAGCCAATAGAATTTACACTTCCTTAGAGGAGCCGATAAAATCTACACTTCCTTACAGGAGCCAATAGAATCTACAATTCCTTAGAGGAGCCAATAGAATCTACACTTCCTTACAGGAGCCAATAGAATCTACACTTCCTTACAGGAGCCAATAGAATCTACACTTCCTTAGAGGAGCCAAAAGAATCTACACTTCCTTAAAGGAGCCAATAGAATCTACACTTCCTTACAGGAGCCAATAGAATCTACACGTCCTTACAGGAGCCAATAGAATCTACACTTCCTTAGAGGAGCCAATAGAATATACACTTCCTTAGAGGAGCCAATAGAATCTACACTTCCTTACAGGAGCCAATAGAATCTACACTTCCTTACAGGAGCCAATAGAATCTACACGTCCTTATAGGAGCCAATAGAATCTACACTTCCTTAGAGGAGCGAATAGAATCTACACTTCCTTAGAGGAGCCAATAGAATCTACACTTCCTTAGAGGAGCCAAAAGAATCTACACTTCCTTAGAGGAGCCAATAGAATCTACACTTCCGTAGAGGACTAAATAGAATCTACACTTCCTTAGAGGAGTCAATAGAATCTACACTTCCTTAGAGGAGCCAATATAATCTACACTTCCTTAGAGGAGCCAATAGAATCTACACTTCCTTAGAGGACTAAATAGAATCTACACTTCCTTAGAGGAGCCAAAAGAATCTACACTTCCTTAGAGGAGCCAATAGAATCTACACTTCCTTAGAGGACTAAATAGAATATACACTTCCTTAGAGGAGCCAATAGAATCTACACTTCCTTAGAGGAGCCAATAGAATCTACACTTCCTTAGAGGACTAAATAGAATATACACTTCCTTAGAGGAGCCAATAGAATCTACACTTCCTTAGAGGAGCCAATAGAATTTACACTTCATTAGAGGAGCCAATAGAATCTACACTTCCTTAGAGGACTAAATAGAATCTACACTTCCTTAGAGGAGTCAATAGAATCTACACTTCCTTAGAGGAGCCAATAGAATCTACACTTCCTTAGAGGAGCCAAAAGAATCTACACTTCCATAGAGGAGCCGATAAAATCTACACTTCCTTAGAGGAGCCAATAGAATCTACACTTTCTTAGAGGAGCCAATAGAATCTACACTTCCTTATAGGAGCCAATAGAATTTACACTTCCTTAGAGGAGCCAATAGAATCTACACTTCCTTAGAGGCGCCAATAGGATCTACACTTTCTTGGAGGCGCCAATAGAATCTACACTTCCTTAGAGGAGCCAATATAATCTACACTTCCTTAGAGGAGCCAATAGAATTTACACTTCCTTAGAGGAGCCAATAGAATCTACACTTCCTTAGAGGAGTCAATAGAATCTACACTTCCTTTGAGGAGCCAATAGAATCTACACTTCCTTAGAGGAGCCAATAGAATCTACACTTCCTTAGAGGAGCCAATAGGATCTACACTTTCTTGGAGGAGCCAATAGAATCTACACTTCCTTAGAGGAGCCAATAGAATCTACACTTCCTTAGAGGAGCCAATAGAATCTACACTTCCTTAGAGGAGCCAATATAATCTACACTTCCTTAGAGGAGCCAATAGAATCTACACTTCCTTAGAGGAGTCAATAGAATCTACACTTCCTTAGAGGAGCCAATAGAATCTACACTTCCTTAGAGGAGCCAATAAAATCTACACTTCCTTAGAGGAGTCAATAGAATCTATACTTCCTTAGAGGAGTCAATAGAATCTACACTTCCTTAGAGGAGCCAATAGAATCTACACTTCCCTAGAGGAGCCAATAGAATCTACACTTCCTTAGAGGAGCCAATAGAATCTACACTTCCTTAGAGGAGCCAATAGAATCTACACTTCCTTAGAGGAGTCAATAGAATCTACACTTCCTTAGAGGAGTCAATAGAATCTACACTTCCTTAGAGGAGCCAATAAAATCTACACTTCCTTAGAGGAGTCAATAAAATCTACACTTCCTTAGAGGAGTCAATAGAATCTACACTTCCTTAGAGGAGCCAATAGAATCTACACTTCCTTAGAGGAGCCAATAGAATCTACACTTCCTTAGAGGAGCCAATAGAATCTACACTTCCTTAGAGGAGCCAATAGAATCTACACTTCCTTAGAGGAGCCTATATAATCTACACTTCCTTAGAGGAGCCAATATAATCTACACTTCCTTAGAGATGCAAATAGAAAGTACACTTCCTTGAATTTAAAAAAAAATAGTGTAACATTGAGCGGACGTAATATATTCTGCAAGAATTGTTGTTACTAACTGAAGCAGTACGCATGTCTTTCGTTGAGTCACACCAATTCTGTCACAGCTACAATGACTCGCATAATCCCAAGAGAATCGTTATACGAGATCACGTAATACAGGATAGAACTGACATAGAAACAATATCAAGCAATGGACGGAGGGATGCAACCAATGATAAACAAGGAACACTGAACTTATTTGAAAATGACCTGAGATATATTTATCTAATGGCTACGTTCTGGTGGGCGTCTTGTAACACTACCCCCCGTAACCCGCTTCTATCTAGACAGGCACTTTCTCAGTCTCTGGGTCTGACCTGCTGGAATCTTCTCACGCGGTGATATTTCACCAGGAATGCTGGGAAGGGTTATCAACGATCATCATACGCGAAAACAAAACTTCGATTGGAGTCCTGTCGACCTAATGAAATAACATGAAATTATAGATATAACGGCATGAGCCGTCCGTTGGAATACTCGAATGTGTAAGCAATGGAAACTGAACACAGAACATACAGACATTACGATAATATAAGCTGATGGGCAGAGAACATACAGACATTACGATAATATAAGCTGATGGGCAGAGAACATACAGACATTACGATAATATAAGCTGATGGGCAGAGAACATACAGACATTACGATAATATAAGCTGATGGGCAGAGAACATACAGACATTACGATAATATAAGCTGATGGGCAGAGAACATAAAACATTATGATAAGATAATGTGATGGTCAGAGAACATAAGGCATTATGATAAGTTAATGGACAGAGAACATATGCGATTATGAAAAGTTGATGGACAAAGAACATAAGACATTATGATAAGATAAGCTGATGGGCAGAGAACATACAGACATTACGATAATATAAGCTGATGGGCAGAGAACATAAAACATTATGATAAGATAATGTGATGGTCAGAGAACATAAGGCATTATGATAAGTTAATGGACAGAGAACATATGCGATTATGAAAAGTTGATGGACAAAGAACATAAGACATTATGATAAGATAAGCTGATGGACAGAGAACAAAAGACATTATGATAAGATAAGCTGATGGGTAGATAATATAAGACATTATATAAGATAAGTTGATGGGCAGAGAACATAAGACATTGTGATAGGATAAGTTGATGGACAGAGAATATAAGACATTATGATAAGATAAGTTGATGGGCAGAGAACATAAGACATTATGATAAGTTGACGGACAGAGAACATACGACACTATGGTACGTTGATGGACAGAGAACATAAGACATTATGATAAGATAAGTTGATGGACAGAGAACATAAGACACTATGGTACGTTGATGGACAGAGAACATAAGACATTATGATAAGATAAGTTGATGGACAGAGAACATAAGACATTATGATAAGATACGTTGATGGACAGAGAACATAAGACATTATGATAAGATAAGTTGATGGACAGAGAACATAAGACAGTATGACGAGACAGTTGAGATATTGTGATGAACAGGTATAAGCTAGAAGATAGTTCAATGTACCCTCGGGATTGATAGGTTTGATGGTTACTGGTTAGGTTTGATGGTTATAGGTTAGGCTTGATAGATACTGGTTATGCTTGATGGTTACTGCTGAGGAAAGGTGTATATAAATACATAAAATTACGTTACAATTGGGGTGGGGGTGGGAGAGGGTTGAATATGAAAGTAAAAAGAATATGACAATTGTTGACATGGGGTACAGAGGAGTAGGGTTTGCTAACGAAAGCTGACCTCAAGAGAATTTATTCTATATACTCATTACCTTGTATGATTTAGAAATATTTGTGTTGACATTTAGAAAGAAAAAAATCATGCAGTTACTTCTTCCTTTTTTTTAAATATCATGTTTTAGGGGTGGGGGAGGCGGTTCATTGACAACAAACATTTTGTAATTAATTAAGGAGGAGGGGTGTACAGACAGCCCATCCGGACTAAATTATGTTTTGGCAGATATAATGAGGTATTGAGAAGGAAGGTATACCCGGTTGTGGCAGACATAATGAGGTATTGAGAAGGAAGGTATACCCGGTTGTGGCAGACATAATGAGGTATTGAGATGATATACCCGGTTGTGGCAGACATAATGAGGTATTGAGAAGGAAGATATACCCGGTTTTTTGCAGACATAATGAGGTATTGAGAAGGAAGATATACCCGATTGTGGCAGACATAATGTGGTATTGAGAAGGAAGATATACCCGATTGTGGCAGACATAATGTGGTATTGAGATGGAACATAGAAAATCTGGCATTGGTACAGATATTGATTTTAACATTCAGCCGTGTATCATTAGGAATGATATGCACTAACCACTGAGCAAATGTGACATTTTCATGTGTACATCATGTTCATCTCTCTTTGTTCATTCCCTTGTTGTACGAGTATGTAGTACACGACATCTTGTTCATATATCTCTTCGTTCACTCCCCCGTTGTACGAATATGTAGTACACAACATCTTGTTCATATATCTCTCTTATTCACTCCCCCGTTGTACGAGTATGTAGTACACAACATCTTGTTTATATATCTCTCTTTCTTCACTCCCCCGTTGTACGAGTATGTAGTACACAACATCTTGTTTATATATCTCTCTTTGTTCACTCCCCCGTTGTACGAGTATGTAGTACACAACATCTTGTTTATATATCTCTCTTTGTTCACTCCCCCGTTGTACGAATATGTAGTACACAACATCTTGTTCATATATCTCTCTTTGTTCACTTCCCCCTTGTACGAATATGTAGTACACAACATCTTGTTCATGTATCTCTCTTATTCACTCCCCCGTTGTACGAGTATGTAGTACACAACATCTTGTTTATATATCTCTCTTTGTTCACTCCCCCGTTGTACGAGTATGTAGTACACAACATCTTGTTCATATATCTCTCTTTGTTCACTCCCCCGTTGTACGAGTATGTAGTACACAACATCTTGTTCATATATCTCTCTTTGTTCACTCCCCCGTTGTACGAGTATGTAGTACACAACATCTTGTTCATATATCTCTCTTTGTTCACTCCCCCGTTGTACGAGTATGTAGTACACAACAACTTGTTCATATATCTCTCTTTGTTCATTCCCCCGTTGTACGAGTGTTTAGATGTACATCTTGTTCATATATCTCTCTGTGTTCACTCCCCCGTTGTACGAGTATGTAGTACACAACATCTTGTTCATATATCTCTCTTTGTTCACTCACCCGTTGTACGAGTGTTTAGATGTACATCTTGTTCATATATCTCTCTTTGTTCACTCACCAATTCGATTCATATCGCTACGCAACTTCACGTTGATTATATTTCTCTTTAGAATCCTCCTTTCTCTTGTTATATGAATCGTATGGATGTCTGATTTTCCTATCACTGCCCTCGCCTTCTCTCCATTTATTCTTTATGTGCACATAAAAACGAATTAATCGTCACACATGTCTTGACACGTCAATGCCACACTCCTTTCTAGACCTTTCCCCAATACATTTTTTCCCCCCAATGATTTCTGGTACATTCCACCGACTAGTACCTAGAGGCCTAATAGATTTAAATGCCTCAATTGTAACAGCTGGAGTGCTGATTTCGTCGCGTGAAAGGACACAAAAGGGCAAGTGTAGTGGTAGGAGTGGAGTTGGATTTAGGGGTAGGGGCTTCCAGAAGAATACTGTTCTATCAGAGGCATCTGACCGGCCTTTATTCTAGATTATTCACAAGTTGCATCTATTTTATCGAGACCACTCAAGCGGGAAGCTGATTCTAGGTCTTCGATGTGCTCGAATTTCCTCTTTTCAAGGTGCTCTCTAGAGCGCGAGGCTTACACGTAGTGTAAGAGAACAAACGCGCGGGAGGGCGACCTGGTACCCCCAAAAAAATGGATATTACAGAGAGGGGACAGAGGTAGGACACAGAACTGCATTCTTGTATTTGAAGTGTTGAAAAGATGGGCAACAACTGTTTCTTAAAGCACTTAAATTCTGTTTTTGTGGTACGCGGAAGAATGTACTTAACCTAGAGAATAATAGACATATAAAAACAGTGACAGCAATAACAAGGAAACGGTTGAATTGAAATCGAACATATATATTCTTAGTTTATTCATCTTTCATGTTCACTATCCGGTGTCTACTTGAATATTATCGACAACAATGTTCGCTCCAGTTTAGCCACACACAGGGCCATACTGAAATCAAATGTGTCGTGCCAAAAGGTATATATAATATAGTCAGGTTAGAAACATTTTAAAAAAACTGTCAATACTGCATTTTACCAGTTCAGGCGTTGCATGGGGGGATTGAATAGCTGTGTGATAAAGGATGCATGCTATTGCTGTCGCCACGTCATGTACAGGGTGAGTTTTTAAATTTAACCTCCGACAGAAAAATACTCGAACTCTAGACCTCATTCGTGTTGAGACTAGCGTTCTAACCGCTCAGCCATGCGCCACTTAGAAACATGATACAGCGTGTTCCGTTCTTCTGCCTGCATCCTTTGAGCTTGCAGGATTTTGAGAACGAACACAGAAGTAGAATATATCTACACAGAAATCTATTTTTCTGCAATGATGACGGTCAGGTAACTAGGATACATCTACACAGAAATCTATTTTTCTGCAATGATGACGGTCAAGTAACTAGGATACATCTATACAGAAATATATTTTCTGCAATGATGACAGGCTTACAACAGTCAACTACAGCCATCTTGTCTATCCATTAAGCAAGTGCGCAGGTTTACAGACGTGCTTATGTATAGAAATTTTACTCTAATGTGCGGAACCAGGACCTCAGTGATCAGTACAATAGAACTATTTTTGTCAGAAGAATCCCCATTGTCTTCTATGTTTTACAACGTGCAAACCCTAGATATTGCACACGTGCTCAACATTTCAAGGTCCATCTATTGTTTTCATAACCGCTAATGACTTTTTTGCTATACACCATAGGTTGTCGGAACGGAGATCGTTATACACTGTGCAGAGTGACTTAAAGCTGTCATTGTGGCTGCTAGATTCCATCGAAGACCAAGGTCATCTGGTTATGCTGAATAGCCAACTGTAAAAAATTGTAACAAACACACTGTAACAGACACACTGTTATAGTAACAAACACACGTTATATTAACAGACACACTGTTATAGTAACAGACACACTGTTATAGTAACAGACACACTGTTATAGTAACAGACACACTAATATATCCCAAATGTGTGAGTTCCAATATCGATATGGAACACGACCTAGAATGTTTGGTGATAACATTCCACTAGTTCTCATTCAACTCTCTATTCACTAGTTCTTACTCAACACACCTATTAACTAGTTCTCACTCAACACACCTATTGACTAGTTTTCACTCAACACATACTAGTTCTCATTCAACACGCCATAGGGTCAAAGTGACTCAAAATCATGCTGAAGTCGGATGTGCCCTGGCCGAAAGGTGCATATATTGTAGCAATGAAGTAAACCATGACAGCACATTCATTTCTCCGGACTACATCCTGCTAATCTGTAGGAGTTTGAGAATTAACGCAGAATAAGAAGAGAAGAATACAGTGGAATCTCGTTATAACAACTTGGTCCAGCTCCGGACCGACCAAATACATATGCAATAACAGAAATTCGCTATACGCAGTATACAAAATAACGAAAAAATATAATTTTTAATTTTTGATAAATTTTAGGGTGCAAATAGTAAGTACCACATTGTTCTCATACGGTCCCAGGGTTAGCAGATAACCAAGATCTCAGAAGTACCTCTTTGTGGTGCACCCTGAAAACAGAGATACATCTGTTTGCGCTGCTGAAATCAGGGCATCACCATGAGGTGATGGGAGAAGTCCATCAGCTGATGGGCTTTCTCGAGAAAGTCATCATCCCCATTACCGAGACGCCGCAGGCGGAGAAATGAGAGAATGGTAGGGAATTGCGAGATGGAGAGGAATAAGAGGAATTGTAATGGAGGAAGTTATGGACATTAGTCGGTCTGTAGTGTACCGTTGTGCTAGGACGGAAGGATTGTGATAGTATGGACATCAGTCGGTCTGTAGTGTACCGATGTGCTAGGACGGAAGGGTTGGATGTTGATGAAGTTATGGACATCAGTCGGTCTTCTTCTTCTTCTTCTTCTTCTTCTGCGTTCATTCTCAAACTCCCACTGCATCATGGTCCTGCTAGATTTCCAGCAGGATGTAGTCCAGAAAATGTAAATGCGTTGTGTCACCGTTTTATTTGCGCCAATGGCCCGACACATCCGTCTTCGGCGGAGTCGGTCTGTAGTGTAGCGATGTGCTAGAATGGAAGGATTGGATGGTGATGAAGTTATGGACATCAGTCGGTCTGTAGTGTACCGATGTGCTAGGACGGAAGGGTTGGATGCTGATGAAGTTATGGACATCAGTCGGTCTGTAGTGTACCGATGTGCTAGGACGGAAGGATTGTGATAGTATGGACATCAGTCGGTCTGTAGTGTACCGATGTGCTAGTACGGAAGGGTTGGCTGGTGATGAATATGTCAAAGGAAGTACCCATGGGAGGTAGAGATCTCAGATGTGACCGTTATAATCGAGTGAAAGTTGATGAACAGTATAATTCTTTACAGATCAAAATAAGACGTGTCCCTGATGCCAATCCAATCACAATATATATATATATATATATATATATATATATATATATATATCACCAATGGGAAGGGTCCAACATGTAATCTCAATACTTGGTGATCAGGGTTGCTTATAAACAACAAGCAGGCATGTCTGGGTTCCATCTTGGTGTCCATAGCAACGCTAAAGATTTTGTCAAAGAAGTGCAAATCAAACTCAAAAGTCAGTGCATACTTAGAAAGTTTCGCGAATTATGTCGAGATTTGATCGCACGGGAAGTCTAAAGTTCCACTGGCATTGCTAAAATGTACAAAATGTAGCAATAACTTCATATGAGCAAGTATGATGTTGGTAGTTTTTGTTTTCGCCAGCACCCGTCGTGCACCCGGTGTAACCACGGATTGTCAGTGAAATCAATTTTCAATTTAAAAAAATACGTGTGTGTTAATACAATTTTTGTGTGCATTCGTTTATGTACCCTTTTAGTTTGCAAAATAAATACACATTCCTATCTCCCCAATCTCTATCTCTCTCTCTCTATCTCTCTCTCTCTCTCTCTCACACACACACACACACTCAAAATGTAGACAATAAGATTTATGGCGTTTTGTATTTCTATCAGAAATAATTGTCACAAATATCTAGCTCTCCAATTCCTCCAGGTATTACCTGCTACCTGTGATTGATGTGGTTGACAGAAAGTTGTCTTGTGTATTCCGCGTGGTCTGTCTTTCCTAAGACTATTACCATCAGTATACATGCTCGGTGTGTGTTCAGTTATGTCTCCTAGCATGTTGTAGGAAGTGGCATAGAGTCAGAGCAGAGAGTCAATTTACTGATACGTCAGTGTCATCTGACTAACACAATTGTAATTTATGTTGAATGCTATGACCCTGGCCACGGTTTAGATTTGTAAATTGTGTACGGTTTCTAGAGTACATCAATCTGTCAGGATTGTCTTACATACGAGCACCTAGTGAAATGGTGGCAAGCAGTCGCTATCATTGTTGGGTTATCTCTGTGGTGCACTGGTTAATTTATTTGTAGTGTATTCACATGATTCTGGGTTCGAAACTGGGCTTACACACGCATTTTTTTCTTAGGTTCTTGAGAATAATTTCGTCTTCTTCAACGTTCATTCTCAAACTCCCGCTGGATCTCTCTTGTAGCAGGACCATGATCTTACTAGATTTCCAGCAGGATGTAGTCCAAAGAATGGAAGTGCGTTGTGTCGCCGGTTTATTTATGCGAATGGCTCAAATGTCCAAATGGATTTGCGCAGTTACACGGTGTGAGGTATATCTCGGTGACGGAGTGATTTTCTGTTGAGAACATAAACGAGAACACAAGTACATTGAAGTCAATTCTCTACAAATTTTCAGACTTCTTGGGCTACTATTGGTAAATAGTAGAAATAGTTCAGTAGTAACAGCGCTGGCACATCATCCAAATGTCTAGGGTTTTTGTTGCTTTGTTTCTTCTAACATGTACCGTGAAATGTGTGACATATATATCCTGCACATATCCTGCATGTATAACCTTCAATTCTTCTCCTTTCGTCCTCAAACTCCTGTCAGTTAGCAGGACGTAGCCACGAGAAAGATATGTGTCACATCTGCATTTATAGCGTGGCTACAATATCTTCCAGCCGCGTTAGCGCAGTGGTTATCCCATTGGCTTCGCATATGAGTGATCCTGGGTTCATTCTCCAGTTGATGCGGAAATGTTTTTCAGATCGCAACGGCTCCCGGGTCGACCCAGCCTTAAATGGGTACCGGATTAATCCGGGCAGTAAAGACTGCGAGGTAGAGGAGATGGCTACCGCTCTTATTTGCAGAGCCTCTGAAATGTGAGATCGCTAACATCTCACACCCCTACGCCATCAATAAATGCTATGGGTTACTTACTTTTACAATATCTTTGTATTTCGGGTCTGATACATTTTGACTTCAGAATAATAATATGGATCGCTATGAGCTTCTACAGGATAGCTAACCCCCCATGTCCACCATGCATATGTCCAACGTGCAAGACCTCCCATGGCACAATTCTCTTTAGCTCCCTATCACAGCGTGCCTAATAAGTCACGCAGGGCATCACACGAGCAGGTTCTCGGTTACACTAATGGGACAGCTCACATTCCGTCAACCATATTGTACTACCTGATCTCCGAGGCGTACACTTTAAAAATGTAAATACAGCGAGGAAGAGAACTGGCTCTCTTCAATTCAACGAAAGCGGATACGCAGGAATTTAAGAAGACTCGTGATAATCCCATGACTCATGGCGCAAATAAAACGGCGACACAACGCATTTCCATTCTCTGGGATACATCCTGCTGGAAATCTAGTAGGACCGTGATCCTGCTGTAAGGGAGATCCAGCGAGAGTTTGAGAATGAACGCCAAAGAAGAAGAAAAAGAATATTCCTAGTACTAAAAAATCATGTTCTGATTTGCTATATTCCTAGTACTAAAAATCATGTTATGATTTGCTATATTCCTAGTACTAAAAAATCATGTTCTGATTTGCTATATTCATAGTACTAAAAATCATGTTATGATTTGCTATATTCCTAGTACTAAAAAATCATGTTCTGATTTGCTATATTCCTAGTACTAAAAATCCTGTTATGATTTGCTATATTCCTAGTACTAAAAAATCATGTTCTGATTTGCTATATTCATAGTACTAAAAATCATGTTATGATTTGCTATATTCCTAGTACTAAAAATCATGTTATGATTTGCTATATTCCTAGTACTAAAAAATCATGTTCTGATTTGCTATATTCATAGTACTAAAAATCATGTTATGATTTGCTATATTCCTAGTACTAAAAATCATGTTATGATTTGCTATTTAGTAGTGGAGGTGTGATCACTCTACATCCCCCCCCCAACTTTATATCTACGGGATCGCACATGTGGCAAGGTTATCAATATATTTGACCAACATGACAGCGACGACGATGGTCAACAATACTAACAATTATAGTATGTCAAGAAATACAAAAATAGGTAGGTGTGTTACCAAAATGAAACATAAAACAACTTAACAACGAGATACAGAGACAGACGACGTTTCGACTATAAAGCCTTCATCAGGACAAACAAATGACCACAATAAAACAAGTCTTACATGGAGACAAATAGGGTTATAATGAGGACAATAGCAGATAGGTAAAGATAACAATTATAGTAGCATTACAGTACTGCCATTAGCCAAACTGCATCATCTGTAAGTGCCTGCGTATGTATACATATATATATTTATATATATGGTCGTCCAACAACAGTGCACTGTTTCATACTCAAGCACAGACAAGAGACAGCTAAATGTCCCTCATGTTTCAGTGGCGACAGTTTTGACGGAGACAATACATCTTTCATTTATAGCCTAAAGACATTAAATCTTTCCTGAACCTCCCTAGCCTGGAGACATTAAATCGTTCCTGTGACTCCCTTGATAAACCAGTCAACCATGTTTCCTAGATATACTCAACTAAATATGTCTGCGTATTTGCTTCTAATTAATGACACCATTATTCAGTCTTCGTTGGTGTGTTATACAAGGTTACGAGGGGGAGATATGGAGTCACAATTGTTCATGTGGAAAACAAGATTGAGAACAGGAGACATTGGGGTATAAATTATTTATGTAGAAAACAAGATTGAGAACAGGAGACATTGGGGTATAAATTGTTTATGTAGAAAACAAGATTGAGAACAGGAGACATTGGGATCACAAATGTTTATGTAGAAAACAAGATTGAGAACAGGAGACATTGGGGTATAAATTATTTATGTAGAAAACAAGATTGAGAACAGGAGACATTGGGGTATAAATTGTTTATGTAGAAAACAAGATTGAGAACAGGAGACATTGGGGTATAAATTGTTTATGTAGAAAACAAGATTGAGAACAGGAGACATTGGGATCACAAATGTTTATGTAGAAAACAAGATTGAGAACAGGAGACATTGGGGTATAAATTATTTATGTAGAAAACAAGATTGAGAACAGGAGACATTGGGGTATAAATTGTTTATGTAGAAAACAAGATTGAGAACAGGAGACATGGGATCACAAATGTTTATGTAGAAAACAAGATTGAGAACAGGAGACATTGTGGTATAATTGTTTATGTAGAAAACAAGATTGAGGACAGGAAACTGTAATCAAAGTGGAATGGGCCACTGTATGAACTACAAAAGACAGTGAGTTTTATTAAGGAGGCAGAATTACAGATATAGACATGTTTCAAGTGAAGGAAAGAAGAAGAACGAGACATAACCGACTTCGCAGTAACATGTACACAAAGATGAAGATTGGCAGTGCGACCATGTGTACATGTGGACAGGCAGCACAGAATGCCAAACATATACTTCAAGAGTGTTCTGAGCATGAAACGCTGAGGCAGACATTGGCCAAAGGAAACAACACTGGAATCAAAGCTCTATGGGTCACTGTATGAACTACAAAAGACAGTGAGTTTTATTCAAAAGACAGAATTACAGATATAGACATGTTTCACGTGAATGAAAGAAGAAGAACTTGAGACAAGTCGTAAGAGTGTTAAAACTCTAATCATTCAGACAAGTCAGAAGAGTTTTAAAACTCTAATCATTCAGGCAAGTCGGAAGAGTGTTAAAACTTTAATTATTCAGACAAGTCGGAAGAGCTTTAAAACTCTAATCATTCAGGCAAGTCGGAAGTGTGTTAAAACTCTAATCACTCAGGCAATTCGGAAGTGTGTTAAAACTCTAATCACTCAGGCAAGTCGGAAGTGTGTTAAACTCTAATGATTCAGACAAGTCGGAAGAGTGTTAAAACTCTAATGATTCAGACAAGTCGGAAGAGTGTTAAAACTCTAATGATTCAGACAAGTCGGAAGAGTGTTAAAACTCTAATGATTCAGACAAGTTATAAGAAACGACTTTGAACACGGGGTTGTTGATCTCATGGCTAAGGGAAATCTACGCGCCCCAAAAAGTCGGATGCGTTGGACCGAAATGAGCATATATATATTGTTGTCGACCTGTCACTCACGACTTAAGGCATCCAGTTCTCATGAGTACATCCTGCTAATCTGCTGGAGTTTGAGAAAAGAACGTAGAGGAAGCCGAACTTGATGTATGTTTATTACTCGCGCAGTATATAATAACTTATCTCTGATTAATGCCACTAAAATGTAAAACCTCTCCTGATTGGTCGGTCACAAGCACAGCTATATCTGCATGCTCTCCTTATTATCTTCTAATTTAACAATCTTAGAATCTAAAAATAGCAGCGCGTGAAGATCGCCCACTCACGTCCAGGGTATGATATAATTTCTGTGAATACTAACCAGAATATGAACTTAAACTGTATCAACTTTAGCTGGCAGAAAATCATTTATTTACAAATACGAAGATATGGACATTTCAAACGGAGGCGCCAATCAGAATTTATGTAGAGCGACACGGCCAGGTTTTTTAAAATAGAGAGACACGGTGCAGAGTTCAGGGGTCTGGCGCCTGGCGTCTCATTGAGAGAACATGAAAGCTTTTCTCTACAGACTTGGAATTAAATCTTAATATTGCAGGAGCGTATCTGCTGGTGTCAAAATTTCAAAATGTGGAGCAGAGGGAAAGAAAAGTGATATATTTTCTGAGTAAGGGTACAGGGAGTGACAAAGTACATTGAGATAATGATGGGAGGAGATAACGTATGGGGGGGGGAGATAAGGTACGGGAGGAGATAATGTGTGGGGGGAGATAACGTATGGGGGGAGATAAGGTACGGGAGGAGATAATGTGTGGGGGGAGATAGAGTATGCGTGAATAACTAGACATATATTTCAAGAAAAATAAAATGAATGAAATCGACATAGGTACATAACTAAAATATCGGAGGATGTCCGACAAAATGGAAAGTACCGCAGTAACCAGACAAATAAAAGGTAAATCATAAATAAAGTAAAGAGGTTACTGAGAATACCGAACTATGGATATGTTTGTTTTGCGTTCGCTCCATTGTAACCATCACGGATATCCGTGCGATTTCTGCCGGGAGCGTGATTACGATGTGCCACCGTTATGCGCCTTGTAGGCCTAGCACATCCGATTTCGGCATGCCTTGACAATTCGGGTGGGCTACCCTTAGCCTGTGACAGCCTCTATATCTGTCTCCAGGCACGCGTAATGGCGACTCTTCGCCCAGACAATTTTTGCTCTCGTCTGACTCGCACGAGGTGTTTCACTGTCTATGAACTTGCCTCGTGTAATTGGACGTGCTGTGCCTATGCCCATTGGGTACTGAACCCTTTCATGTTGCAAGTGTACATCCGTTATAGGAAACCTTGGCAGTAGAGTTGGGCCAGGACTACCATCGTTGTCCCTTTCTTGCCTAAGCCCATCGGGTACAGAACCCTTTCTCTTCGCGAGCATATTTCCGGTTTAGGAAGGCTCGACATAAGAGTTGGGTTAGGTCTTCTTGATTTACCAAACGCCAATGGATGGGTCTGGGTCTCTGCCTGTAAGGAACACAGGTAACTAGAAGCTCGCCTCGACCTGACGGAGCTTGTAGTTCCCCTTTCCTAGGGACTTTTCACTTTCTATTTGCAGTTCGCGCTGCCCTCTAGCGCTGTTCTGCCCTTTCATTGTTTCATTGTACTCGGTATGAAATCTATTTGTCTCTCGCCATGCATCTACCTTTACGTGCATTTTACATTGGCCGCCCCTCCAATATTCGGACTGGACTGACTTGCTTCACTGTATGTCGACAGTGTCGCTATATGTGGTGATGCTGGTGGTGTCGGATATATTGTCTGTCTCTTGTGCAGTCAAATCTCTTTCCATCTGCTACCTCCACATTCTCGGACACGATCCCCAAATGATTTGGCCAGAATCAGCTCGAGCTGTTGTATTTCTGTTTCCAGGGTGCACCGCGTGGAGGTACATTTGGGATCTTGGTTATCTGCTAACCCTGGGCCCGCCTAGAGCAATGCGTTCCCTTTGCACCCCACTATGGATATAAAACAATAATAAATAACAATAAAGCTTAGAACAAGGATAAATATCAACGCATCGGTCCAATTGGGACCTCTGTCAAGAAATAAATAACAGTTAAGAAAACACAACCGTAAAAACATTAATAACTAAGATGACTGGGACAATGGTTTCATCACCAAAAAAAACCTGGTGTTTGAAAAATTTGGAGTTTTCATGAACCTTATCACTTCATAAACCTTATCAATGAATAATAAAGTTTATAGTTCTGACATATTTTTCAATATTTCCTTATCAGGAATTGGTATCATTAACTACGAGTAAATTCTCTAGGCGATTATATTCCTTTGGACATTATATATCATCTGAGAGAAGTAGATTTATTTATATGTAGACCCGTAATTCGTCAGGGTTGCGGGGGTACCATATTGGATGCATCAACCCACAGAGTCCTTCAGCGATTCATATCTTCAACGATTCGAACGAGTGAGTCCATCGCTGCACATGTTTGCTCCGTGGTATGTGAAAAGATCAAAATGTAAAATCAAACTGTATAGGTCGCTGGTGCTTTCCGTTGTGTTGTATGGTTGTGAGAGTTGGACACTCACTGCGGACATGGAGAGAAGATTACAGGCTTTCGAGTATAAATGCTACAGAAGAATTCTACGAATTTCCTATAGGGAACATAAGACCAATGTGTACGTAAGAAATAAAGTAGAGATGTGTGCAGGTGTCCAGGAGCCATTGCTTTCAATAGTGAAACGACGAAAACTAGCATGGTTCGGACATGTATGCAGGCACGATTCCTTGTCAAAAACAATACTGCAGGGAACTGTCGAGGGTTGAAGAAGCAGAGGAGGACAAATAAAGACATGGACAGACAACATCAAGGAATGGACAGGGCTAGATATTTCCACACTCATCCGCATCGCTGAGGATAGAATTCGCTGGAGGACTCTGTGTGCTGAAGCTTCCAATGTGGTACCCCTACGACCCTGAAGGGTTATGGGTTTTATTGATATTGATTGATATTGATGTGAAAAGAATCACTTCATCAAGTCTATACCGGCTCATCATGATGGTGATCTGTTCTTCTGTGTATCTGTTGTTCTGTGTATCTGTTGTTAAACACGATCTTGCTCTTTTCTGTGTCGATATCTATTCCGTGCTTGCTGGTCACTTTTTCCATCTTTGTAGTTTATCTTAGTTCTTGTTCTGGCCCAGCTATCAGATCAATATCATCATCGAAGCGCAAATTGCAGATAGGACGACCTCCGATCGATATAGACGTGTTGTAACACTGAACGGTCTCCAGTATTATGTGCTCTATGTTCTTCTTTTTCCTTTCTTTTCGCGTTATACCCTTATATGCCTTTCAACGTCAGAGGTTCTCTGGAGATGGCGTTTCTGTGTGTTTCATTTTTGTTTATTTTCGTTGACTCCTTTATTTCTGTAATCCAACGTTTGCAAGGTTTGCAGCTGGTTTTGTTACCATCGTGCCTGTATAGTAATGTGTTCTATGTATATGTGGAAAAGTATGTGATGAATTATGTGCCCCTACCAAACTGGTGCATGCGGAGATTATAACAGTAGTTTCAGACTTGTGTTGTTTCACCTTTCTGGTGTCTGCGGAGACGATAACAACAGTTTCAGACTTGTGTTGTTTCATCTTTCTGGTGTCTGCGGAGATGATAACAACAATTTTAGACCTGTGTTGTTTCATCTATCTAGTGTGTGCGGAGATTACTGAAAAGACCACTTCTGTCATACAATCCCCTGTCACACCTGTAACACTCATGAACATAATTGGGAGTCTGTGTGTTTGTTGTTCCATCTTTCCGAGCAGCGTGTTTTCTCTGTGTTTCTGAGATTTGATACTTCTGATTGACGCAAACAACCGTGCTTGTATTGCTGCGTCACACTGAAAGTGCGTCACATGTTTCTGAGAGACAGACTCCCAGGATGTAGCTGGATGTTGAAGCCCTTTAGGATCACAAATCCTTAAAGCGTTTCTTTTTTTTTCATATGCCAGTTGTATTTCCATAGCTCAGCATGTTTCAGCTGTTTTGAGATTACGTTGTCAAGTATGAAACAAGTCAGGTATATCTCAGTTGGCTTTTTTCCCCCCACCAATTGTATCAATGTTTGGGATATTTCCTCTAGTGAGGACTTCGTGTTTCAGGTATCTTATCTTGCTAATTTATCCTAAAAAGTTTGCGGATAAAACCACGTGGAAGTGATTTAACACTCTGTTGTGTCTGCTGTACACTATCTAGGTCTCACAAGCGTATAGCAAGTTGGTATCACAAAGTTGGTATCACACAGTTGGTATCACACAGTTGGTATCACACAGTGGTTAGAAATACTTAATTTTGTAGCGAGGCTAATGTCCTTCGTTTCTACATATTCACTCAATTTGTCAAATGAAACAGTCACTTTAGAGCAGGGCTCGGTAACCTACGGCCCAATGGACAGACACGACCCGCATACCCAACTTACCCAGCCAGCCAGTACACAAATATCATAACTGCCTATACGCGATGTTTCTAAATAAATAATACAAATTCTGACTCCAAACAGGTCTAGACCAACATAACTTTAAGAAATTATATCAATGTGTATGTACTTAAATATATATGATATATATGTATGTATATGTTCACAATTTGGAAAAAATGTTTAAATGTATATTTAGTCACATGTCAACATTTATAACATAAGATTTCACATTAGCTTTTTTTCTTCCGGCCCGGGACCAGCTAAGTATTTTTGCATCCGGTCCTCAGACGAAAAACAGTTGCCAACACCGTCTTAAAGATGATGTTGTCCAAGACTACCCAACAGTTAAATTAGCTTAAATGATATTCATCAGATTCTTCTTCTTGTGAATGAACTTTCAACAGTCTGAAGATTAGCAGAATGTATTCCAGAGAACCGATTGCGTTGGCATGTGCCAGCTTAGCCGAGATATCTGAACATTCGGCCGTATACATCCGACTTCATTACTGCTTACGAGTTACTGTAGCCCATCTATGGGATATAACAACTAACGCCACTCCCGAAAACGATTTAGCTATCACTAGTATCGCTATTCTTTGCTCCCCTATCTGTCCCCGTCGACACACGGGCAATTTTCAAATAAAAATCCTTTCTGTACACGAAATGGCGATTGCTATATCAAATGGGACTATTTTCACTGCACATAAATATACCTGCGCTCAACGATGTAGTAGTGGGTTTTTAACAGAAATCACAACTAGATTCTTCATGGTTTAGATAATTGCAATTCGATAAATATCAAAGAAATGTGCCAATGTAAAGAAAACGGCAATAACTGCAGAAATTTAAATTCTAAAATAACGAAGACTTATCTAATTTAAGATCGCATGCAAAGAATCATGACATTGATAGCATGGGTTATTGAGAACTTAAACGTAGTTTGACAGCAACTTTATGAAATGCACTTATACCTGATTTCTATCGTATTTTTCGTCTGGCTCATTTACGCTGCTATACTGAATAACTCCGGACATCTCAACCGATTTTGTTTCATCTTTCGAGTTCACCATATGATTTTCCATACTCCATGCATAACCGGTTTTCCATACTCCATGCATAACCGGTTTTCCATTCATGTTTTTCTATCATGTTCAATCCAGGTTTAAAAAAAAATAGTTCAGGTTATATATCGATTATAGCAAAAGTGATCTATCAGTATAGTTTTATATTCTTTACAATTTATAGCTCCAGCTTACTTACGGTTATAGCACACCCCGCTTCTCTACTATTTATATCTCCATGGTCTCTATACAGTTTATAATCCGATCGTCCCAACTATTTCTATTTTCGTCGCCGCCCGTTTACAGCTCTAACTTAGATATCGTTTATATCTCTAGATTCTCGACTATTATAACTCCACTTTCTCTAACGTTTGTAGCTCCAGCTTCTCTACCATGCACAACTACAGTTTCTCAACCATGCACAGCTACAGCTTCTCTATAAGTCTAGTTCTCTACCGTTTATAGTACCATATTCTCTACCGTTTATAGTCAAAGTTTCTCTACCGTTTATACTACCAGCTTCTCTACCGTTTATGATCCAAGCTTCTCTACCTGTTATACTACCAGCTTCTCTACCTGTTATACTACCAGCTTCTCTACCTGTTATACTACCAGCTTCTCTACCGTTTATGGTCCAAGCTTCTCTACCTGTTATACTACCAGCTTCTCTACCGTTTATGGTCCAAGCTTCTCTACCTGTTATACTACCAGCTTCTCTACCTGTTATACTACCAGCTTCTCTACCGTTTATGATCCAAGCTTCTCTACCTGTTATACTACCAGCTTCTCTACCGTTTATGGTCCAAGCTTCTCTACCTGTTATACTACCAGCTTCTCTACCTGTTATACTACCAGCTTCTCTACCTGTTATACTACCAGCTTCTCTACCTGTTATACTACCAGCTTCTCTACCTGTTATACTACCAGCTTCTCTACCTGTTATACTACCAGCTTCTCTACCTGTTATACTACCAGCTTCTCTACCTGTTATAGTACCAGCTTCTCTACCTGTTATACTACCAGCTTCTCTACCATTTATGATCCAAGCTTCTCTACCTGTTATACTACCAGCTTCTCTACCTGTTATACTACCAGCTTCTCTACCTGTTATAGTACCAGCTTCTCTACCTGTTATACTACCAGCTTCTCTACCGTTTATGGTCCAAGCTTCTCTACCTGTTATACTACCAGCTTCTCTACATGTTATACTACCAGCTTCTCTACCTGTTATACTACCAGCTTCTCTACCTGTTATACTACCAGCTTCTCTACCTGTTATATTACCAGCTTCTCTACCTGTTATACTACCAGCTTCTCTACCGTTTATGATCCAAGCTTCTCTACCTGTTATACTACCAGCTTCTCTATCGTTTATGATCCAAGCTTCTCTACCTGTTATACTACCAGCTTCTCTACCTGTTATACTACCAGCTTCTCTACCTGTTATAGTACAAGCTTCTCTACCTGTTATACTACCAGCTTCTCTACCTGTTATACTACCAGCTTCTCTACCTGTTATACTACCAGCTTCTCTACCTGTTATACTACCAGCTTCTCTACCGTTTATGGTCCAAGCTTCTCTACCGTTTATAGCACAATCTTCTCTACCGTTTATAGCACCATCTTCTCTACCGTTTATACTTTCAGTTTCTTTACCGTTTATGGTCCAAGCTTCTCTACCTGTTATACTACCAGCTTCTCTACCTGTTATAGTACAAGCTTCTCTACCTGTTATAGTACAAGCTTCTCTACCTGTTATAGTACAAGCTTCTCTACCTGTTATACTACCAGCTTCTCTACCTGTTATACTACCAGCTTCTCTACCTGTTATAGTACCAGCTTCTCTACCGTTTATGGTCCAAGCTTCTCTACCTGTTATACTACCAGCTTCTCTACCGTTTATGGTCCAAGCTTCTCTACCTGTTATACTACCATCTTCTCTACCTGTTATAGTACAAGCTTCTCTACCTGTTATAGTACAAGCTTCTCTACCTGTTATAGTACAAGCTTCTCTACCTGTTATACTACCAGCTTCTCTACCTGTTATACTACCAGCTTCTCTACCTGTTATAGTACCAGCTTCTCTACCGTTTATGATCCAAGCTTCTCTACCTGTTATACTACCAGCTTCTCTACCTGTTATACTACCAGCTTCTCTACCTGTTATACTACCAGCTTCTCTACCGTTTATGGTCCAAGCTTCTCTACCTGTTATACTACCATCTTCTCTACCTGTTATAGTACAAGCTTCTCTACCTGTTATACTACCAGCTTCTCTACCTGTTATAGTACAAGCTTCTCTACCTGTTATAGTACAAGCTTCTCTACCTGTTATAGTACAAGCTTCTCTACCTGTTATACTACCAGCTTCTCTACCTGTTATACTACCAGCTTCTCTACCTGTTATACTACCAGCTTCTCTACCTGTTATACTACCAGCTTCTCTACCTGTTATAGTACAAGCTTCTCTACCTGTTATACTACCAGCTTCTCTACCTGTTATACTACCAGCTTCTCTACCTGTTATAGTACAAGCTTCTCTACCTGTTATAGTACAAGCTTCTCTACCTGTTATAGTACAAGCTTCTCTACCTGTTATAGTACAAGCTTCTCTACCTGTTATAGTACAAGCTTCTCTACCTGTTATACTACCAGCTTCTCTACCTGTTATACTACCAGCTTCTCTACCTGTTATACTACCAGCTTCTCTACCTGTTATACTACCAGCTTCTCTACCGTTTATGATCCAAGCTTCTCTACCTGTTATACTACCAGCTTATTTTCCGTTTATCTTCAGCTTCTATACTGTTTATATCTTCACCTTCTCTAACATTTCCATCGTCTATACCATTCATAGCTCCAGCTTCTCTACCATGTATACCTCCATCTTTACCGTTTATAGCTCCAATTTGTCTACCGGCTATGCCGGAGGTTCTTCGGTATCATCTGGTTTCTGTACAGGTTTAACCCCATGATTCTGGAGACTTCTATGACACGTTCGTTTTCTCTACAGATTTAACCCCGTGAGATAAGAATTCTGGGGTGACGGGTAACAACCCGAATCGGAAATGGGTGGCTGGGTATCACAGAGCAAAAATCAAATGAACAGAAATAGGTATACGTGTTAGCAAAATAAGTCAATAAAACAATTTAGCAACGAGGCACAGTGATTCTGAAGCCTTCTATGGCATGTACGTTTTCTCTACCGGTTTAACCCGGTGATTCTGGAGCCTTCTATGACACGTTCGTTTTCGCGGCGACGCCCTTGCTTCGTGCTTGCATCTACAACACAACAGCCCGATAGTAATATCTAAATCCGCAAGCCTAGGCATTCGATGAAAGATTGGAGAAGATTGATGGGAGGGGGGTCGCTAGGAGTGCGTCTATGATACAAGCGGGCTGTTACTGTCTCTGTTAATTTATGTTTATTGTGGGGAGGGGAGGGGGCAAAGGGACAGGGAGTGGTTTACTAAATATTAGTAGAATCATGTGGAGAGTTCTCGCGGTCTGCTGGATTCCAGACACTGAAGATAATAATTAAAGAGATGGCGAATGAACATAGAATATTCCTAAAATAGGTGGCCGTGTAGCGCAGTGGTTAACGCACTGGCTTCGCTTATGAGTGGTGCTGGGTTCATTCCCCAGTTGAGGCGGAAATGATTTTCAGATCACAACGGCTCCCAGGTCGACCCAATGGGTACCGGATTAATCCGGGCAGTAAAGACTGCGAGGGAGAGGATATGGCTACAGCTCTTATTTGCAGAGCCTCTGAAATGTGAGATCGCTAACATCTCACACCCCTACGGCATTAATAAATGCTATTGGTTACTTTTCCTTTTTGTAAATTCCTAAAATGACAATGAAGACAGTTCTTTGAATAAATCAATGCTTGGCAGTGCAGCTAGGAAGTACAAGTGACACACAGTGGTAAATATTACCTTCCCAGTGTAACAATGAAAGCAATTTGACCAAGGAGCGTGGTGTTAAGTGTATGATAACCACTACAGTGGAATCCCGCTATAACAACATGGTCCGGACTGACAAAATATGTATATAATAACGGAAGTTCGCTATACACAGCACAAACAATATAGAATAAATATATAATACCACGTAATATACATGCCATGTATTAGAATAAATATAATTGAGGATTTTCAAAAAAGTGTTGTTATATAGGGGCATGTTATAAAAGAATGCGCTATATAGGGATTCTACTGTATTGAACTAGCTGGCGCGTAAGTCTATGTTATATAAATATTGTTAGATATCGCAGGACTTGTCACAGTTCTAAAAATTGTACCAATATCGCTAATCGATACACATGTGTGTACGTTTGGAAAAACATTCAATGTAATAAGCGCATTGCACAAATGCATTGCACATATGGTTGTAAGTGCTTTATGTTATGGTATTGATGCAATAATATGTACGCGAGTGTAGATGTGAGAGTACAGTTGTGGCATGTTGAATGTGTAGTTGTGTGAGGGTAGGTGTAACAGTGTTTACGTGGTGTGAGAATTCAACTGTGGAAGGTTGAACGAGTCTGTAAGTGTAGTTGTGTGAGGGTAGGTGTAACAGTGTTTACGTGGTGTGAGAATTCAACTGTGGAAGGTTGAACGAGTCTGAAAGTGTAGTTGTGTGAGGTTAGGTGTAACAGTGTTTACGTGGTGTGAGAATTCAACTGTGGAAGGTTGAACGAGTCTGTAAGTGTAGTTGTGTGAGGGTAGGTGTAACAGTGTTTACGTGGTGTGAGAATTCAACTGTGGAAGGTTGAACGAGTCTGTAAGTGTAGTTGTGTGAGGGTAGGTGTAACAGTGTTTACGTGGTGTGAGAATTCAACTGTGGAAGGTTGAACGAGTCTGTAAGTGTAGTTGTGTGAGGGTAGGTGTAACAGTGTTTACGTGGTGTGAGAATTCAACTGTGGAAGGTTGAACGAGTCTGTAAGTGTAGTTGTAGATCATTGCTCGACTGAGGTGAAAACTACCAGAAGACATTCACTGTTGAGTGATTGATCATTGCTCCACTGAGGTGAAAACTACCAGAAGACATTCACTGTTGAGTGATTGATCATTGCTCGACTGAGGTGAAAACTACCAGAAGACATTCACTGTTGAGTGATTGATCATTGCTCGACTGAGGTGAAAACTACCAGAAGACATTCACTGTTGAGTGATTGATCATTGCTCGACTGAGGTGAAAACTACCAGAAGACATTCACTGTTGAGTGATTGATCATTGCTCGACTGAGGTGAAAACTACCAGAAGACATTCACTGTTGAGTGATTGATCATTGCTCGACTGAGGTGAAAACTACCAGAAGACATTCACTGTTGAGTGATTGATCATTGCTCGACTGAGGTGAAAACTACCAGAAGACATTCACTGTTGAGTGATTGATCATTGCTCGACTGAGGTGAAAACTACCAGAAGACATTCACTGTTGAGTGATTGATCATTTCTCGACTGAGGTGAAAACTACCAGAAGACATTCACTGTTGAGTGATTGATCATTGCTCGACTGAGGTGAAAACTACCAGAAGACATTCACTGTTGAGTGATTGAAGTAAAAGTTGTACTGTATAAGTTATCTTGTTTCTGTGTTGGTGCTGTAGCTATATGGCCCGTGTGAGACAGCTGGGTAGCACATTCACCCATCTCACGTTATGATCAGAGTTCAAGGATATGAAGGGATAATCAACCAGTGTAGGGTAACAACCCTAAACAGGAGGTAGGTGGCTGAGGTAACACTGGGCAAAATGTCAAGATATACAAAAATAGGTAGGTGTGTTACCAAAATAAAAGATAAAACAACCTAACAACAAGATACAGAGACAGACGACGTTTCGACTTTAAAGCCGTCATCAGGGCAAACAAATGACCACAAAAAAAACAAATCTTACATGGAGACAAATAGGGTTATAATGAGGACAATAGCAGATAGGTAATGGGGGAAGAAAAGATGTGGAAGCATGACAGGTGAGAAAAACGTATGGGGAGAAGTTATTAGTAAGTAGAGAACAAAGGAAAAGATATGGTAGGAAGTAAATTACATTAAAAATACTCACCTCAAAAGTGGCAACAGAGAATGAATGCTACAGACAAGCAATCATGATGTAAGAGAAGAGCAAAATGAGATGGTACGAGGGATCAGGTGGGAGAGAGAAAGAGGCCAAAAACGGCAGGAACAGAAGAGAAAGAGCAAACAGCAGAAACATGCTTTGGCTGTAGCTCCGGGTCTGCCTCCTCCCGCTATGGTCTTCTTTTCCTGTCTCCTTATTCCCTATCTTCTCTGGTGCCCTTCTCTCCGGCACCCTCTTCCTATGTCTCGCTATATCAGCCCGATACCATCTCACGACGTGCTTCCCCGTGATAGTCCCTTACCCTCCCTTGTTGTACCCTCCCTGTGTCCTCTGGGCTCCCTCCCACCCGCTCTTCACTTTCTTGCGTGACGTATCTCCGTCTAGGGGCTTTCGTCGATCCATCACGTCCTTATTTTTCCTACCTCTGCATTTTTCTTATACTCTGTCATCTTTCTCTATGGCGATTTACTTACGCCCCTGTACTCTCATCTGTTGGTATGCGCTGTGACCAAACCAAGCTATTGTCTTTTTCATAGTTCTACCTTTCGCGTGTGTATTTTCTTTTCACTTCGGCGCCTCGGGTATCGTCTATTACTGTTATATGTCTTTATTTTTCTAACCTGTACAAATACGTGCTATCATGACCCTTGATAGAAATCTGACTTTCACTGTCTATTTTTACTGTGTTGCCATTATGCGTGTGCTCATTCACATGGAAGGAACATAGACTAGACGCTGCATACGTTATTTTACTATTTTATTCTCATATATCACCATTATCTGCTCATATTCTCTTCTTGCTGTTTGCTCTTTCTCTTCTGTTCCTGCCGTTTTTGGCCTCTTTATCTCTCCCACCTGATCCCTGGTACCATCTCATTTTGCCTTACATCATGATTGCTTGTCTGTAGCATTCATTCTCTGTTGCCACTTTTGAGGTGAGTATTTTAAATGTAATTTACTTGCTACCATATCTTTTCCTTTGTTCATCTCACATTCTTCAGTCTACTTTCTACTCCCTACTTACTACTAACTTCTCCCCATACGTTTTTCTCACCTGTCATGCTTCCACATCTTTTCTTCCCTCATTACCTATCTGCTATTGTCCTCATTATAACCCTATTTGTCTCCATGTAAGATTTGTTTTATTGTGGTCATTTGTTTGTCCTGATGAAGGCTTTATAGTCGAAACGTCGTCTGTCTCTGTATCTCGTTGTTAGGTTGTTTTATGTTTTATTTTGGTAACACACGTACCTATTTTTGTATATCTTGACATTTCAAGGATATGACTTGTTCTGAGTGTTCTCATGTTCGTTGGTAAGTATGATCTCCACGGCAAACCTTTATTCACCCCGACATTCATTTATCAGTAGTGTAAACCGAGCTCTATAGGATTACGCTTCTTCTACAAATAGAATGCCCACTTCTCTTTCAGTATACAAGGAGAGACATGTCTCATTCCTTGATTTACACTCATTTAGTCTCAACTAATTACAATACGTATCGGAAGAAACAAAATGGCTGTCACAGATGAACTGTAACCATACAATACAATAGCAGGAAGATAAAGGTTAATTAATGAAGAGATACAGCCGAAAGGGACATGTGGACTACATCGTCTTGACAAGGCCAGTAAGTTAGATTGTCAGCGAACGTAGGTGAAATCATCAAGTGAAGTATATACATAGATTAAGTCGTCCAATGGCCTGTGCAAGGTAAGGTCAATGTTGGATTTTCTGTTCTCAATATTCGAAACGAGGTTGTGTGTCGGCAGAACAAAAATGTGCGACACGGGAGGAAAGTGTTGAGCAGGGGTGCGATAAATGAACGTATTCAACAAGACGATACAACGTGGAGCTGTTTGGTTTAACTTGCAGTAACAGTTAGATAAATAAACGTATTCAACAAGATAATAATAATATGTAGAGCGGTTTGGTTTAACTAGAAGGAACAGTTAGATGAATAAACGTATTCAACAAGATGATAGAATGTGGAGCTGCTAGGTTTAACTTGGTCATCCCAATGGGTCATTCTAAGTATGTGCACGCGGCCATCTCCAGCATACCTTTTTGCTAGTTGGTTGCTACCTTCAGTAATTACGAGTAATTTGCTCTCACACTTCTTATTTTCAGTGAGATGATTTCTAGAGCTTTCTTTATTACACAGAAGACTTCTGCTTTCAGCTTAGTGCAATGCCTATTGAGGAATCCTTCTACTCTGAGCGGATATACGTCACGAGACGAGTTGACGATTTGCCTGCATCACCCATTGTGTGTCTGCCCTCCGACGAGGCGCTTCGCAGCCAGCGAGCTATTCCTCGTAGGAAGACCATCCTTCGTGTCCCTAAGTTCCAGACCTAATTTCTCCCTATATGAGACGTGTTGGGCAAATATATAAATACAAATATATCAATAAACATAAAATATCGATATTTGAATGAAAAACAACATAGCATTACATAACTGAACAACAACATTGCAATATATGACTGAACAATAACAACAAAAGCCAGGAGGAAGTTAGCTATCATGAGAAAACTAAGTGGAACCACATGGGGAGCCAGTGGGAATATACTCAGTAAAGTTTACCAGCAAGGCATAAGACCGCACCTGGAATATGGTTCAGCTGCGTGGTGTCCTGCATCAAACACCACATTACAAGATCTAGATAAAGTGCAAAACCAGGCACTTAGAATAATGTTGGGAGCAATGGAATCAACACCCATAGCAGAGATGCAGAAAATGGGAAGAATACAAACACTTGGCGAACGCAGAGACACAAAAGTACTAATTCAGGCAGAAAAGTTTCAGTGTATGCCAAGTCATCCAATGAAGGAAAGATTCCAAAATCTAGCAATGGGACGATTGAAAAGAAGCAGCTTTATCCATCAAGGTAAAAGACTCCGCAGATAACTTACAGACATACCTGAAGTTGACAGCCCCTTAAGGCCTTTACCAGAACAAACCCCGTGGAGTGAAAGACATGGAATGCCAATATACATTCAGACCCATGTGAACGGAATACTAAGCGAGGACGAACAGAACAGTGTGCAGCGAAGGACAGTCACCCTCAGTTTCCTGAATGAGGAATATACACAAGATATAGGGGTCAGAGTATACACAGATGGGTCAGCACAGAATGCTGTGAGGAATGGAGGTGCAGGTGTATATATAGAATATCCACACAAGCCTAGAGATACAATCAGAACACCGACAGGAAAATTCTGCAATAATTATGATGCAGAAATCCAGGCAATTAGTGTGGCAGCTAAAAAACTGCTGAACTCCAACTCTGGCCTACAGCCTGTGGTATTCCTGACAGATGCAAGGTCAGTGCTTCAAGCTCTCCAGTCTGAAAAACTAACATACTTGAAAAAACTACTTAGCGAATTGTCTTACCATTATAGGGTAACCATGCAGTGGATACCCTCTCACTGTGGAATACCAGGAAATGAAAAAGCAGACCAACTGGCTAAGGAAGGTGCTGCCGGAGACCAACCAGATATACCAATCACCTACTATCAGAAAAAACAGATTATCAAGTCAATAAGAAAGCCACAAACACCAACACAAGATGACTATCACATTATGAACAGATCAGAACAAGTTATAATTCTACGTCTCAGAACAGGACACAACCGACTCCGCAGTCACATGTATACAAAGTTCAAGATTGGCAACACGGCCATGTGTACATGTGGACAGGCAGCACAGAGTGCCAAACATATACTTCAAGAGTGTTCTGAGCATGAAACGCTTAGGCAGACATATTGGCCAGAGGAAACAACACTGGAATCAAAACTCTATGGGACACTGTATGAACTACAAAAGACAGTGAGTTTTATTAAGGAGACAGAATTACAGATATAGACATGTTTCAAGTGAACGAAAGAAGAAGAAGAAGAAGACTGAACAACAAAATAGCAATATATGAATGAACAACAACATAGCAATATATGAATGAAAAACAACATATCAATATATGAATGAAAAACAACATAGCAATATATGAATGAAAAACAACATAGCAATATATGAATGAAAAACAACATAGCAATATATGACTAAACAACAAGATAGCAATATATGAATGAAAAACAACATAGCAATATATGAATGAAAAACAACATAGCAATATAAGAATGAAAAACAACATAGCAATATATGACTAAACAACAAGATAGCAATATATGAATGAAAAACAACATAGCAATATAAGAATGAAAAACAACATAGCAATATATGACTAAACAACAAGATAGCAATATATGAATGAAAAACAACATAGCAATATATGACTAAACAACAAGATAGCAATATATGAATGAAAAACAACATAGCAATATATGAATGAAAAACAACATAGCAATATAAGAATGAAAAACAACATAGCAATATATGACTAAACAACAAGATAGCAATATATGAATGAAAAACAACATAGCAATATATGAATGAAAAACAACATAGCAATATATGAATGAAAAACAACATAGCAATATATGACTAAACAACAAGATAGCAATATATGAATGAAAAACAACATAGCAATATAAGAATGAACAACAACATAGCAATATAAGAATGAACAACAACAAATACATTTCTGAGTACGGAACATCTAAATATCTGAATGAAGACCAGCTCGATTCCTGGACCTAAAACATTGTTCAAAACAATGATAGACAACAATCAATCACTGCACACGCGATATGGACAAAATTCAAGCGGTGGTATATACATTGAAGTGGTTGTAACTTTGAAGTGGTTGGAATGTTGACGTGGTTGCAGCTTTGAAGTGGTTGTAACTGCTGAAACCATGACACTGTTAGCACATGTATCAATGCGTTGAATCTGTTGTAACGGATTGTCTGTATTCGACTAATGAAGCCCTGACACTGTTAGTGAAAACAAACGACGATTGAGGAAAAGCTGTCAAAATGAACAATAAACAAGACATCATATCAGGGACATTTGTCACAATATATCCATTGACGTTCAACATGCAAGAACAATATGGTTCAAAATATTAATTTGAAAGGTCAACGATTTCGATTGTACTTCATAACTGTAATTCATACGCTTAGCGTCCGTATTACCATTATCAGTAGGTTAAAAATAGTTTAAAATCCGTAGAAGATTGACTTCACTGTACTCGGTTTCCCATATGTATTCCGCCCCTCTCAACGAAGCGGCACGCCGTCTGCCGAGAGTACCACTCATAGCACGTAACTCCGTAGCTTCAAGTGATAATCCACAGGGATCTCTACAAAAAATCCACCTTATAAACAAGACGACACGAGCCAGATTCGAACCCGTGACCTCTTGAACACAAGGCGAACAGCTTAACCACTACGCCAGGGAGATGCCCAAATTATCAGCAGGTTTAATGACGAATCAGGATTATAGGAAATAGAACAGGATTTAAATCAATAAATCACGTATCATGCCGAGTGACGTAGGCTATAATGCTTCTCCACAACTCTCTGTCTCTTATGTTGTCAATAAATTCAGTTCGTCATTGGTATACCTCATTGCAGTTTTTGCGTGTGCTTCCACCACTCATTGCAGTTTTTGCGTGCGCTTCCACCACTCATTGCAGTTTTTGCGTGTGCTTCTACCACTCATTGCAGTTTTTGTGTGAACTTCCACCACTCATTGCAGTTTTTGCGTGCGCTTCCACCACTCATTGCAGTTTTTGCGTGTGCTTCCACCACTCATGGCAGTTTTTACGTGCGCTTCCACCACCCATTGCAGTTTTTGCGTGTGCTTCCACCATTAATGGCAGTTTTTATGTGCACTTCCACCACTCATTGCAGTTTTTGTGTTCACTTCCACCACTCATTGCAGTTTTTGTGTGCACTTCCATCACTCATTGCAGTTTTTGTGTGCACTTCCGCCACTCATGGCAGTGATGAGGCGTCGCAAGCTTGTGTGGTTTGGTCACGTGATTACACACGATTCTCTTCCCAAAACAGTCTTCATGTGAACAGATAAGTTTGGAGGAAGAAAAGAAGAAAGTATGTATTGATAATATTAAGGACTGGACAGTGGTAAAATTATCCACACTCAAATAAAGAATTGATAACAGAGAGGCACGGCGAAAGTTTTGAGTTGGTGTCTCCAGAGTGGCAACCCTGAATGGTTATGACGTCGATGGATTGTGATGTTCTACTTTTATCATAAGCGCTTAGAGCAGAAAGTGTTGTGAATTAGTACATACTAAAAACGAAAGTTAAAGTTTGACAATACATTGCGTTAATAGTCCTATAATTATTGATTTTATATGGAAAGCCCCCGCCGAAGACGGATATGTCGGGCCATTGGCGCAAATAAAACGGCGACACAACGCATTTCCATTTTCTGGACTACATCCTGCTGGAAATCTAGCAGGACCATGATCCAGCTAGATCCAGTTGGAGTTTGAGAATGAACGCAGAAGAAGAAATATGGAAAGCCAAAACTTGTTTCTCTGTTGAACAGCGTTTGGAGCTTCCGAGATATCAATATAATTATAGGCCCAATATCCAGTCATGGTGTTATGGGTGTCACACTGGGGTCATCAGCACGAAAAGTTCTCAAAACATCTTTATTCTCAGCCATTTGGAGGAGTGTAGAAAAAAAATCACGTCCAGACCATTCCTTTATGTAATGAATTCTGAGTTCTCTTACCCACTCTTCTTCTACCCTCGTCTATTCCTTACGAAATAATTTGAGAATGAGCGGTGACTGGTTACATGTCCAAACCAAACAAGTTTACAAACAAGTGTACAAACAAGTTTACAAACAAGTGTACAAACAAGTTTACAAACAAGTTTACAAACAAGTTTACAAACAAGTGTACAAACAAGTTTACAAACAAGTTTACAAACAAGTTTACAAACAAGTTTACAAACAAGTGTACAAACAAGTGTACAAACAAGTTTACAAACAAGTTTACAAACAAGTTTACAAACAAGTTTACAAACAAGTTTACAAACAAGTTTACAAACAAGTTTACAAACAAGTGTACAAACAAGTTTACAAACAAGTTTACAAACAAGTGTACAAACAAGTGTACAAACAAGTGTACAAACAAGTGTACAAACAAGTTTACAAACAAGTGTACAAACAAGTGTACAAACAAGTTTACAAACAAGTTTACAAACAAGTGTACAAACAAGTTTACAAACAAGTGTACAAACAAGTGTACAAACAAGTGTACAAACAAGTTTACAAACAAGTTTACAAACAAGTTTACAAACAAGTTTACAAACAAGTTTACAAACAAGTGTACAAACAAGTTTACAAACAAGTGTACAAACAAGTGTACAAACAAGTGTACAAACAAGTTTACAAACAAGTTTACAAACAAGTTTACAAACAAGTTTACAAACAAGTTTACAAACAAGTGTACAAACAAGTGTACAAACAAGTTTACAAACAAGTTTACAAACAAGTTTACAAACAAGTTTACAAACAAGTTTACAAACAAGTTTACAAACAAGTTTACAAACAAGTTTACAAACAAGTTTACAAACAAGTTTACAAACAAGTTTACAAACAAGTTTACAAACAAGTTTACAAACAAGTTTACAAAGAAGTTTACAAACAAGTTTACAAACAAGTTTACAAACAAGTTTACAAACAAGTTTACAAACAAGTTTACAAACAAGTGTTCAAACAAGTGTACAAACAAGTGTACAAACAAGTTTACAAACAAGTTTACAAACAAGTGTACAAACAAGTGTACAAACAAGTTTACAAACAAGTTTACAAACAAGTTTACAAACAAGTTTACAAACAAGTGTACAAACAAGTTTACAAACAAGTTTACAAACAAGTGTACAAACAAGTGTACAAACAAGTGTACAAGCAAGTTTACAAACAAGTTTACAAACAAGTTTACAAACAAGTTTACAAACAAGTGTACAAACAAGTTTACAAACAAGTGTACAAACAAGTTTACAAACAAGTTTACAAACAAGTTTACAAACAAGTTTACAAACAAGTTTGGATCCTTTTGAGCAATCTTACATCTCATCTCAATAACGTACTATTACCAGAAAGAAAATGTATTTTCAGAAAAGAACGTGGAACAACTGTTATGGCCTATGCTGAAAGACAACGTCAAGATGACAACATCTAGTCATCTTGGTCTATGTTTGTCCACACAAACATTGTCCACACACACATAGACCTGGTCCATACCACACATCTACTCACCACTGCCAAAAGTGGTTCCTGGTGATCTGCAATTTTGTTTATTTTCTGCCTGACAAATACGTTTATCCTGTGTTCTATATAAATTGGTAGCATATCCTATCCAGGACGTAGCTATCAACCCGGAATTTGTTGGCTGTGGTGATTTTCTAGGCAATATAAATACGTTCAGTAGGTTGCCATTGCTTTCTGAACGGTCTGGATGCACTTCTATATAACTGTTTATTAACTAACGTTCGTAGCACTTGTTGGAGAAATATTATGTGGTCGTGATTATGATCTTCATTCAGGGATATGTATGCTGATTGGTATGCGGGTTGTTATGCTGATTGGTATGCGGGTTGTTATGCTGATTTATATACGGGTTGTTATGCTGATTGGTATGCGGGTTGTTATGCTGATTGGTATGCGGGTTGTTATGCTGATTGGTATGCGGGTTGTTATGCTGATTGGTATGGGGGTTGTTATGCTGATTGGTATGCGGGTTGTTATGCTGATTGGTATGGCGGTTGTTATGCTGATTGTTATGCTGGCTATGTTGATTGGTATGCTGGTTCATATGATGATTTTCACATAATGCAGTGAGGAATGGAGGTGCAGGTGTATATATAGAATATCCACAAAAGCCTACAGATACAATCAGAACACCGACAGGGAAATTCTGCAATAATTATGATACAGAAATCCAGGCAATTAGTGTGGCAGCTAAAAAACTGCTGAACTCCAACTCTGACCTACAGCCTGTGGTATTCCTGACAGATGCAAGGTCAGTGCTTCAAGCTCTCCAGTCTGGAAAACTAACAGACTTGAAAAAACTACTTAGTGAATTGTCTTACCAGTATAGGGTAACCATGCGGTGGATACCCTCTCACTGTGGAATACCAGGAAATGAAAAAGCAGACCAACTGGCTAAGAAAGGTGCTGCCGAAGACCAACCAGATAGGTACGCTGATTGACATGCTAATTTGTATTCTAACTGGTGTGATGAGAACTGTGTATGATGTCAAAAGTGAATGTAACAAATGGTCTCACGATGATATTTCCGTAATGTCTATTGCAGGAAAGATATTTGTCTGATCCTTTTGAACCATCTTACATCTCATCTCAATAACGTATATCTCTATTACCAGAAAGAAAATGTGTTTTCAGAAAAAAACGTGGAACAACTGTTGTGGTCTATGCTAAAAACAACTTCAAGAACAATGTCAAGAACAACAATGTGACCTGTGCACGGCATTCATAGACCTAACAAAAACCTATGACACAGGAAATAGAGAGGGGATGTGGAAGATTATGGTAAACTATGGTTGCCCATAGAAATGTATCACAATGATGCAGCAATTGCATGATGAAATGCAAGCTAGAGTTCAGGGTTATAGCTGCAAATTGTCCTGTCTCAAACAGGGATGTGTATATGCCCCTAGTACAGAATAATGTTCTCTGTTATACTGGATCATGCATTTAAAAATCTCGACTAGGGAATATACATCAAATATTGCAAACTTGACGGAGAATTGTTTAACCTTTCGGCGGCTTCTAGCAACAACAATAAACAAGAATAAATCGCACACAATTATCGATCTCTTATTTGCCAATGGTTTACTCTAAATGCATACCCTGCAGCAGATATACAAAATTATCATAGATAAATTCTCCAAAAAACATGTACCAACTTTGGACTTGCTACATACAGAGAAAATATAAATTATTTTCTAACCAGCACTTTACAAAATCTGTCATGAACTATACATAAAGGGCAATGGGATAACACTGAAAGTTGTGAATAGCTTGGCAATACACTATCACAAAAAATTGACGAGATACCATCAATTCAAGTAGCAAATACATGAAACATCTGATGTATATCTAAATGTGCCACTCAGAATAATGACACTTTAGCAATGTTTTCACTACAGGTGCCACTCCTCGTATCAAACTTTCAAGTTATTGCTTAAACGTTTACTCCTGTGAGGTTTCCTACCATGCCGTAGTATTTTTACATGTAACTATAAAAATGGACATTTTAGCGGCCTACTGACTGAACGAGCCTGTTAATCTGGGGCTGCTTTAGTGACTTGCCAGAGGTAAGGAGTTAATCCCCTGGTGTTAATCCAACAAAGTAATTTAATATCTGTCTATTGTGAATTATGTTCAACTTGAGATTTTGTCATCCTGGTCCATGTGTCTCCATACTAAAAACATCTTGTTATACTGCTCTATGTTAAACAATATCAAAAACATCTTGTCATCCTGGTCTATGTATATCCATACCAACATCTCGTCAATCATGTCTATGTCTGTTCACACTAACAAGAAAAGAAATCACATAATACACTTTTAAATCTGGTTTGTGAGTTCACGCCAACCCTTTTATTTGAAATATGAAAATAAATAGTACACTTTAATTCAATACATTTCACATTAGACCCATATACTCTCAGGATCGCAGGTTTGTCACTCTGAAAACATCAACAGAAAAATCACACGATGCCTTTTACGACCTCAGTTCCATGTTTGCGTGTGGAAAATCCTGTCATTCTTGAATGTTATCAATTCATATTTTGTTATAAATTAATGCAATAAAGATTGGCTATGAAAGATCTAAGCCAAACCGAAAATCGACTCCTGACAACAGATGAAAGTTCAAGAACAGGTGAGAAGCTGACTACTCTCAATCACAGGATGTGGCTCAAAGACACAATAGCAAGCTGGCCACACCAAATGTTAGATGATGGCAGTGAAAACGTGGAGACAGCGATGGGCGACAAGGCAGGCAAATTATTTCCTGGGATATGACCAGAACTGAACATTGTGGAAGTGTCGATACAATCACGCAGCTTCGCCTAGATACCACACTGACGAGCCAAGACTTAGCCTCTCGCCAACGGGTCGCTAGCCACAAAGGATGAAAAGAAGACAAAAATGAAATAACTAACAGGTGTGAGATTTCTAAAACGAGACACTATCAATTCACCAGCAGTGCATTTATATTATTGGATTTCATATATAGGAGATTTAGCTATCTCCGTCCCTGCATTCCTGTTGATGTAGTGATTTTAGAAACATGTTTGATGTAGTGATTTTTAGAAACATGTTTAATGTAGTGATTTTTAAAAACATGTTTGATGTAATGATTTTTTAAAACATGTTTGATGTAGTGATTTTTAGAAACATGTTTGATGTAGTGATTTTTAAAATATGTTTGATGTAGTGATTTGTAAAACATGTTTGATGTAGTGATTTGTAAAACATGTTTGATGTAGTGACTTTTAAACACACATGTTTGATGTAGTGATTTGTAAAACATGTTTGATGTAGTGATTTTTAAACACATGTTTGATGTAGTGATGTTTTTCTTGATATTATTTACTTTTAATAGTTTGACATTGTTTTTTGAGAGGTCCGAATGCACAATTGCATGTGGAGGGATTCAAACCCTGAACCTTTATCGTCACAAACGGCCCAATGTCAATATGTTGCAGGAAGGATCTGTAGAAAGGCATTGAAAAGTGTATGCTTTATTAAAAATCTCCACAGGAGGCGGATGTGTCGGGCCATTGACGCAAATAAAACGGCGACACAACGCATTTCTATTCTCTAGACTACATCCTGCTGGAAATCTAGTAGGACCATGGTCCTGCTAAAAGAGAAATTCAGCGATAGTTTGAGAATATACGCTGAAAAAGAAGAAGATTAAAAAACTATCGCAAGTGTCCCGATCTCCGGTTCCGGTAGACACTCAATAGAATGCAGAATCAAAGTCCGATTTAGATGTTGACTTTTCCCAGAAATGGTTACGTGGACTCGATAGCTTCAATGAAAATCAATTTTCACATAGAAAGTGCAATGGTAATCGTATTATATGATGGAAAGCCATAAATCCTCATTTATAGCAATACACACATTGTACTGACGACACTTCTTTTTCTGTAGTTTCCTCTTCCATTAAGGAGGAAAGAAATTATACAAACAACAGTATGATTTCCGAAAGTATCCCGTCAGACTGTCAGAACCGCTTTAAAAAAGGTACTTAAATGTTTCTCGTTTACAAGAAAAATGACAAGAAACACGTTGAAAGCAAGAACATTGTCTCCTGTTGGGCGTTACACTAAGTTTGCAAGTGAATTTTAGGTTTCACTGTAAAGCTAATCGTTACAGCTGTTAAAATAATCATTGTCACTGAATATCATATTTTGATGTCTTACTTTTTATCTTACGTCAAAAGGTCCCCATGGATGACAAAAAGATGCAGTCCAACGGACATTACACCTTTGTCCTTTGTGGCAGACTCCCTGGTAGCGTGGAATTGCATGTGTACAATCACTTCGGTTGGGTAGACTATCTAACAGAAGAATGATGAACTGGTTGGCACACCATGCGTACCATCACTTTGGGTGGGTAGACTATCTAACAGAAGAATGATGAACTGGTTGGCACACCATGTGTACCATCACTTCGGTTGGGTAGATTATCTAACAGAAGTATGATAAACTGGTTGGCGCACCATGTGTACCATCACTTCGGTTGGGTAGATTATCTAACAGAAGAATGATGAACTGTTTGGCACACCATGTGTACCATCACTTCGGGTGGGTAGACTATCTAATAGAAGAATGATAAACTGCTTGGCACACCATGTGTACAACCACTTCGGTTGGGTAGACTATCTAACAGAAGAATGATGAACTGTTTGGCACACCATATGTACCATCACTTCGGTTGGGTAGACTATCTAACAGAAGAATGATGAACTGTTTGGCACACCATGTGTACCATCACTTCGGTTGGGTAGACTATCTAACAGAAGAATGATGAACTGCTTGACACAGAAGTACATGCTATGCTGATGCAAGACTTGATATTGGGGTAACTGCTACATGCTACTGCAATGTCTCCCTTAGGGACTAAACATGCATTCAGAACTTCTCACCCGACTAACACAAACGTGTGCGGCGAACATTATACAGGTTCGTGTGCCGTCTAGGCTACTCAATCTGAGGAGGAGCTGTGATTTGTAAATTAGGTATGGGCTATTATGTGCTATATTTCTCAAATAAAATGCATTACTTCATCATGACTAACAATAGTAATGCTGAAAGAAGACGTCAATGGATAAGAATAGACTGCAGAATTGTAGAAAATAATCAACTTAGTGATTTGATATTGTTTTTAATTAGCTCGACCATGAACGTTTACTATGGACAAATGATGGATAGAGTCTGATAGGCTGACCATGCACGTTTGCAATGGACTAATGATGGAGTCTGAGAGGCTGACCATGCACGTTTCCTATGGACAAATGTTGGAATGAGGCTCATAGGCCGACCATGCACGCCTGCTATAGAGAAACGATGGAATGAAGCTCATAGGCCGACCATGCACGTCTGCTATGGAGAAACGATGGAATGATACTCAAAGGCCGACCGTGCACGCCTGCTATTGGAGAAAGATGGAATGAGGCTGTTAAGTCAAACCTGTTTATTATACCTTGTGGATGAAAGTTTCAGGATGTTGCAAAAGAAACGTGAACATAACTTAACCAATTGAAACAGACGGATGAGGCTTTTTAAACATTAAAACAACCCGGAGGTGTGGGAACACTAGTACAGACTAACAGTCACACACAACTCTGCGATAGATGAAAGATACAAATTTCAGTATTAAAAAAAAAACAACCTAACAATCGCATTAAATCTTCAAGTCATTGCCTTTTTATGTAATCGATTATTCTAGTCCGTGGCAAAAACAACATTTCTTGATTATTTTCTACTGTTTGTCTTCAAACAGGCTGGCATTTGTCTGCAGTCAATACTCAATTAAAGAGGAAATCACACAACCACATGATGAAGCTTAAGTGTATTAGAATCGTTTGTCAAGGGTTGGCGAGAAAGTATACATCTCTGTATAATATTACAAGTATCCCCTTTATGATAGCATCGAGTGATTACTACCTGTCTATTTAATTTCCATTGGAAGAGTTTTCAACTAGCATCTCAAACATAGCTTTGTATAAATGTTGCATTGTTGTGTCTCATTTGGCTAGCATCTCAAACATAGCTTTGTATAAATGTTGCATTGTTGTGTCTCATTTGGCTAGCATCTCAAACATAGCTTTGTATAAATGTTGCATTGTTGTGTCTCATTTGGCTAGCATCTCAAACATAGCTTTGTATAAATGTTGCATTGTTGTGTCTCATTTGGCTAGCATCTCAAACATAGCTTTGTATAAATGTTGCATTGTTGTGTCTCATTTGGCTAGCATCTCAAACAGAGCTTTGTATAAATGTTGCATTGTTGTGTCTCATTTGGCTAGCATCTCAAACATAGCTTTGTATAAATGTTGCATTGTTGTGTCTCATTTGGCTAGCATCTCAAACATAGCTTTGTATAAATGTTGCATTGTTGTGTCCCATTTGGCTAGCATCTCAAACATAGCTTTGTATAAATGTTGCATTGTTGTGTCTGATCAGAGAAATTTTGTTTCTGGTGGGTGGGTAATATAAATCCAATATGGTTTAGTAATAAATTTGTTGTACATACAACAATTCTTCCAGTGATATATTCACCAATTAACTATTGGTACGGGATAGAAATACATAGATACACAGATACTGATAGGCTACATGATAGAAATACATAGATACACAGTTAGATTCTGATAGGCTACATGATAGAAATACATAGATACACAGTTAGATTCTGATAGGCTACATGATAGAAATACATAGATACACAGATACTGATAGGCTACAGGATAGAAATACATAGATACACACATACTGATAGGCTACATGATATAAATCCATAGATACACAGATACTGATAGGCTACATGATATAAATCCATAGATACACAGATACTGATAGGCTACAGGATAGAAATCCATAGATACACAGATAGATACTGATAGGCTACAGGATAGAAATCCATAGATACACAGATAGATACTGATAGGCTACAAGATATGACTACATAGATATACAAAAGGAAAATTAAACAAGGATAAAACTAAAACATACATTCTTTAGGAAAAGGGAGAATAAAACATGGATAGGACTCTAAAACGTTTATTCTTTAACAAAAGGAAAATAAACACGGATAGGACTCTAAAGCATACATTCTTTAGCAAGATTGGTTTTTTTGGGGGGTATTTATTACATATAACTCTTATATGACGTTTTGGAATATATTCTTCATATTAACTGAAACCAAATGTGTGTTTGAACAACTAAGCAGTACAGTGAATATCATGAATTTTAATCAAATGGTTAGTTAGAGATTTTTAAACAGGGGCACATATTGTGAAACGCACTTTAGTTCAAGAGGAGAATACATTAGTAACTTGTGATCACGAAAACACTTTACATGCAATGTATTCAACAAGATAAAGATATGAACTTCCGCAGTGTTTAACTGTGTCCTCGCCAGCATCTTATAAAAGTATCCTTATATATAAGCTCTTATCAAGACATCTATCCTTAAGAATAAGTA
Source organism: Meghimatium bilineatum (assembly GCA_034231615.1). Taxonomy (NCBI): domain Eukaryota; kingdom Metazoa; phylum Mollusca; class Gastropoda; order Stylommatophora; family Philomycidae; genus Meghimatium; species Meghimatium bilineatum. The sequence continues at coordinate 30,033,025 of CM067309.1, forward strand.
TAAGGATACTCTAGCCCCCTATCATTAATAATGTGTTCTCATCTAACCATCATTACAGAGGGGTTCTCATCTAACCATCATTACAGAGGGGTTCTCATCTAATCATCATTACAGAAGGGTTCTTATCTAATCATCATTACAGAGTGGTTCTCATCTAACCATCATTACAGAGGGGTTCTCATCTAACCATCATTACAGAGGGGTTCTCATCTAGCCATCATTACAGATTGGTTCTAATCTAGCCATCATTACAGAGGGGTTCTCATCTAACCATCATTACAGAGGGGTTCTCATCTAGCCATCATTACAGAGGGGTTCTCATCTAACCATCATTACAGAGGTGTTCTCATCTAGCCATCATTGCAGAGGGGTTCTCATCTAACCATCATTACAGAGGGGTTCTCATCTAACCATCATTACAGAGGGGTTCTCATCTAGCCATCATTACAGAGGGGTTCTCATCTAACCATCATTACAGAGGGGTTCTCATCTAACCATCAATACAGAGGGGTTCTCATCTAATCATCATTACAGAGAGGTTCTCATCTAGCCATCATTACTGAGGGGTTCTCATCTAGCCATCATTACAGAGGGGTTCTCATCTAACCATCATTACAGAGGGGTTCTCATCTAACCATCATTACAGAGGGGTTCTCATCTAGCCATCATTACAGAGGGATCTCATCTAACCATCATTACAGAGGGGTTCTCATCTAGCCATCATTACAGAGGGGTTCTCATCTAACCATCATTACAGAGGGGTTCTCATCTAACCATCATTACAGAGGGGTTCTCATCTAGCCATCATTACTGAGGGGTTCTCATCTAGCCATCATTACTGAGGGGTTCTCATCTAGCCATCATTACTGAGGGGTTCTCATCTAGCCATCATTACAGAGGGGCTCTCATCTGGCCATCTATCATTACAGACTGGTTATCATCTGGCCATCTATCATTACAGACTGGTTATCATCTGGCCATCTACCCTTACAAATACATTCTCATCTGGCCATCTATCCTAACAGACGGGTTCTCATCTGGCCATCTATCCTAACAGACGGGTTCTCATCTGGCCATCTATCCTTACAGACGGGTTCCCATCTGGCCATCTATCCTTACAGACGGGTTCTCATCTGGCCATCTATCCTTACAGACGGGTTCCCATCTGGCCATCTATCCTTACAGACGGGTTCTCATCTGGCCATCTATCCAGCGTAGAAGATTGTCTACCATGTTGAATGCACGATACATCCACTTCAAACATACGCCTCAGTTTTGTATAGGCCACGGCCTGTGACCCACAAGGCCTTGATTTCAAGATAGTATTGATACGCTTGAGAGGAAGAAACAAATTCAGTGACCCCCGTCACTAGGTGCGGTCAAGTGCTTAATCATATTGGAGATGGGTTATAAACTCGTGGGCCCCGTGTGCACCTGGAACGCATCCAAATAATTAGTAACAGCTGTGGAAATTATAATAAATAATAATCGTTGTTATTTCTGGTTATTATAAATAGTTGTTCGAAGTCAGTTGTTAGAAGTCAGTTGTTAGAAGTCAGTTGTTAGAAAGTAGTTGTTAGAGGTTAGTTGTTAGAAGTCAGTTGTTACAAGTTACCTGTTAGATGTCAGTTGTTAGATGTTAGAAGTCAGTTGTTAGAAGTCAGTTGTTATAAGTCAGTTGTTAGAAGTTAGTTGTTACAAGTTACCTGTTAGATGTCAGTTGTTAGATGTTATAAGTCAGTCGTTAGAGATCAGTTGTTAGAAGTCAGTTGTTAGAAGTCAGTTGTTAGAAGTTAGTTGTTAGAGGTCAGTTGTGAAAGCCATTCACACCCCCGCAGATAAATCGGGGGAGGAATTTCAGCTCCCATAACGACTTTCTACAAAAAGGTCATCAAAAATCCAATGATAAATAATAGTACTACAATTATAAAATGAGGAAATAACCTTTTCAGTGTAGCCGTATGTATAATCATGTGCGTAATTAACACGCTCTCGAAATAAACAATAATACAACGTGTGTCCCTCGCCGGTGCTACAATGTCTGTGCACAGTTGAGATATTTCTTATATAAGAAATAGCAATCACTGATGGCTGTTGTTAAAAGTTCAATAATGATGGTTTCAATAAATGAAAAAGAATAGCATAACAGAAAATGAAGAGAATAGAAGTGAATGTGGATACGCTGAAGTGATAACAGATAGACAATGTAACAGATGTGCACATAAAAACAAACAGCCGGTGTAGAAGGCAGAAACAAACTGTAGGAGGCAAAAATAGAGACGAGAAGTGCCTAACAGGTTTGATTATTGGTCCCCTTTTCATAGACAGGCCATCATGGAGCTTGTATTAGAAGCGGCGCCAGCCGGGCTGTTGACGCATGAAAGGAATTTATACAAAATCATAAAATCGGATCGAAACGAACCTGCTTTAGTGGGGGCACCGCCAGCGGTTTATTGGAGTTCATTCAATACAAAAACTCTCATGATTAACATGACTAGAGCGTTGAACACTGAGCTATTCTCAGAGAAAACAGACATTTGACAGATTCGACGATGAACTGTGCGTTGGATTATGTGCGTCTCCACGTGCTGGAACGCTGTTATACCCGCTTGCTGATGCACATTGACAGCCAATGGTGCGAAGCCACACTTGGGCCCAGATTTATATTGCCATGTAAACAGTAAACGGGCTCTTAGATATACTTTTCTATCCTTGTACAACCACGCAAAGTTGAACCCAAGTGTGAGCCCTTTATCTGGTTTCAATTATTTTTTTTTAAAACCTATTATTTTATTTGAAGACCGATTTCTTCAGAATAATCCCATGGCTATAAAAGGATCGAAATGGTGGAATATGATCACGTGATTAGGGCACACCTGTTATTGAAAATATAAATTACAAGACAGCAGGGGGTGACGGGTGGGCGTGTCTATGCATAGGAAGGTATCAGATCAGATAGAAAGTGTATACTAAACTAAGAAAAAATCTGAGTGTACAGAAGACTGGAGTTAGAGGGATGCACATCATCATACGCCACATTTCGTTATAAGGTGTACATCCTGCTCACCGGCAGGAGTTTGAAAAAAAAACCGCACAAGAAGTAACAGGAAATTGTTTGTAAAGAAAAACAGTATTTCTGCTAGAGATAGCGGAAGCTATTTCCTCGTGTCTCTAGTCACACATCAGCCATCTTGATATTTGTGAGGATTAACTCTAGTCAGATATCAACCATCTTGATATTTGTGAGGATTAACTCTAGTCACATATCAACCATCTTGATATTTGTGAGGATTAACTCTAGTCACATATCAACCATCTTGATATTTGTGAGGATTAACGCTAGTCACATATCAACCATCTTGATATTTGTGAGGATTAACTCTCGTCACACATCAGCCATCTTGAAATTTTTGAGGATTATCTCTAGTCACATATCAGCCATCTTGATATTTGTGAGGATTAACTCTAGTCACACATCAGCCATCTTGAAATTTTTGAGGATTATCTCTAGTCACACATCAGCCATCTTGATATTTGTGAGGATTATCAGATTAAAGGAAGAATTGTGATCGCTAGTCGCATTTTAGTAGTGTCGTGTTAAATCATTCGTCCAATGACCAGAATACCTGGGTTTCGAATCCATTCGTTATTTGTGATTTTATAATATTATCCTTGTCGTTCGCCCATTCATCAGTAAATATGGTACCATGGCTCATGCTCAGGGACGGTCGAGGAATGGCTCAATTGCTACTGAGCAAACACGGTAGACGACGCTGGTCAGCCAGTGTCTGGTCAACCACTGACTAGGCAATTGAATACTTATGGAAAACCATGTGCTTTTCATAACCTATATTATCTTTATCGTTAGTATGATATATGCACATGGCAGCGAAATATGTGTTACAAAATATGGCGATCCAATGAAAGCTGATCTGTCCAGTAGAGACGGATATATGCACATTACAGCGGAATATGTTACAAAATATAGAAGGACATAGAAAGCTGATCTGTCTAGTTCAATTCAAGAGACAGATTACAAGCTACTTATATTGTTGGATATTACAATATACAAAAGTTACACAAGAAACATCTGCTAATTATAAATGTGCACAATCTAGAGACATGTTGATTATAAATGTGCACAATCCAGAGACATCTGTTGATTATAAATGTGCCCAATCTAAAGACATCTGATGATTATAAATGTGCACATTCTAAAGAGATCTGTTGACTATAAATGTGCAGTCTAAAGACATCTGTTGATTACAAATGTGCACAATCTAACGGCATGTCCGTAGATAGGGGTTAGGTGGGGATTGGGGTGTTCAAACCCTCTCCTTAGAAAAACTGAATATGACTTTTAGTACGAGGAACCTACTTATAAGGTTGCTTCCCCCCCCCCCCCAAACTATTTTTCACAAAATTATTTTACAATTTCCCGTCAAATAGTGACATTTACAAAAAGGGGTTTTTACATATTTACGGCGGTGGTCATACGCATTTCAGCTTGGCTGATCCGAGGAGTTGTTTTTGGTAGTGTTGATTACACCTTGTATCGCTAGCCAATGAAAAGGAACTAAACCAATGAAAAGGAACTAAACCAATGAAAAGCACAGATCAATCAAAGGTCAACCAACAAGCGTGACTTGCCTGCAGATCATAATAATGTACTGTAAGCAGTGGGTCACATATATTCATGAAATGAAAATTGAATTGGAAGATGTGGAAGATTTCAAATATCATTGAAGTTAGGTCAGTAACCGTGACCGTCGGTAGATATAGCCACAAGTCAACCAGTACCGTCGGTAGATATAGCCACAAATCAACCAGTACCGTCGGTAGATATAGCCACAAGTCAACAAGTACCGTCAGTAGATATAGCCACAAGTCAACCAGTACCGTCGGTAGATATAGCCACAAGTAAACCAGTACCGTCGGTAGATATAGCCAAAAGTTAACCAGTACCGTCGGTAGATATAGCCACAAGTAAACCAGTACCGTCGGTAGATATAGCCAAACGTCAACCAGTACCGTCGGTAGATATAGCCACAATTCAACCAGTACCGTCGGTAGATATAGCCACAAGTCAATCAGTACCGTCGGTAGATATAGCCACAAGTCAACCAGTACCGTCGGTAGATATAGCCACAAGTCAACCAGTACCGTCGGTAGATATAGCCACAAGTCAACCAGTACCGTCGGTAGATATAGCCACAAGTAAACCAGTACCGTCGGTAGATATAGCCAAAAGTCAACCAGTACCGTCGGTAGATATAGCCACAATTCAACCAGTACCGTCGGTAGATATAGCCACAAGTCAATCAGTACCGTCGGTAGATATAGCCACAAGTCAACCAGTACCGTCGGTAGATATAGCCACAAGTCAACCAGTACCGTCGGTAGATATAGCCACAAGTCAACCAGTACCGTCGGTAGATATAGCCACAAGTCAACCAGTACCGTCGGTAGATATAGCCACAAGTCAACCAGTACCGTCGGTAGATATAGCCACAAGTCAACCAGTACCGTCGGTAGATATAGCCACAAGTCAACCAGTACCGTCGGTAGATATAGCCACAAGTCAACCAGTACCGTCAGTAGATATAGCCACAAATCAACCAGTACCGTCGGTAGATATAGCCACAAGTCAACCAGTACCGTCGGTAGATATATCCACAAGTCAACCAGTACCATGAGTAGATATAGTCACAAGTCAACCAGTACCGTCAGTAGATATAGCCACAAGTCAACCAGTACCGTCGGTAGATATAGCCACAAGTCAACCAGTACCGTCGGTAGATATATCCACAAGTCAACCAGTACCGTCGGTAGATATATCCACAAGTAAACCAGTACCGTCGGTAGATATAGCCACAAGTCAACCAGTACCGTCGGTAGATATAGCCACACGTCAACCAGTACCGTCAGTAGATATAGCCACAAGTCAACCAGTACCGTCAGTAGATATAGCCACAAGTAAACCAGTACCGTCGGTAGATATAGCCACAAGTCAACCAGTACCGTCGGTAGATATAGCCACAAGTCAACCAGTACCGTCGGTAGATATAGCCACAAGTCAACCAGTACCGTCGGTAGATATAGCCACAAGTCAACCAGTACCGTCGGTAGATATAGCCACAAGTCAACCAGTACCGTCAGTAGATATAGCCACAAGTAAACCAGTACCGTCAGTAGATATAGCCACATGTCAACCAGTACCGTCGGTAGATATAGCCACAAGTCAACCAGTACCGTCGGTAGATATAGCCACAAGTCAACCAGTACCGTCAGTAGATATAGCCACAAGTAAACCAGTACCGTCAGTAGATATAGCCACAAGTCAACCAGTACCGTCGGTAGATATAGCCACAAGTCAACCAGTACCGTCGGTAGATATAGCCACAAGTCAACCAGTACCGTCGGTAGATATAGCCACAAGTCAACCAGTACCGTCGGTAGATATAGCCACAAGTCAACCAGTACCGTCAGTAGATATAGCTACAAGTAAACCAGCACCGTCGGTAGATATAGCCACAAGTCAACCAACATTGAATCTTGGCACATAAGATATTTGTAATAAACACACATTTTTCTGAAAGCATTGCAGCAGTGACACAATGCCTCGGACATCATCATCGTCATTAAATGCTGTCTCCGCTACGAAGGTTGGCTGCAACGGATCTCCAACATCCCTGTCTCTTGTCTTGGTGGTGCATTCTGCTAGACTGTAACCTGTCCATCGTGTGATGTTACACTCCCACTTGTATCTCTGCCTACCTCTTGCTCGCCTCCCTGTGACTTTCAAGTAAGTTCTTCAATAAGGTGTCATGTCTTTTAATGTGGCCAAAATATTTTATTTGCCTGATCTTTATTTCTAGTGGTACAGGGCGCGTCTGTGACGGCAAAGGTACCAAGTTCGATCCTCACCACAGGCAATTGTGCATCCGGACCGTTCAGAAAGCAATGGCAACCTACTGAGCGTATTTATATTGCCTAGAAAATCACCACAGCCAACAAATGCTGGGTTGATAGCTACGTCCTGGATAGGATATGCTACCAATTTTTATTTCTCTTAGTAGTTCTTTCTTCATATTAAGTGTCTTTAGCACCTCTTTATTTGTTTTCTTCTCTTTCCATGATGTTCTCTCTATTCTTCTATATACCCACATCTCAAAGGCATCAATTCTGTCTTTTAATTGTTTATTTAGTGTCCATGTTTCTGAACCATACATTAATATAGGGTAGATATAGCATTTTATAACTATCATTTTTAACTTGTTTGTAATTTGTTTAGATGTTAATATTTTCCTCATGTCATTGAAGTTACTTTTAGCCATTCCTATTCTCCTTTTAACTTCTGTTTCACATCTGCCATCATTTGTGACTATGTGCCCAAGATATTGATAATGCCTCGGACATATAGTTTTATTATCTTCCTTTTGTTGGACAGACAGCCCATCAGTCTGTTGTGACTTGTGCAGTCTGAACTTTAGCTGTAGCATTTTGACTTGCCTGTATGCAAATCACCTTCATATTTTCTGATCTTTACCTACGTGCCCGTTACAAGAAATAGCTGTACGTATAGATACCCACTCCAATAAAATATTTCTGGTAACAAAACCCGCCTTTGTTACCTTGCATCTTCTGTACAAGCGCAGCCATGTCACACAGAGGATATGCTATAACTAAGGATTTCTCAAAGTACACCCAGCCAGGGGATAAAGGATACTATTAATGTCCCTGGGTTCAAGTATCGGTTTTAGGAGCACAGAAAATAAATACTGATACGAACTTTGAAGCGGTGAAAAAAAAAATCAGATATTACGTCTTTCCTTTTTGTAAATTTAAACTGGGTGAGAGGGGAGTGAGGTGAGGGTTAGTGATTCTGTGAGGCACAGGTAGAAATATGTGGACGGTAGGTAATATAAGGACAGTAATATGTCAATGTCCCTATCAGATTTGTCCCTCTATATTTACACGATCCAATGTAAAGGATGTATTTTGTTTGGTGATTGCGGGTCAGCAGGTTTTTGAATGGCGTATCGTAAAGGACATTAAGTAGCAATAACCGAGAATAAATAACAGGTGATGTACTTAGGGGATAGGTGAAGTCTTTAGAGAGAGAGCTAAGATGCGGAAGACACTACGAAAACTCATGCTTAACTGTGTCCCCGGACATGCGGGCGTGGGGGGGGGGGCGTAAACGAACGTGTCGACCAATTAGCTAGCCTCGTCACCACAACATATTATCAGCCAATGTACCGAGCGGTCATTTAAAATAATTATTTGTAATATTCATTGCTCATTGTGAGTCCTCATTATCAGAGGATTTTGAGGTGAATGAGCATGAGTCAATATCGAAAATGTGCGAATTTTTAGGGAGCTGCGTAGCGCAGTGGTTAAACGCACCGGCTTCGCATATGAGTGGTCCTGGGTTCATTCGCCAGTTGAGACGAAAATGTTTTTTCAGATCGCAACGTCTCCAAGGTTGACCCAGCCTTAAATGGGTACCGGATTAATCCGGGAAGTAAAGCCTGAGAGGGTGAGGAGATGGCTACCGCCCTCATTTCCAGAGCCTCTGAAATGTGAGATCGTTAACATCTCACACCCCTAGCATTAATAAAGGCCATGGGTTACTTCACGTTTTACTTATGTACGAATTGGGAATGAAGATGGGCGTGGCCCGTAGAAAACACCTGAAAAAGATTTCAAAAAGAGCATGAAACCAATATAGAACCGGAATCATCAGACATTATGTCCTGAGAGATTTACTAAAGCCGAGATCTGAGCACCTATTGACGTGTCCGATGTGCGAAGAGGATAATCAACAGACCTAACAATAATAACTAACCGTTATCGTATAGAACATTGAGTAGTTATAGTACTGACGCAGAACACACGTTTTGTAGCTTTACTTGACCAATAACGAACTATCACTATGAGACTATAGGATGCTCACACACAAAATACAAATAACAGTATACAATACATTTTTAACGTTTTAACAGCTCAGTAATACAAACCAAACAGTGACCAAACAATAAAACACAGTAAAAGCAATGTTACTATTACAAACTCACTAGAACGCAGACATTTAAACAGTACGACATCCAATGTGACCATGATATACGTGTAAACATGTAGTAGTGACCATGACATACGTGTAAACATGTAGTAGTGACCATGACATACGTGTAAACATGTAGTCGTGACCATGACATACGCGTAAACATGTAGTCATGGAAGTGGATTTTGTTGAACAGGGAACGGGAAATGAGTGATGTATGGGAAAAAAAACTTACTTATAACAAGATGGACAGCAATGATACGAGGACTACACCAACTAAAACCTAAACAAGTGAATAATCGGGATTAAGTCCAAAAGGCTTGAGGGTTCCAAACTAAAAAAATTAATCGATATTCAAGAGTGTATCCAGATATATCACCAGTGGTGATTGATCTGAGGGCAGTGATCCGTTCTCATTTTCCGTTGCCTTCTTCAACACAACCCACTTTGGAGCTTTGTATCACCCACCAAAAAAACAAACAACCAGGTAGCTGCACTTTGCTCTCGACGGGCCCAGGGTTAGTAGATATCCAATCTTATAAATGTGCCTCGTCGTGGTGCATCCTGGAAACAGAAATACAGCTGCTTGTGCTGTAATTATTTTACCAACACATTTGGGGATCGTGTCTGTGAATGTGGAGGCAGCAGATTGAATGAGAATCAACTGCAAAAAAAAGGCAAGCAATATGGACACATCTAGCGGCACTATCGACACACATTGACGCAAGCCAGTGCAGCGCGAGCATTGGAGCGGCGGCGGACAATGCAAAATGTCACGAAATGGGTCAAGACGAATAGTGAAAGTCATTCGCTGGCCGCCGTAGGGACAAAATATTGAGTACAAAGAAATGGCAGCATAGCGCCATTTGCTACGTGCAAATAGAACGGGAAAATGTTCAAAGGAAAAAGAACTTTAGTTTTGTTCAGCTCGAGAACAAGATTCTAGTCCACGGTGCTATATAAAGAAAATGTGTAATAGACTCAAATTGCGTTCACGATGTCAATGAATGATACCTCGGCAAAGATGGCGAAAAAAAACTGGGGCCCAACTTTACTACCGTCGATGATGTCCTATACCGGAATCATGCTCGCGGAGAGAAACGGTTCAGTACGCTATGGGCACAATACGTCTAATTACGCGAGACGAGTTTACTGGCAGCGGAACCGTGACCGTCGTCTGATATAGAAGACCTAACTGCTGAACGTAAACATATTTTCATTCGGTATTTGATTACTGTCACGTTTTTCATTAGTTACTATTTATATTCTTTGGGTAGCTTTGACTATTTTTGACATGCGATTCCAAGGATATAAATATCGGCCAGCAGAAAACATGGGAATAATCAAGAAAAGGAACGAAAAATGTGTCAATAATTATGTTAGGAGGTCTGTAGTATTTCGTCGATAGTAACGGGGGAAACACCTTGTGCGACATTGACGTAGTCGACCCAAGCCTAAATCCCTGATTACCGCCCCCACGGATACTGCCACGGAGGTCTTTGCTGCCTGTAAAGCCCAAGAGCACTGCGGATAGAAAACCGTCATGACGTATAGTCGATACACATTCATCGCCCAGGGACAGATAGGAAGGCTATCACAGGCTATGGAAGAGCACCCGAATTGAAGTCATGCCGAAAACGGATGTGCTGGAAACTCCATGAACACATAACAAAGCTCTGCTGTGGAACTGGCAGCCCAAAGTACGTCACGATCCCCGGCGGAAATCACACGAACTTTCGTGTTGGTTATCAGAGATCGAACGCAGAACAAGAAGAAGAATTGATATCAAATCGTCTCAACAACCGGTCGTCACACTGCTTTCAATAAACCTCTGCTAAATCCCATGCTACTAATAAAAAACTTGCGCCCCTCGTAAGTTCATCTATAGTGACACATAAAACATCTCGTAAGTTCATCTATAGTGACACATAAAAGACCTCGCAAGTTCATCTATAGTGACACATAAAACATCTCGTAAGTTCGTCTATAGTGACACATAAAACATCTCGTAGGTTCATCTATAGTGACACATAAAACATCTCGTAAGCTCATCTATAGTGACACATAAAACATCTCGCAAGTTCATCTATAGTGACACATAAAACATCTCGCAAGTTCATCTATAGTGACACATAAAACATCTCGTAAGTTCATCTATAGTGACACATAAAAGACCTCGCAAGTTCATCTATAGTGACACATAAAACATCTCGTAAGTTCGTCTATAGTGACACATAAAACATCTCGTAGGTTCATCTATAGTGACACATAAAACATCTCGTAAGCTCATCTATAGTGACACATAAAACATCTCGCAAGTTCATCTATAGTGACACATAAAACATCTCGTAAGTTCGTCTATAGTGACACATAAAACACATTGTAAGTTAGAGAGAGGTAGAGAGAGAGAGAGAGAGTGAGTGAATAACAATGGGCTGTGCGGTATATGTGCAGTAATCTGCTGTGTCATGAAAAATTGATTTGAGAAACCTAATCTGTAAACTGGAGCTAAACACGAACCATTAACCAGCTGCCGATGTAATATGGCACTACACTGCAATTGCTAGGAAGATGAAAAGAAAGCATACCCAGAATAACAGAACAGATATGATGTGGGATGTGATATAAACTAACATTAGACATCACAGATGTGGGATGTGATATAAACTAACATTAGACATCACATGTGGGATGTGATATAAACTAACATTGGACATCACAGATGTGGGATGTGATATAAACTAACATTGGACATCACAGATGTGGGATGTGATATAAACTAACATTAGACATCACATGTGGGATGTGATATAAACTAACATTAGACATCACTGATGTGGGATGTGATATAAACTAACATTAGACATCACTGATGTGGGATGGAATATAAACTAACAATAGATAATACAGATGTGTGATGGAATATAAACTAACAATAGATAATACAGATGTGTGATGGAATATAAACTAACAATAGATAATACAGATGAATCCCTAACAGAAGTATAAAATGACAATACATATTTTATATCTGTTTAAGAAGAGCAATAAAAAGGAGCCAAAGAAAAAGTAACACTTAGGATGATATTAAATACGTGAAAGATATTCAGTTTCGATGACGGGGTATCATAAATCTGACAAACCTGGTAGCCGAGAAACCAGGATGATGTCCCTATCTTTAGCAGTCAAAGCATGTGGTATAGCCTGATGGTATCTATTTCAATCTGAGCTTTGAGTCTAAGCTCTATAGGAGGTCAGGTACACGACAAGAAGGAAACATGACAACCTATACATTTCCAGCCAACACCAAATGATGTATGATAGGGCTCTGATATTCTACTCATGTACAAGTATCTTAAGATTCTGTACGTGCTGTCAAAAACTGGAAGAAAAAACTGTTATGTTCTTAGTGAAATGTTTGTGGTCGAGCAGTGAGAGTATACATCTAAAATTATAAGAAAATCAGTTTGATTGTCGGTATGCTTGTCTTTCTGATTATTTTTTTGAGGTCGTTTTTCTTGTCTCAAACTCATGGTGACCATCAAAAAGTAGCACATAGACCGACATTTTTTCACGATTGACAAATTTGGCGGTGATATCTGTGTCTTTCGGTCAGACACATCTGACACACACATCACATGTTGGATCGCTTTGACTTTCTTATGTACCGGGTAGTCAACCCACTTCCTTAATCCAGTCTTACGACACCGATGGCATGCTACAGTGTCACAGTCTTTGCTCTTATTTCAGGCCACTTCAGGGCACGTGATGCCGCTATTGTGTAGGACCCCAAAGTAACACAAGTATTCACAGATGCTGCATGTCTTTGGCAGCGGTACTTCTACTTCAAAGAAACTATCAGGGTACAAAGCCATAGGAAGACCACGGAAAAGATGGATAGAAAACGTCAGGGACATCCTGAGCAGACACGGTCATAGCACAGCCGAGGCCACACTTCTCGCTTTAGAACGCAAGCTCGAGCTCCAATCACCCCTACGCTTAGTGGCAAGAGTGGATCACAAACCACCTGGGGAAAAACAATAGACAATAGACTTGTACAAATCAAGTCGCTATAATACTTCCAACATTGTATGTACAGGTTTCATAGACGTTCACCAAAATGATATAATAATGTCGGACACTATTTAATGGTTGGTTGGTTGGTTGCTGATCCATCGGTCTATAGGCTCATGCCCTTTGATCCAATGCCATTAAATGGCATTATATTGCTAGGAAGTCTGTGGATTTTCGTCCCACCCCGGGACAGAGCCAGAGAATAACGATCACACCTCCAGGAAGGTAGGTTTCAACCTATGCACTGCTCCTAGCCACTGTAGCCAAGATAGGGTTCACTGTGCTCATTCCTCGCCACTAATTGACTACTGGTTATGCCGAACTTCTCTATTGCTCTAGGCATGCAACCAAATGTTCAAGTCAAAACGATTGTCGCGTCCTGAGTCACTGTGCCTCTATGATGGGTCTCAGCCATAAGAAAAACAGTAATGTCAGTTTCCTCCTCCCCAGTGCTGCACAGTACATCTCTGGCTCCCACCCAACCACAGAGGGTGCATACATATATTCAAGTAAACATGAAACACAATTCAACAACAAAATAACAGCACAAGGAGCATAATTGTATAGATGACGTTGCCATGAAGCTTCTATAAGAAGATAACCTCAATATAACGGCATGTCATCTACTACGGTTTTCTGTTGCATGGGTGGTTTGTCTAGTGGGCCAATGGTGAGACCCACAGACGCAACCACATGATAATATGTGCTGTATTAGGATTTGTTGTCAATGCAGGCATGGTTTGGTGCATGAGATTTAGAAGTATAATGAAACTATACGCCCGTGTGTTGCCGGGTCCCGAAAGGGGAGCAAAGAATAGCAACACGGTTTAATCTTCCATGCATGTCGTAAGAGGCGACTAAAGAGGTTATAGGATGGAGTTGGTTGTCCCATCACATATAGGGTCAGTGACCTAAAGCCATGCTGAAGTCGAATGTGTCAGACCGAAAGGGGCAGATATCGCAGCAATGCAGTAAACCATGACACAACGCATTTCGTTCTCCAGACTACATCCTGCTAACCAGCAGGAGTTTGAGAACGTACGCAGAAAAAGAAGAAGTAGAAGAAGAAGAAGAAACTATAAACTGAATGTGTCAACACAATAGGCAGGAGATATTGATGACGTGTCTAACGTCGGGTATAGACATGAAGAAAATTGTCAGAAACAATTAAATGTAGAATAACGGATGACATGTTAAAATAGCGTACCAAGACAGAATATGCTCTATAGACGAACTCAAGATAACGTACAGTTCAATAAAGCGTATGTTGTTCGCTATATAGGTTTCTAGAGCATTTCACCGATCCAGATACACATTTTCACATTTGCTACGTAGGTCATTGAGCACTTCACGCAAAACAACATTTGAAAGTTCATTAGTTTTCTTTAAATATGTTTTAATAAGTACACAAAGACTGTCTAGAAATGTGTTATCGATAAAAGACGAAGGCACCTTTCTGTCTGATCAGATGATAGTAGTAGTAGGCACCTTTCTGTCTGATCAGATGATAGTAGTAATAGGGACCTTTTTGTCTGATCAGACGACAATAGTAGTAGGGACCTTTTTGTCTGATCAGACGACAGTAGTAGTAGGGACCTTTCTGTCTGTCAAGACGATAGTAGTAGTAGACAATTATAACGACGTTACTGTTAATTTTACTGTTAGTCTCATTTAAATTTTATTCAATTGGAACACTCAGACAACGATTGAAGGCGAGATCTGACCAAAGTAAGCCTTTATACAATGTATAAACTTATTTTCGAAACTAGCTCTAGAGTAAGATAAGGCAACGTGCTGTCAACCGTACTTTTCAACATATACATGGACAGAATAATAAACGAAGCTCGCATCAACAAAGAGAAAAACATTGCAAATAAACCTGATGAGGAACAACGAACTACTTTTTGCCAACAATTAAAGTCTAATATATGGAAATGAGGAAAATTTGTAAAACAACATTAGGATATAGTAACAGGAAAGATAGAAGGGAAATGATCAAGGAGAAGACCCAGAGAAAAGGTATTGGACAGTAAAACAGAAGTCATGAAAATTAGCAAGTCAGCAACAAAAATTAACGTACACAAAACAGAAGTCATGAAAATTAGCAAGTCAGCAACAAAAATTAACGTACAAAAACAGAAGTTATGAAAATTAGCAAGTCTGCAACAAAAATTAACGTACAAAAAAAAGAAGTTATGAAAATTAGCAAGTCTGCAACAAAAATGGACATAACAATAGATATCACCACAGTTAAACAAGCGAAATAATTTAAATATCAATTAAAATATTTTATCCCAAAAATGGAAGACTACACAAAGAAATAGAAACAAGTTGCTAGAAAGCAAACACAGTGAACTCGCAACTTTCACCATTACTTCTTCATCCAAAGATCAAGACGGAAATAAAAAAGACAGATAATATCTACATTTTTATACCAACACCCTATTGACAATTCCCAACAATAACGACTGTAACAGTCTCGCAATAGAAGAAAATCGTTACATGTGAAATGAAGTGTCTGAGAAAAGCTGCAATAGTTACTAAACTAGATGAAACAAGGAAGGAAGAAATTAGGAAAAGAGTTGGTTTAATATCAAGTAGTCTTGATTCTTGATTAGAAAACTGGCCTCACAGCACGTGGGGCATTCCCATACGTGCTCTGCCGTTTGTTCCAGCTGCCATTCGACTCGATGGTGTTTCGAGTCCAATGCCGCCGAAACAGACGTCGACATCAGGGCACAACTCTTGCCCGTGCGACAGGTTTCTTTGTTGTTCCGCCCACCCACGCCGTCCCCGCAACTAGTTCAATCACAACATCGGCCTGCCGGAACAATATGGTAATTTTTATCGACTACGGGATTGTATAGATGACGTGCCATGAAGCGTCTATAAGAAGATAACATCAATATAATGGCATGTCATCTACTAAGGTTTTCTGTTGCATGGTTGGTTTGTCTAGTGAGCCATTGGTGAGACCCACAGACGCAACCACATGCGCAAAAATATCAAGTAGTAAATATATCAAAGACAGCAAGTAAAGTGGTTAGGTTACCTTATGAGAATGAACCCAAAACACATGCTCGTACCAATAAGATCATATCACAAACGAATGTCTAGACATAAATTCAAAGGTAGACCAAGAAAACCGTGGATATAAAACATCAAATTAACATTGAACAAACATGGAAAGGTTTCATCTATCTTTGCACTAAAGGTTTCATCTATCTTTGCTCTAAAGGTTTCATCTATCTTTGCACTAAAGGTTTCATCTATCTTTGCACTAAAGGTTTCATCTATCTTTGCACTGAAGGTTTCATCTATCTGCTCTAAAGGTTTCATCTATCTTTGCACTAAAGGTTTCATCTATTTTTGCTCTAAAGGTTTCATCTATCTTTGCACTAAAGGTTTCATCTATCTTTGCACTAAAGGTTTCATCTATCTTTGCACTAAAGGTTTCATCTATCTTTGCACTAAAGGTTTCATCTATCTTTGCACTAAAGGTTTCATCTATCTTTGCACTAAAGGTTTCATCTATCTTTGCACTAAAGGTTTCATCTATCTTTGCACTAAAGGTTTCATCTATCTTTGCACTAAAGGTTTCATCTATCTTTGCACTAAAAGTTTCATCTATCTTTGCACTAAAGGTTTCATCTATCTTTGCACTAAAGGTTTCATCTATCTTTGCACTAAAGGTTTCATCTATCTTTGTACTAAAGGTTTCATCTATCTTTGCACTAAAGGTTGTGACATTGCAACAATTAAGTATGAAGTCTTTATAGAGGAAGAAAACTTTGGCGGGAGCTTCAGATTCCTGCAGTATACTTGAAGATGTATTATATGGTTCCTTCTTGGAGATGTATTATATGGTTCCTTCTTGGAGATGTATTATATGCTTTCTTCTTGGAGATGTATTATATGCTTCCTTCTTGGAGATGTATTATATGCTTCGTTCTTGGAGATGTGTTATATGGTTCCTTCTTGGAGATGCAATATATACTTCCTACTTTCAGATTGAAGCACGGACTGTAAACAAGAAAATTCACAGAGAATTAGAGACTACAGAATTCTGAGAAGAATGATGAAAATACCACGGACAGCTAAGAAAAAGAATGCAGAGGATCTCATTGATGCTGGCGTAAAAAGATCAATCATATCAAATATTAGAGGCAGACAGTCAAGGTTTCTAGGGCATGTGCTGAGAAGAACACATCTTGAACACTTAATAACAACTGGAAAGATCAAAGGGAGAAGAGATAGGGGTCGACAAAGAGAAAAGTTACTAGATGGGCTTGTATCGTGGCGCGGTAGAAGCTCACCAACCGAGCTTATTGACAACACAAGAGACAGAGAGTCGTGGAGAAACATGATCGTCTACGCCAGTCGGCATGGCATTTGATTGATTGAATTACTTTCAGATTAGTCATTTGCTCTTTATTGAAGATGCATATTATGATTTCTTCTTGGAGAGCTTTCTTTTATTTCAGATAGTTGGATTATGTTTTTCCCTTTCAGAGTAGTTGTCATGGTTGATGCAATGCGTTATTAAAGAACATAATTAACTACAAACTGGGAAGCTTCTCTCACATACATATGTCAGCTGATAGTGTTACACTACAAACTGGGAAGCTACTCTCACATACATATGTCAGCTGATAGTGTTACACTACAAACTGGGAAGCTTCTCTCACATACATATGTCAGCTGACATTGTTACAGTACAAACTGGGAAGCTACTCTCACATACATATGTCAGCTGATAGTGTTACACTACAAACTGGGAAGCTACTCTCACATACATATGTCAGCTGATAGTGTTACACTACAAACTGGGAAGCTACTCTCACATACATATGTCAGCTGACATTGTTACAGTACAAACTGGGAAGCTACTCTCACATACATATGTCAGCTGATAGTGTTACACTACAAACTGGGAAGCTTCTCTCACATACATATGTCAGCTGATAGTGTTACACTACAAACTGGGAAGCTACTCTCACATACATATGTCAGCTGATAGTGTTACACTACAAACTGGGAACCTACTCTCACATACATATGTCAGCTGACATTGTTACAGTACAAACTGGGAAGCTACTATCACATACATATGTCAGCTGATAGTTTTACAGTACAAACTGGGAAGCTACTCTCACATACATATGTCAGCTGACATTGTTACAGTACAAACTGGGAACCTACTCTCACATACATATGCCAGCTGACATTGTTACAGTACAAACTGGGAAGCTTCTCTCACATACATATGTCAGCTGACATTGTTACAGTACAAACTGGGAAACTTCTCTCACATACATTTGTCAGCTGACATTGTTACAGTACAAACTGGGAACCTACTCTCACATACATATGTCAGCTACCAGTGTTACAGTTCTGAGACTTTTCCTGTCCCCAAGAACCCCTGTACAAATGTTGTAATATTAACAATAACTAATGATTAAAAGACATTTTATTTTGACACATTATATTTCATAACCAATAAATGAACTTGGTCTATCAGCAGACGGAACGGATAGAGCCCATTCGTAAACAACATGAGATTTAGAAGGCCGATCGTGGTTGAAACACAAAGAAGTGTTTGGATTTAGAGCTAGTCAAAACATGGGAACACCGTCAAAACAATCAATGAAAGCATTTCTTTTTATATGGGGTTGCCTACCGCGCACTGGGACATTTGTTAAGTGATTTCATGTCTGTTGTATTACAATGTAAATTTCTGATACAATAAATTGTGTAATATTCTCAAACCTTTCCGTCCCGTATATGAAAAGTAAGCTTATATATATAAATATATATATTTATGCTTATATATATAAATATATATATTTATGCTTATATATATATATATATATATATATATATATATATATATATATATATATATATATAAAAGTAAGCTATTATAAAACTAGCAATTATAATATAAATATCATCATCATCAATTGCCGTCTCCGCAACGAAGTTGGCTGAACTGGATCTCCAACATCTCATGTCTTGGTGAAGCACTCTGCTAGACTGTAATCGTGTGATGTTACTCTCCCACTTGTATCTCTGCCTACCTCTTGCTCGCTTCCCTTTGACTTTACCCTCAAGTAAGGTCTTCAATAAGGTGTCATGTCTTTTAATGTGACCAAAGTATTTTATTTGCCTGATCTTTATTTCTCTTAGTAGTTCTTTCTTCATATTAAGTGTCTTTAGCACCTCTTTATTTTCTTCTTCTCTTTCCATGATGTTTTCCCTATTCTTCTATATACCCACATCTCAAAGGCATCAATTATGTCTTCTAAATGTTTATTTAGTGTCCATGTTTCTGAGCCATACATTAATATAGAATAGATGTAGCATTTTATAATTCTCATTTTTAACTTGTTTATAATTTGTTTAGATATTAATAATTTCCTTATGTCATTGAAGGTACTTTTAGGCAACATTACTATTCTCCTCTCAACTTTTGTTTCACATCTACAATCATTTGTTAGTTCAGGATACTGATAATGTTCTACTAGTTGTAGTTTCTCACCATGTATGTTTATATTTAGCACCTGTTCTTCTGTGACTTTGCTGATTATCATGTTTTTTATAATTTTTTTGATGTTTATATCCAGTCTATATTATTTACTTCATTTATCGACTTCCTCTATTAGTCTTCATATGTTTGGAGCAACCTGCCGTCGGGGGGAGGGGGGATAATAAAAAAATCTTCATGTACACAAGGTGTGTGGCCAGTTCCCTTCCTTTCTGTCTTTACTTCCTCTAACTCATTTACAGCTGTATCGACTGGAGGAGTGGTCGTGTCAAGCGAGAAATCAAAACCAGGGTTGATTTTGTTGTTGTCCGGACGTGATTTCGAACCTGGCACGCTGTAACCCGGTGCTAGCAAGCAAGCTCAATATCAACTAGGCTACCATGCTCCTGATATGTTCAACATTTGTATAAAATACATTACTTGTGGAATAATCTCTATGACAATCTCCGTGGAAGTCTGAAAATGAACAAATAATTACAAGACTAATCAACTTCTTAATGGACGAAACAAATTACAAACAAGCTAAAAATGAGAGTTTTCAGATCTACACGCATTCTATATGAATGTATGGATTAGAAACATGTACAATAAACAAACAATTAGAACAGAATTGATGCATTTGAGATGTGGATATATAGAAGAATAGAGAAAACATCATGGAAAAAAAGAATAAAACATACAAAGAGGTTCTAACAACACCTAAGATGAAGAAAGAATTATTAAAGGAAATAAAGATCAAACAAATAAAATATTTTGAACACGTTAACAAACATGACACCTTATTGAAGACCTTACTTGAGGGTAAAGTCGAAAGTAAGCGAGCAAGAGGTAGGCAGAGATAGAAGTAAGAGAGTAACATCACAAGATGGACAAGTTATAGTCTAGCAGAGTGCATCCCCAAAACAATAGACAGGAGATATGTTGGAGGCCTGTTGAAACCAACCTTCGTTGCGGAGACGGCACTTGATGATTATTATGTAGATTAAGTTGTATTTGTTGTGTCGTGTATTTAGTCGGGGAATGGCAACATAGTCACATGGAGTGATTTAAACAATAAAAACACCGAACTATGTTTGAAAGGGTTATGCCTCAACAAGAAACTTTAATTCTCCATTTAAAAAACAAAACAAACACATCTTGAAAGATCAAATACATTGTAAACGAAACATCGTCGCTGTATTTCAAATCCACAACCTCATGATAAAGGTCATTATGTCAAAACGTTAAGCTAAACTGATATAATATGTAATACTACGCTACTTGATGCTACACTGTGTCCTCGTCTGTTAGGGATATATAGTTTTACTGTAGTATATACACAATAGTCTCCTGATATATATGCCAGTCGACTGGTCACAACAATTGGCTGATTTCTGATTGATCTGTAATTTTTATTGGCGGACGACAGAAAATGACCAATGAATAAATTGGACCAGTCAGATCAACCAGAATGAGCGACAGGGTCCACAGGACATATATTGAGAAGGATTAGGTATATACCAGTATACGGTTAGAACTAGTATGACGAGTAGGAACTATTCAAGTTACACAATCACCTTAACCACTAAACGAGGTCAATAATCACCCGATATGCCAATCATAACAGTAGCTTATCACAAGCACTTGAACAGATCCTCGTGTTTCAAACTCAACAGTTGTTAGGGGAATTCGTGGATTCCAGTAGACATGCGCTCTAGACTTGACTAAATCAATTGCCGTAAGTCTCTTGTTATGGGGGGGCATCATAAGTCTCATACATTATACGCTCTGTTAGGTTAGACGTCGTTAAATGAACTATGCTGACGTGCAGTAATAAGAAAGTATTAACTAACATACATTACAAAACCTCTCAGGTTCAACCCATACCCACAAAAATAATCTGTGATTTGTTTCTGTGGTGATCCGGGATGTTTCCACTGCACGCTGGGATCTGTGCTGCACGGCTCAAAATAGTTGCACCACAAATCGTAGTTCGCCCCACTATGCGCAACAGACATACTTCTCTCCGTATCAGGACGAAGAAAATTGTTCAACCTTATCCCAGTGTTTTTTTTTACAATGATCAGTCAAGAACCCTAAATAAAGTAAAGTTACCGATATCATTTATTAATGCCGTAGTGGTGTGAGATGTTCGCGATTGTTGTTCGACTAGACAATACTATCAAGCCGCCGGGCCTGATAGGAGGCGGGGGTGGAGAAGGTAACACCCCCCCCCCCCCCAAAGCAAGTCAAAACATGTGCCTGTAATACTACGTAATTTCAGTAAAAGAAGGGTGAAACTTTAAGCGATGATTCGCAAGAAAGCAACTAAAAATAAGGCTGGAGATGGCTTTAGCGTCATTGTCAAGGCTAACTGTGATTTGGAAAAGCAACATCAGTGTTGGAGTGAAAATCAAACTGTATAGGTCGCTGGTGCTTTCTGTTGTGTTGTATGGTTGTGAGAGTTGGACACTCACTGCGGACATGGAGAGAAGATTACAGGCTTTCGAGTATAAATGCTACAGAAGAATTCTACGAATTTCCTATAGGGAACATAAGACCAATGTGTACATAAGAAATAAAGTAGAGATGTGTGCAGGTGTCCAGGAGCCATTGCTTTCAATAGTGAAACGACGAAAACTAGCATGGTTCGGACATGTATGCAGGCACGATTCCTTGTCAAAAACAATACTGCAGGGAACTGTCGAGGGTGGAAGAAGCAGAGGAGGACAGATAAAGACATGGACAGACAACATCAAGGAATGGACAGGGCTAGATATTTCCACACTCATCCGCATCGCTGACGATAGAATTCGCTGGAGGACTCTGTGTGCTGGAGCATCCAATGTGGTACCCCTACGACCCTGAAGGGTTATGGGTTTATTGATTGATTGATTGAACCACATTCCTCATGAACAAGAGGAAAATAAATATTATAACGAGTGAATGTCATTCTGTTTAATTTTTTAACCCTCAACCCCCCCCCCCCAACCGCCGTTTACTGTAAGTAAAGTAAAGTAACACATATCATTTATTAATGCTGAAGGGGAGTGAGATGTTAGCAATCTCACATTTACAGGCTCTGCAAGTGAGGGCGGTAGCCATCTCCTCTCTCTCGCAGTCTTTACTTCCCGGATTAATTCGGTACCCATTTAATGCTGGGCCGACCTGGGAGCAGTTGCGATCTGAGAAACATTTCCGCCTCAACTGGGGAATGAACCCAGCACCACTCATATGCGAAGCGCATCACTCCAGTGCGCTAATCACTGCGCTACACAGTTCCCAAGAACCGCAAATCTCACTGGAAAGCACACCTTACGATACTGCAATTTCTTCTGAACATGAACAGTTTCACATGACAGAGATTAATCATCGAACCAAATCTTCGGAGACGGTAGACTCGTATTGTTACATCAGGATGTTTTTGAGGGGTTCGATTCGCGCATGGAGACATGTACGGTCGCAATATACCTTGAGGATGTCTACAATAGGGTGTCCTTGGACATCTTGATGGACCAACTGTTGAATCTTGTAGCAAATCCTTATGTTGTGCGATGGGTTGGTGCGGTCCTGATGCACAAGATAGTGGTTCTTGAGTGTGGTAACTGGGTATCTATTGGCACAGTTCTAATGCATTGCATGCAGAAGTGTAGAGGGTTTGGGGTAGGAGAATTTTCGGATTTGTCCTTCCGCTTTATTCGCTTGTGAATTGCCCGCAGTGTTCTTTCTTTTTCAAATTTAGTGATGCCAGCAGTGATCTGGGTGTGCCAAGCTCAGCGATCAAGGGCTGTAGTCTCCCAGGAGCTAGGATCGATGCTGGAGTGCTTGAGAGAGTATTTTTTTATGGTGATCCTTAAGTGATTTTTCTGCCCGCTGCTTGAACGTTTCAAACAGCTCCCCATAGAAGAATCTCTTTGGAAGAGGCTTGTCTGGCATACGGACGATGTGGCCAGTCCAGCGGAGTTGGGACATAATCAGCAGGTCATGGATGCCTTGCATACGGGACTTTTGAAGGATTTTCGTGTCTGGTACACGATCCTGCCAACATGCTCCCATGAGGTTTCTTAGGCGCCGAAGGTGGAAAGAGTTAAGCTGTCGAGCTTGTCTCGCAAAGATAGTCCAGGTTGACGCAGCATAAAGCGGTGTTGGTAGAACCACTGCACAGTACACGTCCAACTTAGTTGTCAAACTGAGACCACGCATGATCCAGACATTGACATATTGACAATACACATTCGTTCTATCTCAAGACTATTCTGCCACTATACACGCAAGCCTAGGCAAGGAAAACCTGAGATAACTTCCGTAATATCAACAGCCGGTTCTAACATACACAAGCGTCTAACTAGATCAACGGGGGGTGTCTCAAATCTGTCTCAAATTGAAGTCTTCAATTTAGTCTTCAATTTGTGTCTCAGTCTTCAATAATATATGTATTAACGTCTTCATTTTCCTTTGGCGCTGAAGTTAGCGCATAGGGCAGAGGTCAGATCTATCCAATTATGTCTGTTCAAAGTTATTCTGTGCAGTTCTTGAATAGTATAAGATGTGTTAGGATGAAAGGCGCAGATTTAGCAGCAATGCTGTAAACCATGACACAACGCATTCCGTTATCAGAACTACATCCTGCTAATGTGCAG
Organism: Meghimatium bilineatum; assembly: GCA_034231615.1. Classification (NCBI taxonomy): domain Eukaryota; kingdom Metazoa; phylum Mollusca; class Gastropoda; order Stylommatophora; family Philomycidae; genus Meghimatium; species Meghimatium bilineatum. The sequence continues at coordinate 30,057,332 of CM067309.1, forward strand.
GAGTTTGAGAACGAACGCAGAAGAAGAAGAATAGTATGGATATTGATTGTTTTACTTTCTCTCAGTATTGTTCTTCTCAGTGTTTCTTTTGATCTACCCCTGGCTCTTTTACCTGTAGGTATCCATTCAAGAGATTGATGGTGTATTCTGTTGATGTCTGCGCGTAGGACATGCCTGATGTAGGACCAACAGTATTTTCTGATAACATCTGTGATGAAGTTTTGATGTGTATCTTCTCTGATTTTATCATTTAATTTAAATTCACCCCAATGGGTGTTAGTTATCCTACGAAGACATTTGTTCTCGAAACTCAGTAATTTCTTTTCTGAAGATAAAGAGCTTTTCCAGCTCTCATATCCATATGATAGCATCGGAATAACACAGGAATTAAATAAGCGCATTTTCGTGCGTGTGCTGATTGACTTTGACTTCCAGATATTAGACAGTCTCTTAAAGACACTTGATGCTAGTGCAATGCGAGTTGTAATTTCTGGCATGACATCACTGTAAAGTGTTAATTTGCTTCCTAGATAGGAGAATAACGTTTTAACGGTGACTCAATAATATATGTATGAAAGGTGACTCATTAATATATGCATTAACGGTGACTCATTAATATATGTATTTGCAGTGACTCATTAATATATGTATTAACGGTGACTCAATAATATATATTATTATATATGAACGGTGACTGAATAATATATATATATGAACGGTGACTGAATAATATATGTATGAACGGTGACTCAATAATATATGTATGAACGGTGACTCAATAATATATGTATGAACGGTGACTCAATAATATATGTATGAACAGTGACTCATTGGCATATACGCAAACACGGTGACTCGTCATTCAGAAAGATACAAGGATATACAGTATCCGCTAGGCTCGAACCCCGAGACTTCGAAGACCATATCGCCGCCTACTGATTATTGGACGCCACTCACGAACCATAGTTATAGTTTATCGTTTCATGAGATTAACCTTTATCACCCGTTTATCAGCCCTGGCGCCTTTTCTCAATAGCTGATTCTCTCAACAATTTCCGAAATAGTACACCCCCCTTATAGCAACACGTTTCAAATGCCTGCGACCAATTTCTACACTCTAGTATCAACAAGTGGCAATAGCAAAACAGTCTAGGATTGTTAAAAAAAAAATAATTGAATTTTGTTATCAATATGTTTAAATGTAATGAAAAAATATGCGGGGCGTGATAATCTTCAATTTGAGGCAGATATCACGTAATGTTGATCTAGTTAGACGCTTGTGTATGTTAGAACCGGCTGTTGATATTACGGAGGTTATCTCAGGTTTTCCTTGCCTAGGCTTGCGTGTATAGTGGCAGAACAGTCT